>JARHVA010001530.1:600000-1005000 GCA_037957365.1 Torreya grandis | reverse complement strand
GCACAAATTACAATATAGCCCATGAGTCTATTATATAGATCTCATGTAAACAATAATTAGACATCCAATTATAATAATTAGAACCGCAGCTCAAGACTAAAATTAGCCTTTCAACATGCAAACAACCAGTTCGTTAACTAACTATTTGTGAACTAGCAGTTTTGGAATCGCACAGGCAACCGACATCGGTCCCTGTCTGCTTGGAGATGACCGACGTCGATTGATCCCTGATCGATGTCGATATCTTCCTATCTACACCTAATCGACATCTATTGGCCTGATCGACGCCGGTGACTGTGACACTCAGCAACCTCCTCCAATGTCTGCATCAGTGAAGCTTTTAGCTGCACAACCTAACAATCTCCCACTTGGAGATAAACAACTGCACTATACATGTACCTGTACACCGTCTAATTTGTTTCTTGGCTTGTATCCCTCTTCAAGCTCAATCTTGAAGACCAACCACCACACAACCTATGGTGCAACACCTGTCATCCAAGTAACCTGCCATATCCGAAGTGCCTGACCCTGCATAGCATGAATTCCTATTGCTGGTCCCTCTCAGATACCTGAGAACCCACTGAACCACTTTCCAATGCTTCCTTCTCAGATTGACTACAAACTTTTTGACAGCACCCACTGCTTGGGCAAACTCAGGGAGTACACATGTACTCAACCTCATCATGTGATTGGGGACCCTATTTTATGAACTGTCCATCCATAGGTGTGATGCCCATCTCTGCATCCTGCATTACCTTCACACAATCATCCTGTGACAACATCAACTTGTGATCTTCCCTGTCTCTAGGATTACTCATGCCAAGGAATTTTGCTCCTCCAAATTCTTCATGACACACCTCTGAACTAACTTTACCTTTAGCTCAAAAAAACCCTGTATGTGTAACCCTAAGCAAACACACAACATACAATAACAGGATGATGTTGCAATCATCACCCACCTGGTAAAGAAACCACAGTAGTTACAATGACATTGACTAAATACATGCTTTGTCATCTACCTGTCAAACCTATACCACTGTCATGGAGCTTCCTCAAGACCATATGACATGGTCTTCCATCTCACGTGTCCATTCTCTCTATTCTTTAACCAAGGAATCCATTCATCTTTTAGTGCTTTCATACCAGCTGGCAACCCTACCAAATCTATCATTTAGTTCTGCATCCTAGGAATCAACTTCTTCATTCATGCCATGCTCCCACTGTTTCCTGGATCCTTCCTACTCTGCAGTGAGCAATGAGTATAAAGAAGAGGAACAACAAATTTTAGGCTTACTTACCCTTTTAGTCCTCCATATGGGCGTTTGAGACTCTTTGATAGCTTGTTGTCCCCCCAAAATCCATTCCAATGACCGACCTTGATCACCACATAGTCTGCATCTGACTGACGTCAGTTCCATGCGGCTGTCCAGGTCACCCACGTCGGTTATCTTATCAACGTCAGTCTCCACTTGCCTGACACCACTGACTCCTCTGGTCTACACATGACCGATGTCGGTACTTGTCTGTTCAACATCGATTACCCCTGATCGATGCTGGTACCTATGTTTTCTTGTGAGTGATGACTTTTTACCCGCGAGCTTACTTTGAATCAAACCCATGTCCAAACTGCCCTGCTCAAAAGTATCCAGCCCCATCCACTGATCTCTATCCATCATCTCCTCCATAAACACCAAGGCTTTCCAGTTCTTAAGTTTGTCAAACACATTTGACTTCCTCTTAAGAACATGCATCTCCTTCTTGCTCTTGTGACCAAGCCTACAAAGCCACATCCTTGCAATAGAAGAAGAATCAATAATACAAGCAGGTAGATAAAAAGTACCTACTTTCTTACCACATGCTAATTCAAGTGCATCAACTGTGAGAGTTATTGTGCATCTCTCATAACCCAACTTTCTTGAAGTAATTAGCCACATCTTCAAGACTGGGACCTGCATGACCTTCTTCAACACCCATGTGTTGGCTGCCTGCAATTTCAACAACACTTCCCCTTTGCCAATACTTTGACAAGGCACACCAGCCCCTAAATAAATCTTTTCAAAGTCTCCAAAGACCTTAACATGGAAAAATACTCTATTTCGGGCTGCATGGAAAGAGGCAACAGAATCTATAAACCAAGATTCTACTTTATCCAAGGAACATCCCAGAGCATCCTATGCAACAACACCTGCAACATCTGCTTCTTCAGTTCCTTCATGCTGATCTTCTACCAAACAACAATTTTTTTACCTACTCTTTCTTTCCATAACACTGTAATTGACCATTCGTGCCTTTGAATTCCTCCATTCTTAGTGTACTTTCTTCTGCCATTGCTATACTCCCACTCAATCAGAAACCCCTGAGAGTGACCTGTAATCAAACATAAACCTACTCCCTACAACCTTAGCTCTGATACAACTTGTCAGGAATCTAAAACAACAAACATCCTCTAATTCCATTGTTAGGATCTAGGAAGCACAATTGATTACCATGTACAAGCAACTAAATACGAAATTAGCCCAGAAGTAACAAGTAACTATAATTCAGAAATAACATAGAATATGAGAGACAATACCCAATTGTATTAATACTCTTCCAGAAGGAAATACAACAAAGAAGATGCCACAGTCTTCTTCCTTACACACCTCTAGGCTCCCACACCTCTAGGGCATAAACAGTAAATCTCTCCAAGAGCTTACTCTCTCAATTACGGTCCCAACACACAATTCAAACACAGAGTTAGTGTTCACCTCCAACCAATCAGTATCACTACTGCCAGTACACAAGTACTCCACGTACTCCACGATCGAGTACACACCGTACTCCAAGTACACAATGTACTCCAAGTAGATCTCACCTAATCTTGCTCCTTGATATGTTGTTGTCACCTTTGATCTTGCTACCCTGTAGACCTCCTTTGACCTCGCACACACACACCTACAAATCAATTATCTTACACATGTAGATCTCCAAACATGGCCTTGCACACGTGCCGACCAAGATCCTACACACATGAAGAACCCTTCTGATTCTCCAAACCAGCACCCTTGTGGATCTCTACCAGAACTTACACAACCTACAGCTCTACCTAATAAATCCTTAGAATCCTATATCCTATCTTGATAGCATATTGGCCTCCTTCTTGGTTATAAGCCCATGAGAGTTGGTCTTGTTGCTTAGAAAGAAAATGGAGCAAGATATTAATCTTGAGCGATATTTATTCTAGATGGTGTTATCATCACCAGTCAATCCAATATCAGATGTTGATTTACAACCTTAAATCCAATTGGTGCACTTTCCTTTATCATGAATGTCTACAAGAGTAAATAAAAAAAGCCTATTCAAGGGCTTTAGTAATGAAATTAGAAATCAATGCTCTCCAAAAAAGCTGACTATAGCATCCTACCAATGTGAACCTTTTAACCATTCTCAGGATCCCATGCTAAGTGGTTCCCTATGAGATTAAGGCTTAGGATGATTGATTTATATAATATAGAAGCTATATGGCTTAGGAATGGTTCTGATCCACTCCTCAACAGAAAGAGGGAATGTGTACTTGTATTGTAGAATCCGCTACCAAAGACTATTTTTTGTAATGAGACTCTAGACCCCCTTGGCTACCAGAGTTGTAGAGAAGAGAGATAAATATTTGATGCCCCATCCACCTTCATTTTTTGGTTGAGTTATAGTGTGTCATTTAATAAGAGGAATGCTCGTGTGTTCTTTGTTTCCTGACCAAATGAAATAAATACATAAACTACATATATTATTGAGGATCATCCAGGGAAGAAAAGTAAGGGAGAGCCAATAAATAGGGATGGCTTCTAGAATGCTCTTGATCAAAACCAACCTCCCCACCATGGATATCCACCTATGGAACCATAGAGAGATCTTCCTTTTTATTTTGTCCACAAGGCACAACTAGTCTTGTATCTGATAGTCATTTGCTTTTATAATGAACCCCAAACATTTTATGCCTTCAATAGGGTCAAGAGCATTGAAAGGTAACACCATGAGAATGTGTTCCCTGGTAACATTGGCAATGTGAAAGAAGTATATAGAATATTTTAAAGCATTTATAACCATACTAGTAGTTGAGGAGAACAACTTTAGAATCTGATTGAGGCATTTTGCTTCTTGTATAGATCCATTACCAAAAATGAGGACATCATCTATAAAGAGAATATGAGTAATATGAGTATTTCTGGCAATCATGATGCCCCTCAAATATCCAAAGTTGATCTCTCTAGCAATATACCGACTAAGAGCTTTGCCACTAGCAAGAATAAAAGTAGGGAGAGAGGACAACCCTATCTAAGACCATGAGAAGGGGAAAAAAAGGGGAGATAGAACCATTTATGAGTAAAACATAAGTGGTCGACTGATAACAGTCGTCTATCCATTTAATGAAGGTTGGATCAAAACCAACTTGGGTGAGAATGAGCCTGATATAGAGCCAATTGACATGGTCAAAAGATTTAGATAAGTCAATTTTAAGAAGGAATGCAGGCTATGATTTTGTCTTGATAGTATGGATAGCCTCTTGAGCAGTACCAATGGCTTCATAAATGAGGAGAACATCAAGGAAACTAAATTTATTGGGAGATATGTGCATGGAGAAAATAGGTTTGAGGTTAGCAACAATGATTTTGACAATGATCTTGTATATGCAATTACACAACGAAATAGGGCGAAAGTGATCAAAGCTTGTGAGATTGTCACCTTTATGGATATTTGCTATAAAATTTGAGGATAAAGGTGCACATAATCTATTGTTCACATGTTATTCTCCCAATACATATAATAGATCACCAACTATAAGATCCTAAAAGCCAAGGTAGAATTCCACCATCTATCCATCCGGACCTAGTGCCTTCCTGGCCTAAAAAGATTTGAGTGTCTTGAGAAGATCCTCCGTTAAGATGGGACTGAGAAGTAGTTGATTTTGTTTATCCTCCACCTAATCATCAAAGAAGGAGGCTACAACCATAATGTCCTGATTATTTTCCCTCAGATACTCAGTATAAATGTTACGATAATGTGAGATAGTTATCCTTGAGATTGAGACAAAATAAGTGCAATCAGTTCCACTATTGTCCTTTATATTCTAGATAGTGTTCTTAGCCCTACATGCCATATCTTGTCAGTGAAAAAACTTTGTGTTGTCATCTCCTTCATTTAGCTAGGTCAAGCAAATCTTCATTCTTTACTTAGCCTCCTACCAAGCCATAATTTTGGCCTTTTCCTATTCTAAATCATCTAGTTTTCTTAAAGTTTCTTCTTGGAAGTCAACCTTTGGTATGATGCAAGATAAATTTTGATATTTTATTCCACTTGTACAATTTTTTTCTCACTATATTCAAAGAGTTCCTTTGACCAGGATTTGGCCAAAACCTTGACCTTGATGAGATTTATTTATAAGTTGACCATGGCATGTTCACCATCCCTAGAAGGAAGGGGATCCAAGAATCTAGAATAAGCTTGTAGAAGTCCTCGTATTTGAGCTAATGGGGATTAAATTTAAAAGGATCAGGGGGATACTTTAGTCCATCAAATAGCTCCAGGTTGATGGGGCAATGATCAAAAGTAAACTGATTTAGAGTGGAAGCTTTATAAGCTTTCAACTACAGTGATAGGTCCTCCTCAAACATGAATCTATCCAATATTTTTGATATGCCTTGTGATCTTGTGCAGTGATTAGACCATGTGGGTTCCATTTTAGATGGTATAACATCAATCAAGTAGTAAAAATCCATGAAATGTAGAAAGTAATCAACAAGTGGATCCTGTTGTGTTGTTTGTTCCCAAACTTCATTGTAATGGGTTGTAAAATTCAAATCACACCTATTATGAGATGGGGAATTTGTAGTATTTTAGTGATGGCAAGTGATTCCTAGAAGTAATTCCTATGATTTGAAGGTACGTAGACATTAAGGATATCCAAATCTCAATTGAGTGCAAGAGAATGGAAAGAGACCAACATGTAGTTTGGTGTTAACTATTGTATACCAGTGAGGAATCCCAGCCTAGATCCAAACCTCTTGAGTTACCTATAGAAATACTAGCTAGAAAGGACCAATAAATAAAGAGTTTTTTAAGCATTTTGTTTGCCACCACATCCAAGCACATAGTTTCCTGGATGAGCAAGAGATTTGGTTTGTGTTTCTGAACCAATATTTGTAGGGACCGTTTTTTGTTGGCTGTCCTAATACCTTTAGCATTGAAGGATGTAAGAATCATCTAGTCACCTTCTTTTGGGTTATATTGCTAAGGGCCCAATCAATGGTTTATTATTTTCCAAAGAGAACCTCACATTTAGATTCTAATTTTGCATTGAATATTTTTGAGTGCCTACCTTTGATGATCTGTTAGGGAGCTACTATGTGAGTTCCCAAGCCTCTAGCTTGTTGACTACATTCATGTAGCTTTTGGAGGGTCTTTGTGTGAGACCTAGTTTGGTATCTTCAATCACTAAAACACTCTAAGTCAAAAGAGGAAGCATGAGGTGTGTAATTTGTAATGATCACATTCATTGGTATCTTTTTGGCACAAGGTGAGATGCTTTATAATAATCTCTACTGTAGATTAAACCTCTACATTATTTTGACCCTATGTTTAAACGCTCATAATTGATCCCAATACATGTGTGGGGATCTCCTTAAGACTATCCTCATGTCCCTAGATGGCACCATATGAAACCTATGAATTATGAGATGGATCTTTCATGGAGTCGACTAAAAAGAAAGATTCTTGTCGGGGAGGCCTGTGTAAGGGTGTATCTTGAGCCTATGATAGAGGAGTGAATAACCCATCCTCAAATACTGGACATTCCTCAAGGCTCGTGTTTGTTTATTGTGAGCCTGAATGGTACTGGTGATAACTTGGAGAAGCCTTCAAAATTATTTTTTCATAAGCAATCTATGCTGATTTTCTTGTCATCTCCTACCCTATAGACTTACCTTTGGTTTATTGATTTTGTAGTGAGTCCTCTACTTGTGGAACCAATCATTGAGAGTGTGGGCATGCATACTGAAGGTGCCCATATGTGTGACATAGAGAACATCTAAAATGGACATTATTAAATTCCAATTTTTGTAGAATATGTGCATCCCCTGCTATAATCTCCATGGTGTCTGGCAAACCATGAGAGATATCCATCTCCATGCAAATGTGAGCCATCATTGTATTCTACTTCAATAGAGTGTTGAGATCCATTGTGAGATGTTTGATAAGGGAATCTCCAATGGTTTTGAATATTTTAGGTTCCCATAACTCAAAAGGAAGTCCTAACATCTTAACCCATATTGATAGAGTTTTTATGTACTCCCTGTTAGGGTTGAATCTAAATTTACATTTGGATAAATGAAGTGTTATGAGACCCCAAAACCATGGCCCTTCCATTATGATCCTCTCCCTATCTTCCAAAAATCAGAAAACAAAAATGATGAAACCTTTTTCCTCTTTGTGGATGGTGGGAGTATAACCCAATAATGCTTCCCAAGTGTTTTGTGCCCAGCTGAGGAGATTTGTGTCCTTGTAATATCTACCATGGAATCAACCAACGAGTGTCTGCTCTGTGTATTTGACCACATTTTCCAAATAGAGCCTAAGATTGATGACTGTTGGTATGGGAATTGGGGTAAGAATAAGACATTTGTGTTTATTTATTTTGATACGATTCTACTGAGTTCTAGTCAAAGGGTTCAAAGGTTCCATAAATATATTAGAATGATTGGGATTTTTGTCAAGACCACCTCCATATAAATCCTATGAGGGGAAGAGAATAGGATCGATGGTCTATCCTAGCCAATGGTTTTGAAAATAAAATTGTTCCTTTTCCCCCTCACCTATATCTTCTTTGATGAGAAGTTTTGCCACACCTACAAAGGGAACCTGCACTGTGTCAGATGGGAAACTTAGTTGTGTGAAAACCCTAGAAATTGCTCCTCCTATCCGCTCCTCATTCTCCATTTTTTCTCTATATCATGTATAGATATACACACACACACATGCATATGTATATGTGTATATATGCATATACACATATATGCATATACATAAATGTGTGTGTGTCTACATATACATATATAAATATATGTGTACATACACACACATATTTGTGTGTGTGGGGGGGGTAGGGTGTTTAGGCCACATTAACATTCAATTAAAGGTTTCAATTTATTCAAGTGTGATACTTGATATCCCAGTGACCAAGAGACTCATTCACATTATAGATCAAAACATATAAACCAACATGCCCACTGAGTCCTTCATTCAGGAGTTTATCACCCCATGGAAATGATCTCATATTTTTTTCACTATAGGTCTTTACAAAATCAGATTGTACTCCAAATAAACACAAAAATTGATATACCAAAGGTTCACCTGAAGACATCCATTTAGATTATTTTCAATTATAATAAAAATGCACTATAATATAAAGAATATAAAATAAAAAATGGTCAAATTTGACAAACCAATAATTATAGAGGACTATGAGCAAAGAACACCAAAACATTATAACAATATAGAAGATGTTTTACAAGCACATTATTTTTTTTGAGACCAATCATTCAATTATAATGTTGGAGACTATCTCTCTGATGCATTTTAGGTTCTATTACACTTTCAATATACACCTTTAAAACTTACAAACAAAATTATAGATCATTTCTTAGATAGTCTACATACACATGATGCAAATGCACTTAAATCATATCAACTATAACTATATCCTAACAAGCTCTACATATTTCATGGAATAAATGACACTAAAACATATTTTCTTAGAATACGAATATCTACATTAGATACATCATTGACAAATAAAAATGGACTATGGGATGATGAGTTCTGCATAAATTGGTTAGATAGATGGATAAATATAGACATATGAGTTTGTTCTTTCACAAGGAAAAATAAATCAGAACCTAAAATACTTTTGTACTTAGCCATATTTTATGATAAAAATCCTATTTACGGCCATTATGAACCACTATACTATAAAAATTATGATGAAAATCCTATTTATGGTAGCTATGAACCACTTTATTTCAAAATAGTATGGACTACCCTAATCCATTTGCATATATACAACTATCGATCATGTACATACATATTCAATCTTATTGGGAAAATATTTCCCATGAATTTGAAATGTATAGCTTGAGTACATTGGATACACATGGATATAATTGTAGTGAAAGCTTATTCGAATCCATTTCTCAATTGAAAAATTATACATTTGACATATAATGTCTATGTTGCTATGCTTCACAATCATTTTATAATGCAATACTTTGTCAAATTAAAAAGGCATTCTCTTACCTACTATAGACTCCTAAATCTAGGCCCAAATACTTGAATATGTTAGTTCTCACCCCTTTTCACTTTAATTAACTTGTGCACTTAATCTGGACCTATTTTGCCATCTCACTCTATCCTAAACCCTTGTTTGGACCTATTTTCTTTTTTAAATTACTATATGTCACCTATAAAAGTGTTTTAATTGTTACAAACACCCTTAAGCATATCTACAACCCATTTAGGACCCAAATTTCACACATTTCCCTTTTAGATAGAATTGACAAAAAGGGACAATAGTGGTAGTAGGATATGTCCCTATGGGCCAATCCTATCCTTTACCTCTCTAATTTTTTTTCCATAATTTAGCCTCTTTCTTACAATTAGGTCTATATTTTATAGGGCATGAAGCATGAGGTTTTCCTCTTTTGGATTGCTATAAAGGCACACTCAAGTCACTTATTTTACCACCTGAGAATTTCAACATAGAGGCATACTTACACTATTGCACATTAAGAAAAAGTTTCCCATTTTTCCTAATTATAATTTTGATCATTACAAGTAGTCCTCAACCAAGTCAAAACCCTATTTTATCTAGCCCAAAGCAAATCATGATCAATTATTCAATCCATCCCTAGTTGTATTCATACAATCAAGGGAACATAGTCGCACAAAGCACTCTAAGTGGGAGAACTACATGGGCTTGATTTCCTCTTAAGAGTACTAGATATATAGGCAACATTAATTTATTATAAGGGTTATTGGGGTCAGCTCAAATCTAATTATAGCTTGCCTTTTTTTATTTATAGGTTTTTAATCATTGCATGCCCTATTAGGAATTCAACCTTGGAGGAACCATTTGCATGTCTTTTACACACTTCAAAAGGTCAAATATGCACATATAGACCTAATTCCAACTATCACACATGATCATGCCCTAAGTTTTTAATGTTTATAAAAATAATGGATTGCCTTGTTTGGGATAATAGTGGTAGTCGATACTACCTTGAGTTGGTCAACTTTGTACTTTACTCAAGTTCCTACAACTAGGCACTTGTAGTGTCTATTCTTATTTTATTGTTTCATCCCCCTGTCAATCAACATAGTCAGATCTGAGATAGAAAAAACTAATTTTGTCATTTCATTCCATAGTTAGCCTTATTTAAATCAATTTCACCTTGTCTAATTTAGTATTTTACTTTCATTCTACTTGTCCAAAGTTTATTTTTAGCATTTTACTTTTTTTCATTCAATTTATCTTAGTTATGTTAATTCATCTTTCAATCCAAATTTTGATAAAACATATTGGTGAACCTGAGTTAGACATTCACCTTCATTACTTTAAAGGGTTTAGATAAATTCATGAACAATAGACAGTAAAGGAATAATATTTCAACATTGGATCTAAATCTGACACTAAAAGAACTTGCTTTCGACTTTAGATATAATAGTTGACATTGAAATCACTTTATTATGACCTCAAATATGATATTTTAAATTGAAAGTATCTTATTTTGACCTTGGAGTTTATAATAATTTTCTTTTTGCCATACGCAAAAAAATACATTTTCATACATTCTAAATGTCAGTTTTCTCTTACTATCATTTGCAACCAATTTCATGGCTAACCATCTAGAATGATTCTACCAAGAATAGTAAATTTGAACCGATGGATGCAATAGAATTTAGTGAATTCTTTACTAACCATCTAGACAAAATTGAATCTTTCATATTTGTAGCTAGATGAGAACAAAATAAATATAATCATGTTAGTACATTTGAACCAACTAATTTTGTTGAGTAACCTCTAGTTAACCTTAACACAATTGTTCTTACTCCTACTTTTGATATTTTAATTACATATACACCCTTAGGCTCAGGGGAAACACATGTTTTAAAACATCTATCTATGCTTATGCATAACCAAGTTACCCACACAAGACCTTTGATAAATGTACATCTTACATTGCCTACCTTGATTGTTACACAATCCCTTGAGCAAACTATTGCATTTTTACATGTTAAGGTGTTGTAGCTAGAACAAGGTATACTAAAAGCTATCCAATCATTGTATTTTAAAGCTTTACTTCATAACATTTTGGCACATGATATTACATCATATCCTTTACATATAGGATTTGTAACTCGTAAACTTCCACTATATGAGGGTAAAGGAGATCCAAAACAACACCTCAAATATTTTCATGTGCCATGTTTGGATTTT
This sequence comes from Torreya grandis, assembly GCA_037957365.1. Lineage (NCBI taxonomy): Eukaryota > Viridiplantae > Streptophyta > Pinopsida > Cupressales > Taxaceae > Torreya > Torreya grandis. Next base: position 993,476 of record JARHVA010001530.1, on the reverse strand, counting down.
GATTTTAATGAGAAATCACTAACCAAGTTATCTCCTCTAAGCTTTAAATATTATGCCTTGGTGATCCGTAAACACCAGTAGGAACTTCACTACTTTTTATAAATGTTTACCAAGATCTCTTAAGTTCTCAATTCCAAAATTTAAACTGAATTTGAAGCAAAAATTTCTCAACTTATAAGATGTTGGAATGATTAAAAACCTGATGAAAATCTGATCCAAATCAAGTTTCAAAACTGAAATAAAAGGTGAAATGATAGTTCACATCAATTATCCATTGAAACCATCAAATTTTTCAAATTCCTGATTTTATCCAATTTCTCGTAAATGATTAAATTTTGCATTCTGATTAAAATTTGAATTATAATTTGCAAATTAACTGAAACTAAAATGCAAAAATGAATTCAAAGATCAAAACACAGAAATTGTTTATGGGGTTCAGAATTCATACATCCCCGAGTTCTTATCGAACTAATCCATTATTGTTGCTAAACTTACAAGCCAAAATAATACTTAAAAATAACAAAAGATCATTTATCTCTACAAAAATAGTGTTTCAGACCTTTGAAAGACCTTGGCTGACTCAACATGTCCTTCACCTTTCTGAATCACAAGCAGAGGCTTCTCCAAATCAAAATTGGCAACTTCCATAGCTCAAAATGACATCACCAATTCTCCAAAATGAGAAAATAAATATACTTCATAGAGCGTATCAGAATTGTAAACAAGTTTGTAGTTTTACTCCGAGCTCTGGTTCGGCCTCTAAGGGCTCTAAAATGACCAAATATAACAAACTGGTCTATATTTCTTTTCTCCATAGTTGGCTGAATCATCTTGTTTAAATACAAATTCATGGGTTTATTTTTATCTTATCTGCCACAGATGAGTTGGTCAGGATCTTATCCTTTTACTCGACAGGTCGTGAGTTTCAAACCCATCAGCTTTGGCATACAGATTATGCTTAGCCATTTAGTCCCACATTGGAGATCTTGAAACGGCATCAAGTCTTTTTTAAGCCTTACCTCCAAGGCTTTAGTTGTGGCATCGGCCATGATTTGCCCTTTTGTTTGGGTCTTACCCATATTAGGCATCCTCAAGCCTATCACATCCTTGACCTTAGCATAAATGCTAGTTGGCATGTCTCATGGCATAAGACGTGGTCATTTGGAAGATATGTCACGAACTGTACGGACTGGGACATGGCACACATTTTGGTCACAGTTTCCATACATCTGGCATGTAATCTCAAGATTGACTCAGCTGTATGACTTGGCTGGACCTTCGTGGTAAGTATTGGTGTATCCCATGTGGATTAATGGGGATTGCTTGGTAATAATAAATTGTAACGAATTACCAAAGCAATATTACAAGGCTATTTAAAACATTTAATTTAATTGCCCCACATGCATCATGTGGGTACAAAATGATAGTTTAAAAACAAATGCAAATAGAATGCAATGTGAGATGGAGGCCAAGGCACCCCTCCTTAATCAAGTGTGTCAACCCTCACTGAGGGCCCCTAGCAAGCCAATAGCGAGGCCCACGGTTCTCCATACGACCACCTGTCAAAGACCAGAGGCTGAAACCAAACCAAACACCAACCAAATTTTTTGCAAGATCATACAAAATTAATTGCCATGTGTCAACCTTTGATTGGTCCACTTATCACATGCAAACAATGCCACATCACTTTTTGAAACTCATTATTTCCTTGTTACAAGAAAACTTCAACAAGCAATATCTCAAGCATACGGTGTCTGTTTTGCAAACCAAAAAAAGCGTCAAAAAGCTCTCGATGAGATCTACACTGTGAAATTGGTTTTGTCATAACTTGGAACCTTTTTCCAAACTAAACTTTGGATCACACCTCCCTATAAAAGAGACTTTTGGTCTCCAAAAGTCTACTATCTCCTAAAAACTGATAACTGGTCTACTGCATCACATCAAACAGAACCCAATCATAGCAAGAGATAAAAATTGAACAAATAAATGATTCAAAACACATGGCATGAGTAATTTAATCTACAATTACCAATAACTTGATCACAACATACCAAAACTGTCTGCCCATGTCACATTCTGTAAAGCAGTGAACTGTCAATAAACTAAAATAATTCCCAATGTAACTACAAAACAAGTTTGTTAATGCTAAAAATATACAATTAATGTTGTGGACATGTTGCAATACAATGCCTTGGTATGGGACTTATATGCTAATCAAATACAAACAACACAAAGTGTATATTGCCTAACATCCAAACATGCCCATAGGGTCTTACAATGCATCTATATGCCAAAAATAGATACACTCTTAAAATAGCAGTCAAATATGAGACAAGTGTTGTAAGGAATTAACTCAACCTACAACATGCATTCTTCTATTATCTCCAACTGATCAAATGAGTTCAAGTCCTCTAGACAACTCACACAACATAAATAGGAGATTCCATAACATAGAGCTATTCAACATGAGAATTGAAATACTTCAAATGATGAACCTATCTCAAAGTATGCTCACAAACTCTACTAATACATCATCAAAGCTTGTTCTTTCCCTTAACAAAATTCTTAACAATGCTTTGATAAATAAATGCATTATTAATCCACTTAATCAAATTTTTTGCCTAGTTAACTTGATTTCCTTAGTGGATTCCTTAACATCATTATGGATTGATTTAACTTCATTTACCTTATTAATAGGTTGATAAATCATCTTAGTTTTACCATGTCTAAAATGAGAATATGATTGAAGTTTAAAAAAATGATCAATCCGATGTCCACTCATATGGAAATGAGTGCATACAACCTTCTTAGGTGAGGTCTCCCTTTTACCTCTTGTCGCTTTGCCATGTTGAGAATGGTTCTCAACCCCTAAAATCTGCTTAATCATAACATGTCTCTTCAACAAAATATAACACTGTGGTTATGCATCCCACAAAAAGTGCAAGGGAATGATTGCATCATCTTCTGAATGTTAAATCCAAATTTCTTAAACATAAAAAATTGATCAGAAGATTTAGTGCTAACTCTAGTGTAGGAACTAGGAGGTGGAATCTCAATACCTCTTCTACCTTCCTTCTTATACCGTACATGCTTTACTAGTGGCCTCGGTCCTTTGCTATCAGAAGCTTGTCTTCCTTTAGCCATGGAGGAAGTTTTTCCAATTTCCACCTGCTCACTAGTGTAATCCAAACTTGCATGAGGAGATCTATACTCCACCTATATTGGGTTAGTAATTCTTTGGCCATTTCAACCAAGATCTCTTCCATTAAAGCCCATTTTCATCAACAATTTAGATCCTATACCCTTAGTGTGTTGTTAAAAACAACCAAAAGCATCATTACTTGAATCCGAATCTGAATGGTAAGAAGAAGATGAACTACTTGGTGAATAACTTATAGTGCATTCAGTCATAGTCTCTGCATCTGAAGTAGAAGGTATGGCCTTCTTTGGTACACCACACTACAATTTGATCAAGAGCTTATCCTTAGATTCAAGCTCTAATTTCAAACTAGCAATCTCCTCATCCAAGGAGTACAATCGAGCTCTCAAGAAAGCATTCTCATCCTGAATCTGGATATTGATGCTTTCAAGCTCTTCCATCTTGGATTTATGTGATAATTTGCCCATGGTTTCCTGCAAACACACTGATTCCACAACTGCACACTACAATCTAATCAAGTGATATTAAAAACCAATAAACTGAAAGCAACTATCAAATCACACAATCAAAAGCTAACCCAACTTTCTAACTGCTCTGATACCAAAATTTGATATGTAAACACCAGTAAGAACTTCACTAATTTTTATAAATGTTTACCAAGATCTCTTAAGTTCTCAATTCCAAAATTTAAACTAAATTGGAATCGGAAATTTCTCAACTTATAAGATGTTTGAATGATTAAAAAATTGATGAAAATTTGATCCAAATCAAGTTTCAAAAATGAAATAAAAGGTGAAATGATAGTTCACATCAATTATCCATTGAAACCGTCAGATTTTTCAAATTCTCGATTTTATCCAATTTCTCGTAAATGATCAAATGCTTAAATTTTGCATTTTGATTAAAATCTGAATTATAATATGCAAATTAACTGAAACTGAAATGCAAAAATGAATTCAAAGATCAAAAAAGAGAAATTATTTACAGGGTTTTGAATTCCTGTCCCCAGGTTCTTATCGAACCGATCCATTATTGTTGCTAAATTTGCAAGACAAAATAATACTTAAAATTAACAAAAGATCATTTCTCTTTGCAAAAATAGTGTTTCAGACTTTCGAAAGACCTTGGTTGACTCAACATGTCCTTCACCTTCCTGAATCACAAGCAGAGGCTTATCCAAATCAAAATTGACAAATTTTGTAGCTCAAAATGACATCACCAATTCTATAAAATGGGAAAACAAATATACTTCATAGAGCGTATCATAATTCTAAACAAGTTTGTAGTTTAATTCGAGCCCTGATTCGGCCTTTAAGGGCTCCAAAATGACCAAATACAACAAACTGGTCCATATTTCTTTCCTCCACAGTCGGCTAAATAATCTTGTTTAAATACAAATTCATGGGTTTGTTTTATCTTATCTCCCACGGGTGAGTTGGTTGGGATCTTATATTTTTACTTGATAGGTCGTGAGTTCCAAACCCATCGGCATTGGCATACAGATTATGCTTAGCGATTTAGTCCCACATTGGAGATCTTGAAACGGCATCAAGTCTTTTTTAAGCCTTATCTCCAAGGCTTTAGTCGTGGCATTGGCCATGCTTTGCCCTTTTGTTTGGGGCTTAACCATATTAGGCCTCCTCAAGTCTATCCCGTCCTCAACCTTAGCATAAACGCTAGTTGGCATGTCTCATGGCATAAGACGTGGTCATTTGGAAGATATGTCATGAACCGTATGGACTGGGACGTGGCACACATTTCGGTCACGGTTTCCATACATATGGCATGTAATCTCAAGATTGACTCAGCTATATGAGTTCGTTGGAACTTTGTGGTAAGTATTGGTTTTTCCCATGTGGATTAATGGGGATTGCTTGGTAATAATAAATTGTAACAAATTACCAAAGCAATATTACAAGGCTATTTAAAACATTCAATTCAATTGCCCCACATGCATCCGGTGGGTACAAAATGATAGTTTAAAAACAAATGCAAATAGAATGCAATGTGATATGGAGGCCAAGGCACCCCTCCTTAATCAAGTGTGTCGACCCTCGCTGAGGGCCCCCAACGAGCCAATAGCGGGTCCCACGGTTCTCTATAAGACCCCCTGTCAAAGACCGGAGGCTAAAACCAAACCAAACACCAACCAAATTTTTTACACGACCATACAAAATTGATTGCCATGTGTCAACCTCTAATTGGTCCACTTGTCGCATGCAAACAATGCCATATCACTTTTCGACACTCGTTATTTCCCTGTTGCAATAAAACTTCAACAAGCAATATATCGAGCATATGGTGTCCGTTTTGCAAACCGTGAAAAGTGTTGGAAAGGTCTTGACGAGATCTACACTGTGCAATTGGTTTCATCACAACTTGGAATATTTTTCCAAACTAAACTCTGGATCACTTAGATTGGTTTTATGATCTACTTGTTCAATTAGTCAAAGCATGTAATCCATTAGTTAATCAAATTCTTAAGCATTTTACTATTAACATTGATGAAAAGCTTTTTTATGCATAAAGTGAAGCTTAATGAAGGAAATAATGAGCTTGTAAGTGATTATGTACTTTGTTACAACACCATGCTTGCCAAAATGACTAACACCTTGGTAGATAATGAATAATTAGATAGTTTCAAACAATGTTTTCTTACACCCTAGCATGCATCAATCATTTTCAAGAAATTCATGTCATTTGAATAACTTTGTCACACAATAAGATAAAGAGAATTCAAACTTCTTGCTTTTAACAAACTCAAAATTGCACTTGCATCTACTTCAACTTACTCAATGAAGTTTCAAAGCAAACCATATTATAAAGCTAAACCAACATATACTAAAGTTAATGCAAAGATCACAGTTAATGCTATTTCTTAACTTTCTAATAATATTTTTTTATCAGGTCAGTGATGGAGGCAATTTTCTTGATTACCACAATTGCCTCATGGCATGTTGTGTCAATTCATTTGTTGTTGTGTTCATTAGCAACCAAACACATGGCATGTTTTGTATCTTTGTAATTCATGATCAACAAAACATTTTCAAAGTACATTTTGATGAACAAATCCTTTTTGTGAGGAATGGGACCATTCCATTGCCTTCCAAACTATTATAATATTATCCAAGTTGTACTTATTGTGAATAAACCTAGTTTTCCCAAGATGGATAATGAGGGGCAAGATTTAACAACCTGAAGAGTGAATTTTGTAAGATAAATTAAGGAGGTTAATTGGTCTCCAGTTGGTCATAAGTTTTGGGTCTCCAGATTTGGGAGCAAACATAATATTACCATAGTTGATAAATCCAATGAGTGAGTTGGTTTGAATAGTTTCAAGGTAGAATTTTTAGAGATTTAGATTAACAATATCCCATAATGTCGGTATAAATCAAAGGGAAAACTATCAATACTAGGTGATTTATCAACAACCATGTACTTGATGACCTCTTGAAGATCTTTGATGGAGAGAAGGTGATCACAAGCTACACATTATTCCTCAGTGAGTTTGCAAGGAATAACTTGTAGACATTTCATAAGAGCATATTCACATGTCGGTGCAAAATGCCAAGCAAAAAAACATTATGGTAGTGAGAGACAAAAGGTTGTAAAATATTAGATAGATGGGTGAGACATGCATTGGTCTAGTGATTTCCTGGAATGGAGGAAAGCAAAAATTTCCTTACATGATCTATCTCCAATTTTTAACCAGTGCATACAAGTTCTATTCTGAGTTCCCCATACTTGATAATTTTATTCCACTTTGAGTTTATGTCACCATAAGGCAACTTATTTTTATAAACCCTCATTTAAAGGAGACAAATCAAGTTCCTATGAAACCCTAAGATATTCACATTATGAGATTTATGACAAAACTTAAATGTTTGTTTACTTTAAATGTGAAAAATGATGCACTATGATTAATGGAAACTTTCCACCACTCTATCCATCTAGAATATCCAAGACGCTGAGAGGATAGGTTCTAGATTCTAGTGATCTGCTTCTTAGTCCATGAATGTTTCAGATGATCACTGTTGAGATAAAATTACAACTCGAAATTCTTGATTTAGGGAGTTAGCCACCCAATTTCAAATTTGAAAGGGATGTGATTTGATAAAAAAGGTCTTAAAATGACATTAACAAGTCGATCAAAGTTATTGGCAAAGGTAAAGATAATAAACTCTACAAATAAGTGATGTGGTGGCCAAAACACTATTCATGAAACACTATTTATGAACACTATTCACTTTCACTATTCATGGTGATGTGGTAGGTGATGTAGGTGATGATGCAGGAAGGTGATGTGGCTTGGCATGGACCATGGAAGATATTTTTCATGTGCTAAAGTTCATGTTGATCTCTATTATGAGAGTGGGATGAATTCCATGTGGGGAGCAAAGTTAATGGGTTTAAACTTGGTCAAAAGGAGTTTCCACTAGTTTTTGGAATCACATGTAGAGTGGGGAACACCTTTTAAAGATTCCTTGTTGGAGGGGTCCAAACTAAAGTGGATCACATGGTGGAGGACATTTTACTATTGATGAAGGTGTTTTGATGGAAATTCAGTCATGTGATGGAGGTATGCATGCTTATATTTTAGCCTTGGGATTGGACGGCATGGATCTTTTAAGATATCATTATGAGGATGAAGACCATGTGGAGCATGCTATTATTGGAGAAGAATTGAATGTTTCTATGGAAGAAACATTGGATGTGGTTTTTGTGCAAGTGAGTGCACATGAGGATATTGTGGATGGTGAGATTACAACCATGAGAGCGGAGCTTCTAGTAGATATGTTTTGTTTTGTGGATAATACAATAGGTGGTTGGATGGTGGAAGTAGAAAGCTATTTGGGCTTTTGGTAGAGGTGGATGGTTAGTGGTGGGCTAGAGCTCACATGGGTTGACAAGATGCATGATAGGGAATCTTAGTGGAGGAGGTTGGTTTTCGATGGTGGGATTTGGATCACATATAAATCCATTAGAAAATGGATATGGTTTTGGAAGAGGAGGATGGTTTGTGGTCCCATAGGGATGGTTTGGGAAAAGCCAATATGTAAAAACTGGAAGTGGAGAAAGAAAAGGGATATTCTCCAGGTGCCCCTGGTGTATTGGAAGGGGATGCTGAGGTCATTACATTGGGTGACCAAAAGGGTTGTTCTACCACTCACTCCATCTACGTGATTATAAGATCACATTATTTACTTCATATGTCTGATGCAGAAACATCTAAGGGATCGGGCAATTTTGCATCACCTAAAAATAAAGTGGTACGATTTCTGCTTTTTTCAGAATAAATGGCAAGGATACAATCAAGACAACTCATGAGAGCTAATTTATTTTCAATCGAAGGAGAATGATGTGGTGACCAAAACAGTTTCATGCAACACTATTCACTTTCACTATTTATGGTGATGTGGCAGGTGATGATGCAAGAAGGTGATATGGCTTGGCATGGCCCATGGAGGATCTTTCACATGTGTTAAAGTTGATGTTGACCTTCATTATGAGAGTGGGATGAATTCCATGTGGTGATCAAAGTTAATGGGTTTAAACTTAGTCAAAAGGAGTTTCCACTAGTTTTTGGAAGCACATGTGGAGTGGGGAACACCTTTTGAAGATTCCACTTGTTAGAGGGGTCCAAACTAAAGTGAATCACATGTTGGAGGACATTATACTATTGATGAATAGTCCTTACAAGTGGAGGAGGTCTAAATTGTGGGCTTACTTTATTTCCCTCTCATTCTATCCTTGTATTTCTATAAGTAAATATATTCCTTTGCTTTGTAATTAAGCTAGTTTGGGAAGAAAGCTTAGTGAGAAGGTTGGGTAGCCTTCTTGGTGTTGAGACCAAGTTTGTAATGTGTTTTGGGATAGTTTGTTTAAGCTTGTGTGCGGCATGGCCTTGAATTATATTACTTTGTTGTTTTAATGAGAAGATTAATGAGGATATCTTGATTGTGTGAATGACTTCTTGAGTGGAATTTGTGAGAAAGAGTGAGATGTGGTTGGAGGCCACATCAAGTGGTATCAGAGCCACATCAATAAATATATATCAAGACTTTTTTCATACAGTAGTAACCTTCCTTAAAATTAGACCAGGTGAACCAAGGGGAGGTGGCACAAAGCCAATGATGGTGGTTAGGATTTGAAAGCCCAAGTTTGCTACACATGTAAAACCATGCCTCTCTCTCACTGACACACTATCACATTGGGAGGATCCCTTATTTGTCTTCTTTGGATTCAATCATATTAAAATTGCCATATAGGATCCATTCAGAATTGAGAAGTGTGTTAACAACCCCTTGCCAAAATGTCACCCTTTCAACAAAATCATTGGAGGCGTAAATTTTGGCAATACCAAGGGAGTGACCATTAAAATCAAAGAGGGTCCACACTAACCGATGTGTGGTCTCCAATCCTCAACTTACAATATTAGATGTTAAATAAGGGGCAATAAATGTCACCACTCGCCCACGTCTGCATTTATGGTATGCCATCTAGAAAACAACTCTCACATAAATCAATCCGGCAATGGAGTTAAGAGAAAGCCCAACAATTATAACTTATTGCAAACATAATATCTTCATTTTATCAAATAATAAACAAGTGTTGATTACAATGAATTTTCAAGACGTGCCAATAATACCTTGCACATTTCATGAGCATACTAACATTGTGAAATGTATAAATTCATGTTGGAATCCTCATCATCCCTTGTTAATGCCAAAAAGCTATTGGAAAGGCATGATTGATGATTGCCTAGCCTAAAGTCACTTAATACAAACACCCACAATTTTTATTGCATGTATTCACCATTTTAGGGAGGCAAAAAGTGGTAGAAAGCTACCTTGAGATAAAAAACCACTAGAATATAAAAATTACCGAATCATTCATCTCAAAGATAGATTGTGATGGTTGAGAATAGTTAGTTGTATTTGAAGACCTTAAAACATTATTGTCACCTATAAAGCGAGAATAAACAAGTGGTGTTGCTTGTGTAGCGACAAGTACTGGTTGCTTCCTAAACATCATTAAATCACTTATCGGTTTATATATAAAGGTTGGTGTTTTGCCCATTGTGTGAGTCTATTAATGGATTTTCATTTTTGTCATAATGGTTCATCCATCTACAAATGTGTGTGCAACTTTACTTTCCTTAGGTGAGGTCTTAGACTGAGCAAATAGTCATGAGTTAGCCATTAGAGGGCATTCACAAATTTTATGATCCATGGCTTGGCACCATAAATAAGTATTACACATGTTACTATATAACATACATTGTCAGAGATCTTTGCAAAGATCAACTTCTATACATACACGTCTTTGTAATTTGACCACATAAAACTTTGTTTGCTTATGGCCAATGACATGCCTAGAGGCTTAACTAACTAGTTGACAAAAGACCAAAGGGGGATAGGGAGACAAGAAAACTCAACCCCGATTAGGATTTTTAGTTTGGGATGCTAGAGACTTCAAAATCTTGAGCCAAGCATGAAAACATAGCTAACATGTTACGATTGAACCAAGAGCCAAGGGAAAATATGGCTCAACAATGCTAACATTTTTATTTTTAAACAAAAAAACCCCTTAGTGATATTTTGCACCACCTCCAATTTGATACACAGGGGGCTATCCATGTATTATGCACCCATGATTTCAATGCATTTTTTAAGGGGACTCGACAACCATCCACCAAAATAACCTGGGATATGTTCGTTACCTTATGGAATACATGCGACATGAACTTCTTGTGTCTTTTCGGCACTATTGAAAACCAATGCTACATTGGTAACCTCTGTGTTCATTGCTATAGGGGCCAATAAGGACTTACATAGACCAACTTGCTACCCAAAACACAATGTCCACCTATGAGATTTGATGCTTTCACAATCCATAATAGATAGATTACATGCTTTTGGAAGTAATGTGTATCAAAAATTTTAAATCAATGTTTTAGATGAACATCCGTGATCCATCCTCCAAAAACATAATTACATGCGAACAACAGACCTTCACTGCCTTAAATAGAAAAATTAGATGGGGCACTAGGGAATATTTAATTGAGAGAATATCCATTGTAGGTTGATGTAATGGTCACCTCAATGGCAAATTTTAATTAAATTTTTAGAGTTGCCTACCACTTCCCTCTTGCCTATTAAATAAATAAATGAAATAGAAGTTGTTGCACCCAAAACAAAACCAATCACTAAAGAAATTAAATATTTAAAATATATTGTGTTACCCCAATATTTTTCTAAAAGTTTCTTCTATTTGTCGTATTACCCAAGAAGTTTGTTGATGTTTCTTATTAATTAATTTACTAAAAAGAACCATAAATTTAATTACTAGTAACTAATCTACTTAGCAAGGTTAAAATTTTAAAATACAACAATTAAAAAATTAGGTCAATTTTAAAGGTTGTGAGGAGCGGGTTGAAACTTAAAATTAAATAGAACAAACACAAAAGAGGTTTTAACAAACTAAATAAGCTGGAACTTACAACTTGTTGATAATTGCTCTCCACGCGTGACTAATCCCTAGGCCCTCGTCTCTATTGAGGTTATTGATATGTTTATTAATCTCAATTGCTTCTCTCAATTTTTGTTTTTGGAAATTGTTTTCGATAGCAACAATCTTGGCATCCTCAATGCAAATAACATGCTTGGTTTTATATGAGTACTCGGCCACTTTTCTTTTCTCTCTAAACGAATACATGTTGCATGTTCCTTGATTCTAGTTAGAATGGACCTACATGTTTCTCCAATGTAAGGGACTCCACAAGAGCATTCAATCTTATAGACCCCACTGCAACGATTAAGTTCTCAAGGGTCCTTCTCAAGGGTCCTTCGCAGATCCTAAAGACAACTTTAACTTGTTAATAGGTAGGAAAGTGGCCTTGATGTTCTAGTGCTTGAGGATCTTTATAATCCTATTGGAGACACCTTCAATGTAGGGTAAGAAGTCAACTGGGTCTTCAGTAGAAGGTTCCCTTTGTTTATGTTTACTGAGACTATCCTTGGCTTAATTGAAATCCCTAGTAATTTGTTTATCTCTACAACCATTCATCCTAAAAACCTTTTTTAAATGTTCCATTTCTTCCTCTAGGTTATCTTCATTACAAATCCTAAAAACCCTTGTGGCAAGAGTCTTGAACACCCCTGCTTTGTGGGCTAGGTGGTGGTGTGATGATGCATGAAGGTAGAGGTTTGTGTGGGTGACTTTTCTAAAAACGTTTCGAGATAGGGATCCATCCTCTCCTTGTGAGAAAGGAGGACATCTACGAAGGGCAAGTTTCCTTTTGTTTCAACCTCTTTGGTGAATTTTATGCTAGGTATCAAATTGTTTAGGTGGGAGTGAAAATGTTCAAGGCTATTGCTACCATGTGGCCAACATAGGTTGGTATCATCGATGTATCTCTTCCACCACTTGGGCTTATGAGGAAAAGAGTGGAGAGCCCTCTGTTCAAATCTCTCCATGAAAAGGTTGGCCACAATGAGGGAAAGGGGTGAAACCATAGCCATACCTTCACATTGCTCATAAATGACATCTTTAAAAGAGAAAAAGGTTGAGTTAAGACAAAAGGAAACTATTTTCATTGTTTCAACGTCCATGAGGGCTTTGACTATATCTACAACGTCTTTAATATAGACCTCGGTGAAAAGAGGCACAACTTCAAATCTAACTAGAAACTCATCCTTTTCCACTTTTTTGTCATTTACAAATTCAACAAAATTTGTTGAGTCGTGGATAAAGGAGGAAGTTTTGCCTACTAAGTGTTTTAATTTGTTGCCCAAGAAAACAGTGAAGTTGTAGGTCAGGTAGTCTGTGGTAACGATAATGAGTCTCAAAGGATAACCTTATGGATCTTAGGAGCACCATAAACTCTAGGGGTCACTTCTTTATGAATCTTAGGAGCACCATAGAGAATGTCCTCCTCTTAAGCATAATGTAATAAATGTAAAACCTTTACCATAAAAAGCTTAACAATATTAATGACGGTATGCTAAATTTAAAAAAGCTACGAAACCCTAGTAGAGTTCATCCCCTTTAGATACGATTGAGCTAACGAAGTAATCTTAGTTACCCTGCGTACATGGAAAACAAAAGTGCGCTTGAAACCCTCTGCAAACCTACTGTACGTGCTCAACCTATGCACCTAATGACACCCTGGATCATCTCACAAAGCCCATGACCTATTTGTGAAATCAACAAATACTCACTGTATTATGTACTTTTAAATATGAATTTTGATATCATTTCAAATTTATTTATAATATCAAATATATTTTTTAAATATATATTTGACCTGGCACGAGTAGGCTTTAAGAGGGCTCATCTTATATCATGGGCGATGCCCTCTGACGTCAGCTGAGTAGGCTCTTTCCCCAGTTAGCATTTTGGTCATGTGTGGAGTGTCAGTAAAACGTTGCTTCCTGTTCACGTAGACGTTGCAAGCTGTTGGTAAGGTCAATGTCACCATAGCCATTTTCTCTACCAAACGTTGAAAACGAGATTGGAATGATTAGCTCCTAGGCTATATAACACTTGGCATATCTGAATTTTTAAGATATGGTTGTAGCAATGGAGAACCAGGCTGCCATAACAAGAGTTCAGGCCTTGGCAGAGAGTGGAAATCAAACTGTTCCACCGCAGTACGTGAGATCCGGCCGTGTTGAACCATTATGGGACGTCCCTTCTCATTTACCCAACATCCAGATTCCTGTCATTGACTTGCACGACTTGAACGTCCAACATCTCATGGAAAAAACTATATCAGAAATTTCAAGCACCGCAGAAAATTGGGGTTTCTTTCAGATCATTAATCATGGAATCCCGGACTCTCTTATTTCTCGGGTACAAGCGGTGGGCAAGGCCTTCTTCGACCTTCCAATCGAACACAAGGAAGTGTATAAAAATGATGGAGCAGGGAATCCAATTGGCTATGGCAGCAAATTAGGATACACCCCGGATGCTAAATTGGACTGGGGAGATTATTTTTACAACGTTGCTTGGCCTCCTGCCAAGAGGGATCTCACAAAATGGCCCAAGGAGCCAACGGATTTCACGTAAAGTTCTTTCCTTTGTTGAGCCCTAGTTATTTGTGTATGGGTTTTGGGGTTTGGCTGATAAAGATGTTTGTTTTATATCATCTTATTTCCAGGGAAGTGATGGATGAATACGGCATTGAGATTCGCAAAGTATGTGAGCGGCTGATGCAAGCGCTGTCCACAGGCCTGGGATTAGAGAATGAAAATGCGCTTAGGGAAGGGATCGGAGGAGACAGAAAGGAGATACATTTTAGGATCAATTACTATCCGCCATGTCCTCAGCCAGAATTGGTTTTGGGAGTCTCACCGCACTCAGATCCAAACGCCCTCACAATTCTTCTTTGCGACATCTCGGGTCTGCAAATTCGCAAAGACGACGCTTGGCTTCATGTGCAAAGCGTTCCAGGTGCTCTCATTGTCAATATTGGGGATACACTTGAGGTACTTTATTATCTCAAAACCCTAAGATAATTTTTTTCCAACGAAAACGACAGTTCGTTAGTAATAATAATGTAATTAATTGCGCAGATCCTAAGCAATGGAAGATACAAGAGCATCGAGCACAGGAGCTTGGTGCACAAGGACAGGGCAAGGATGTCGTGGGCCATGTTCTGTGGACCGCCGGGTGAAGTCATCATCTCGCCTCTAAAGGAGTTGATAAACGAGGGAAATCCTGCCTTGTACGGGGCATCGACTTACCAACGCCATCTCCAGAAGCTTTTTACCAGAGGAGTGGATGGAAAGGCGTACGTGCATCAGCTCAAACAGTCCTTACCGTCATCTGCGTGATTATGGTAACCCCATACCTTCTTTGGCTTCAGTATGCAGGGGTTGGAACCCAATATATTGTTCGCGTGTTAAAAGGGGAAAAAAGGTAGAATAAGGTTGGAACCTAATATGTTGTTCCTTGGTTAAGAGGTGGAATGAGGTTGGAATCTAATATGTTGTTTGTTTGTTAAAAGGGGAAAAAGGTGGAATGAGGTTGGAAGTCAATATGTTGTTTGTTATATTGATATGAAATATGGGTAATGTATATTAGAAAATGACCTTAGAATTTTGTAGTCATCATTTATTGAGAGTCCTCTAAATCTTTGATATTGAACAAATAACTTGTCCTTTTAGTCTTTATATGTAGTTGAAGGTCCATTGGGTTCATCATATCTAATGGGCCCTGTAAATCTTTATTGTTGTATATGTTTTTAGCATCGCCATTATATTTGATCACTTCTCATAAACTTGATATATAACCTAAGTACGGTTTTTTGTCTATATTTCCCTTCACGCTGTTATTTATGTCTTAACGACTCTAATTAAAATGAAGGATTTGTTAAAGATTAAGTGGATAAGTGTCTAGAGTATCTATAATTGACTATTTCATGGTTAAATGCTATTTTATAAATTATAGTTGCTTGAATATTGATACAATATACTTTTGTGTTACATAAGACCTTGGGATGATCGATATGTTCGAGAGAAGGATGATGTTACTATAACTATGTTATTTTCCTCTGTTACAAAATGTTATCTCTACTACAAAATGGATGTTCTTATAGCAAAACAATATCCTTGCTACATAGCATATGTTCCTGCAACAAATCTTATGTCTGGTGTGGAACATATGTTCTCGTTACAGAACATTTCCATGCAAGCAATTATGTACGAGTCCTTTGCAGGAGAATTAATGTTGTTGTGAAATGAATTTTGACTAGTGTAGAATGACTCATGGTGAACTAGGTGTTGTTGAACGAGTAATAATGAGGTAGTTGCTTTTGAAGGAATTGTTAATACCAA
Source organism: Torreya grandis (assembly GCA_037957365.1). Taxonomy (NCBI): domain Eukaryota; kingdom Viridiplantae; phylum Streptophyta; class Pinopsida; order Cupressales; family Taxaceae; genus Torreya; species Torreya grandis. The sequence goes on along the minus strand of JARHVA010001530.1, from coordinate 977,474 downwards.
ATGTTGCAGAACATGTTTCAAGTCATTCTATTACGGAAGCACTTTCTGCATTGTTGTTAGTTAAACATATACAAGTAAAGGTCAATGTACACTTGGTTGTGTATTGTTGAAGGCAAACTGATTGGTTTCAATTTCTCATAATGACAACCTAAATTTGTTGGTAATAGGTTTGTTGTCTTGTGTACATTTAAGCTAAGTTGTTATCTTTGTTATGCCACAAACAAATCTCTGCAACAATAATTTGTTAGGTTATTCAAAGAGAATCTCCTGTCTAGAAGATCAGTAGGCATATTGTAGGTAGGATATAGAAGAAACAAGAGGAACAAGTTAGAAAAGATAGGAAATATTAATTAAAAAAAAACCACAATTGCTTTATAGGAATATTTAATTGTTAGTCACATTCTATGTAATTTTGTTGAAGCAATAAGAATTCCGATTCGGTAACATGTTGAAGTTATGGAGGGAATTCACTCATCAGTCTAACTTGATAGGGCCTACTCGTGTGGATTGTTGGTAGCCTAAACTCCATATGGTTAGGCATATTTACTTGAAGTTGTGTGTTGATGTTTTATAAATGAAATTGCTGAAGTGGTTGGAGTTATTCAATTCAATACTTTCCTTTTTTTTTTGTCTAAGTGTTAAGAGTTATTTTTTCATTTCATACATCACTTTACTTTCTTGCAACTCACTATTCATTTGATTTACTTGCATCAATCTTCATTCAAATATTAGTTAAACATAATTATAACCTTTACCTTAGTTGTAGCAAAACTTTTCTTCTTTACCTCAATCTTACTCCACTACTTCCCTGTCACTCCCTAAGAGTAGCAACGTTTGCATATAAAAGTCTCATCATAGTAAAATCTTGTAGTTTTGCATATACAATGCACATCACCTAGTCAAAATTACATTCTTGGATTGACAAAAGAAAAAATGCACCCATCGATTTTAGGCACCATTGCTAAGGATATGTGTAAAGGAATTACAATGGATCTTTCAAACATAGATAAGATTAGGAATTTAGGGGTTATATATAAAGAAGGTCAACATTCATTCTAACCCTACCTCTATGTAACGATTTTTAATTTCTTGTTATTAGCTAATTCATGTTAATTGCATGGAGCATCGAGGAGATAACTTGGGGAGATTTATTCCAAGAATATTAAAATTTGATGCAGGTTTAGAGGTGGAAGTATCTAAAATAATGAAAGAGTAAGAAATATTGTAGTAGAACAAGAAGAAACACACAACGAAGTAGTTCAAGCCACCACAAAAAGATAATTAACAAGACTTGTGGAGAGCATATAAATAAGGAGATAAGAAGAAGAACTAATAAATCACAAAATCTCACCTTCTCCACCTTTCTGCCAAAGATTACCACTTTGGCCTCAACCATCACCTTGTATTACAACTCATTATACATTGTAGGAAACTAAAATCAATGAATTTTTTGAAAGATAACTGATTGTAGAAAATGAAGCAAAGGTCTCATCCAATGAGCTCACTACTTTTGAGTTCCCAACTAATGTCCCAATTGGGACAACATATATGAAGAATATTATGCCACTAGCATTGCCCAATTTTCATGGGTTAGTAAGCAAAGATTCATACACCTTCATGTTCAAATTCAACATGTTATGTAAAAACTATGACTATGTAAATGATGAGCAATGATTAATTTTTTTGTAAGAATAAATGAAGGATTATGTGCTTTGCTGGTTAATGGACTTGGTTGAAATAGTGTGGACAGTTGGAGGTCAATGAAATAAAAGTTCCTAATTTTTTTTCAAGACTATTGCAAGGAAAGAGACTTAAAAAGAGAAGACATCTTCCATATGACCCAAAAAGAAGATGAACCACTAGAATACTATATAGAGTAGTTCAAATACAACCTCTTGAAATCATAGTAATGTAGATTGGACCCTATTTCATTTAAATAAATATTTCTTCACAACATTTGAGAGATGGAGACACTAAATATTATAGGTGGAAAAGACATCTTAGTTGGATAATGATGATATTTGTAAGATTTGCAAGAATTATTCATGGACCTTAGCAAAGAAATCTAGAAGTCAAAGAACACAAAGTTTATCCATTTCTAAAATAATAATAGGAGTCACAAGAGTTGAGATTGGGAATATATTGAAGGACCTAAAGATGGACATTTTGTAATCGATGGCCACTCAATTTGACACCCTTCAAGCATGAATAAAACAAGATGAAGTTGACAAATCGATGACTATGTTTTGCAAATGCTGCAAAAGAAATAATTTTGATTTTATATGCCAACACACAAGGAAAAATATTGTTGGTATTTAGATAGGAAAACAAGACATGGACGAACACCCAAAGTTGAAAAGTATATATCGAGAAGTGGAGGAGGATAAAGAAAAACTCTATTACATAACCTAACAGAGACTGTATACACATAATAGTTTTAAACTTTATCATTTATTGATGTTTTCTCTCTTGCAAGAACTTGTTGATTCTCAATCTCTTTGAGTGCATGCCTTTGAGGGTGCACTAGGAAAGGGGTTGGCAAACTTTTGGTGCTTTGCAAGATTGTTAGCCCTTATACCATTACCTAAAACCACTACAAAATACCTTTATCCAACTCCCTAAGTAACAAACACCTGCTTATACACTTTCCTAAGTAATTCACCACCCAAAATAGCCCCTACCTAAGTAAATACCCATTTTACTCATATTTTCTACTATATTGACCTGGTCGATCTTGTTGAGAATATAGTGCATGTTACAGAACTCTGTTGGCCCAACCGACCTAGTGTGAGGCCTAACGACTCTGTTTCCTACCAAACAAGATTGACCCAAGGAAATTTGTTCGCTAAATGCTTGAGAGGATTTAGGGTCAATCCTTGGCTATAAATACCCCTTAACTTCATTATAATATAGGATCATTCAATTATGCATTATTACAGCTCACAAATTCACTTATACTATCATTTGGAGGTTTCATTGCTTAGAGTTTTGCCTTGGAGTAGTAGCACTTATCTCATGAAGGTCTTGGATGCATAGAATACATCTTGTAGCCTAGAGCTGATATATCCTTGTGATCCTTATAAGCCACAATAACCTTTTACAAAGCACCATTGGCCAAGGGAGAGATTGAGACATGACGGGTTCACTTCAACAAGGTAAGCATACTTTTGGCCCTTCATTTTTTGATAAGTAGATGTATAACTAATGGATTGAATTGTATATCTCCTTACTTAGATTACTTTTATATTGTCTTGAATATAATTATCTTTGCTCATTTATTATATTCCCCATTTGTGCCACAAACTTTGATGAGCATTATATACACTTGTATATTTATTCACTAGATTAGTTTGTATGTTTGTTTATTAGATTAGCTAATTTACATTTATCACATTATAAGACCTAGTTAGGGTTATTCCATGATGACATTTGATTAGAGGCCTTGAAAACTTTTTCTTTACCATTGTGTAGTAAGAGATCTCTTAGTTAAGTTTAGCGGATCCATAATTGGTCATGGCCCTGATATAACAAAGTATTGCTAAGCAAATTATTAGTTGATTACCTCTTTTGAGATTGGATATTACTGAATATGATAGGTTGTAGATCTATCTTATTTCTCTTGCATACATTCTAGTGCACCCAATGTGAATCTAACCTTTGCAGAGTTTTAATTTTTATTTATAGTCAATTGGATTGAGCTTTTTTGACCTAGTTTAACACTCTGTGTGCAAATGCTTTAATTTCGTCGAGCCTATTGATGTAGTTTAGTTCATTGTGTATATGTTTTTAACTTCATCGAGCCTATCAACCTAATTTGGCTCTTTGTGTGTAGGGTTTTTAACTTTGTGGAGCATGTCGACTCAGTTCTATCTTCTACACGTAGGATTTCCAGTCTCAATTAACTAGATTGAACCAATCGATGCAACTTTTTTTCTACCTTCTATGCCTAACTAAATCGACCTGGTCGATTCTGTTATTTTTTGTATTTTGTTTTTAGCTAACTACATCAATTCGATTGATCTAGTGTTATTTATCATATTACTTATCAATTTTGTTTTTTATTAGATCAACTGTCTCGATTCTATTTAATAACTCTATTTTTTGCATCTATAAAATCAACCACTCACCTAGACAACCTAGTTAAAATAATAATTCAACATTTTTAGGAAAATCTACTACATCAACGTAGTCAACTTTGTCTTATCTGTCAGGTTCACTCTAACCAACTCAATATTTTTTCTTTGTCAAAATTTAAGCAAATTCTTTTTCCCACTTTTTAATTATAATTTAAATTTAGTATTGTCTTTACCAAATTTTCAGTAATGTAAAATTGTACCTACATAGTCAATTAGATCGATTGGTGTAATCTAATTCTGTGTCTATTTTCTACCCAAAAAACTAAGTCGACATACTTGATTGTGCTATTTTTGGTTTGTATTTGCAATAGATAGAGTCGATCTACTCAACTACGTTCTATCCTATTTTTCAACTTGATCGACCTATTCAATCTTGTTCTATTCATTTTACTTTCTAGTTCAAGCAAAGGAAATTAATCTACATTTGATAGTTATTAAAATCACTTAATTTTTCCATTGACTACATGCTTATTTGCTTTCTACAAATTATAACTTAGCATTCAGAATATTTATTTTCACCTTTACTTTTCATTTTGTTTGGTTTTCCCTAGAAACTGTGTACTAACAATTTTAAAACTACTTATCTATTGTCATGAAGGGCTACATGATACTTTATTTATAGTTCTTGTCTATCATTTTCAAATATCATGGTGTGAGAGGCTTGTTCCAATACTAATAGCCATAATATAGAGCTAAACACGGTCATTAGTTTCTATGTACCTCACGATATTTTAGAAATGCCTAAGATTTCTATTTGTATTGAACCTTAGGAATCCAACCATCTATTTAATTGTGTAGTGCATCAGTTATCAGTTAGTGTTGAGAAGTTACTTTTGACTTACTCTTGAATCTGGATTTAGTGGGCTAGGAGAATGAAACTTCCTCCATAGTTAGCGCTCCAAAATATTGAATTGATACTATCCAATGGATAAACAAGTATCTTGGGAATCCTACACTTTCAATCAAAATCTTTAGTATAACTTTCTGATCTTCTTTTCGAATAAGTACTTAGCATCTAAATTACATTATTATTGCTTATTGTTTGTTCTTGTATGTTGTATTAACTAGTGTTGATATAAGTTCTATGTTGTGAGCTTCAACTAGATTGACTAACTTGACTTAGTTGCTTGTGTGTTTAGCTTTGTTTCTCTATATTTATGACTAAATCATCCAAATTCAGATTATTTAAAAAATTTCACCAGACTACAAAACTTAATTGACCATCTTGACCTTGTATGTTTATAGACTGCTCTATTCTCCTACTTCCCAACTAGATTAACCAACTCAACTTAATTTGATTCCAGATTATTCTTTCCTATCTAGAAACCAACTACATCGACCTGGTCAATTTCATACCTTCTGTCTGACTTAGTTTATCTTCATTTTGGCCTTCTTCTTTGTTATAAACCAACTACATTAGCTTGGTTAATTTCATACTTTCTCACCAACTTATTTCATTTTTAGACTATGTGATCTTTCATTGTTCAGAAATGAACTACATCGACTTGGTCGATTATGTACCTTCTAGTTGACATAGTTTGTTTTCTGACCCATATCTAGCTTGGTTGATTTAGTCTAACTAGTGGTCGATTTAATTTTATTCCTACAAACTTTTTCCTAAGGATAATTTTCACATTATTAGCTTTATTTCCATATTATTCTGCATCATAGAATCACCTATAAAAAACTTCTTTGATACCCTTGACCCATTTAGAAGATACATGGGTTATTCTTTTCTACCCACCCTAGCCACCTAAGGGAATAATATCTCATGGTGCACTTATTCCCATCCTTCATCTAAATCTATTGACTATAACATGGTTCAAATTATTGAAAGTGATGATTTAGATGGATCTAACCCATTTCACACATCTCAGGATAATACCTTCTCTAAACTTCCTTATTACACTATTAGAGTAATAAATTTTAGTATAACAAATAATTCCATAGGGAATCCTCACAGAGGAAACATTCATATACTTAATTATGAGAATGTTCCTCCTTCTAACACTAATAATCAAAATACTAGCACCAAAAATACATCAATTGATACCACTAAAATTCTTGATCAAATGGTCCAATAAATGAATGTTATGCAAATAACTAACAATTCCCAAATGATGCAAATACAACATCACATATTACAAATGACCAATCAACCTCCTATTATCATGCCTCAAAATAATCAAAATTAAAATATCCCTCCCCCTCTTAGAGATGCTAATGAAAATATCATTCCTCAACCTCTTATGCATAACAAAATGCTTCAAAACTTTTAAAATGAGCATTTAGCTCCTTTCATAGTATCCATTGATATTGGAAATATATCACCAACTATTAAATATGACAAACTAAAGACCTTGCCTCTTTCCTTAAAGTATTTGGTAATATCTACATGGAATGGGTCTAAACAAACAAATATTTTTGCCACTACTAAACTATTAGTCAAAACATACACATGAGATGTTTTATAATGGTATAATCAAATACCTCAACATTCTATCTCAAAATTAGAATATTTGGTCAATGCTTTAGTTAAAGAATTTTAACAAAATGATATTCCAAAAAATTATCTTAGTCATTTTATCAATGCTAGGTAATCACCCTAAGAATCAGCGCATGCTTTCATCAAATGATGAAAATCACTAGCTCATAAAGTAGATCATAACATAACTGCTGATAATCTCTTTAAACTATTTATCATTACATTAACACTTTCACTTCAATATAAGGTTAGACCTTTTTATCCACACACTTTAAGTGAAACATTTGATCAAGCTAAAATAGAAGATTTTATTATGAAACAATGTGAGCTAACCCATAGCTCAACCAAGGAATCTTTCCAAACCTTAGCTAATAAAATTACAAGTGTTAATCCTCAAATGAAATTAGGAGTATATAAAATAGAAAATTTAATTATTTCCATCCACCATTAACAATACCACAAATGAAGCAATTATTATCTCTAGCTAAACCCTTCACGTACAACAATAATGTCCCTCATCATGGTATGATCCTAATAAATTCTATTTGTTCCATATTGATATTGGTCATTCTCATGAAACATGTCATGGAATTATAAAATTTTCAATTTCCTTCATGTTAGGTGACACATTTGACCATGATGCTATGATCAAATCATGTCATCATGATTATCTCAAAGTTTCTCAAATGAAATAGGTTACTAAACCCATACCTTCAAAAGCTCAAAAGTCGTCTTTCACTTCTAACACATAACATTCAAATGATAATATCTATGCAATTGACATCAATTATGACCAATATTACACCAAATCTCAGTATGTGAATGCAACTAATGTTAACTACAAATGTAAATATGCTCATAAGGACCCTCTCACTAAATTAAAAAAAATCCTCTACTGTTGAAAAATTACTTAAATATACTAAAACTACTACACCCACATCTTCTAAACCAAACGATGAACCACTTCCATACCTAGAACCCAACCTAACTCTCCTATACCTATAAAAACTGGCATACCTCATAAACCTCATGTTGGTTCTTCATCCTCTAAATCACATTGATTTTTTTTGGAAGAACTTAATTGAATGCCTTGCAAAATTTCCCTTATGGAATTAGTTCAAACTTCTCCATATCATCATAAATTCCTTACACAACAATTACAAAACATCGAAGAACTACAATCTCATGATTCAAATTTTTTAATGATCCTCCACTTACATAAGTCCACATAATTGAAACAATTTCCACATCTTCAAAACCATCCATATAATTTCTTGAAGAGGATATGATTAATGATGAGATTATTTTTTGAGTAGATGTCTGCCTCTTTTTATTAAAATAGGAATCAATGATACCCTCATTTGAAGAGTATTAGTAGATGAAAGAATAATAATTAATGTCACCTCTCTTTAGTTAATTCAAGAAATCAGATACACCAAAGAAAATCTCAAACAAACATGCCTCACATGTAGAGGATTTTATAAAACTAATAAAAAACCACTTGGTTACATTTGGCTCCCACTTACCATTGGACCTAGAATAATTCATATTAAGCTCATGGTTCTTGATCTTCCTTTATCTTAAAACATACTCCCAAGTCGCCCATAGATGCATCTTATGCATGCTATTGATTTTTCAAGTAGTCAATGTATCAAATTCATACATAATGTTAAACACTATAAACATGAAGCTAATCCCAATCCATGGACTATTCAACTACTAAATCCTAAATCTTAATATCATATTTTGACTATTTCCCATATCAATAGTCCACCTCTACCCAAACTTGTTAACATGCATTCGGATTTACATGTTTCACTAGATGATGATAAACCAAATGAGTTGCAAAATTATTTCAATACCACTCGTTTACCTCCTTATATAATAGAATGGCTTCCTCCCTATTTAATCCCACGTGATCATACCATTCTCTTACTGGATGATAATACTGATACTCCCCCTCCATGCAATACATATGAAGCCTCTTACATAGAATATGATTTCACTTGTAATGAATATGGAGTGTTAAAAATCTTTCAAGATCCTTTAATTATGTCTCCTCATAAATTTAACACAGGTGTTTCAACAACTGATTCTTCTATGAAAATTGATACATGCACTAGTTCTCACACTTATGATGATAATTATATCATGGCGCAAGCCCATTCATGAGATTTAGATGTACAACATTATCAAAAGATATTAGCAAAAATACATGTCTTCAACCATGATGTCCATGTCATTCATATCTCATTTGATACTGAATCAGAACCTAAAAGTTATGTAACCCCTATATGGGTAATCGAAGAAATCCTAACTATGGCATCTTTTAAACCTTTTGTACAACACACTTTACCTACTACAAAAATTATTTCCCTTCTTACGATTGTACTAATCAATCTATATTATCACTATTTAAATCTATCCAACCAAACTCAAATTAGACAACTCTTAATCAATTATCATCTGAAATCCCATCAATTGAAAAAACTAATATAATTATTGCAGTCTTTGTTGATTTAGCTCAACCCAATCTCACCAACGTAGAATCTATATCCATTAATTCATATGAAATTACCTTAGATGCTAAAGCAATTGAAGTGTGATAAATACGTTCCAAATATGATAACAAAGGTAATAAAATCATTGTTCTTGAAATAAATGTCAAACATTATGTACCTTTACCAATGATTCCTAATGATGAAGTTATCCTAGAACTCCTCCATGCTAGAGAACCTCAACTTCCATGCCAACAATATAAGCTTGGCAACTTTCAACAAAAGGTTCCTTGTTTTAATAATTTCATTATTAGTGTGGACCCTAAAACAAATCCTATTTCTTCTCTGCCTCCCGCTCCATACCATTTCCGAGATGGAAATGTAATACTTATCAAATAAACTATCAAAATTGAATATGATACAGCTACATGTCCTTGATTAATTACCATATCTAATGAATTCACTCCCAAAGATCATGATAATTTTAGCCTCTTCTTTGACAAATATTTTGAAACTTTTGCTTGGTCATATGAAGACATGCTTGGAATTGATCCTAGTATCATTGTCCATAATATCATCACTTACCTAGATGCCAAACTTGTATGACAAAAATAATACAAATTCACCCAATATTTCTACATTATGTCACAAAGAAATCATCAAATTTTGGATGCTAAATTCATTAAACATGTATATTATTAAAAATGGGTCTCAAACATTGTTCTTGTATGTAAAAAATAAGCTTGGTTATTTGTATATGCATCAACTTTCACAACCTAAATTTAACATGTCCAAAAGATAATTTTACCTTACCATCAATATATTCCATCATCGATTCCACTGCCGGTTATGAAACGTTATCACTAATAGACGGTTTCTCAGGAGATAACCAAATTCACATAGCTTTTGAAGATCAACATAAAACAATATTTACCACATAATGAGGCACCTATTGTTATGTTAAAATGCCTTTCAGTCTCAAAAAAGTTGGATCTACTTATTAATATGCAATGACTCATATTTTTCATGATCTTATTCACATAATTATCGAAACCTATGTGGATGATCACATTGCCAAATCTAAAATTCATAAAACTCACCTTCATGATTTAGCCATCATATTCGATCGACTCATTAATTATAAGTAAGACTTAACCCCTTCAAATGTGTGTTTGATATTACTTTTGGTAAACTAGTAGGTTTTTATTCTCCTGTTAGGGCATTGATGTTGATCCAACTAAAATCAAAGGCATTAACATGCCTATTCATCACTTCATTCTAGATATATGAACATACCTTGGAAAACTTGGGAAAATTCACTATTTTGTTCAAGAAATAGCCTACCATATCTACTCCATTAATTCCTTCTCAAAAGGGTAATGCTTTAAAATGGATAGATTCATGCCAAGAATCATTTGATAATATGAAATAATCCTTACTTCATCCTCATACTCTTCGCCCACCTTCAAATAATCATCCATTAATTCTATATACATCATCTACCCCTATATCTATTGGGGTGATGCCCACCCAATAAGATGATACTGGTAGAGAATATGTTATTTATTATATTAGTCATGGTTTAATCGATTATGAAAAACACTATACAAAAGTAGAGCATGATTATTTAGCCATCTATTTTAAAGCTGAAAAGCTCTGCCATTATATGCTTTATCAAACTAATTATGTCATTGTCCATTCTAATCCACTTCATCATTTTCTCCAAAAATTTCCTACCTAGAGATAGAATCAATAAATGGATGGTCCTATTGATGGAATTTGATCTTCGTATAGTTACACAAAAATATGTCAAAGTTCAGGTCATCGCAGATTAGCTTACAGCTGCCTCCCTACCACCTACTAATCACCTTCAAGATATTCTTCCTAATGAAAAACTCCCTTATATTGAAGATATTAACCAATCAATCTCACTCAAGGATTACTTACATAACTTCATTGTTGATCTAGAAGTAAATAACCATGAAGAAATTGATCCTCCTACTTCTGCCACTAAATCTAAAGCAATCATTAAATAATTACTAGAATTTACAATTGACTTAAGATACGTGGACACTTTACTTAGATGGTGCAAAATTTCTTCAAGGAACTAGGGTAGGTTTTATATTAACAAATCCACATGGTAAAATCATATCTATAGCATTTTGATTAACCTTTGATGTCACTAATAATATGGTTGAACATGAAGCTTTGATATTAGGCATGCAAGTTGTAATTTATTTAGACATCCCATATTTACATGTTTTAAGTGATTCACAACTGGCATGTCATCAAGTTAGTGGATATTATCAATGCAAAAGTGAAAACTTTATAACATATCATTAAATTGCCACTATACTTATCAAAGAATTTACGTCTTTCACTATCAAACACATCTCATGAGAACAAAATGTTATAGTTGATTTTATTGCTTCATCAACATAATTATTTCATCTTCATCAAGTTCTACATGATTCTCAATTCCTTATCCAAATGAGGAAGTCACCTTTTTCTTTAAAAAATAAAAATGATTCTCTAATTTATCACATAGAAGTCATCACTATCCAATATAGATCATGGTATAAAAACATCATCTAATTCATCGAGTATCATACCTACCCTCTAGAAGCATATTCTTGTGAAAAGATTCATATTTATAAACAAGAATTCAAATATTTATTTTGATACAACACTATCTATTATTGAAATACATAAGGCACTTTACTACACTATGTAATACCATAATAAGTTATTTCTCTCCTCGAACAAGCACATGGGGGCATATGTGGTGGTCACTATAGTGGTCATGCCATAACCTGCAAATGCCTACACATGGGGTAATTTTTGCCTACTCTTGAAAAAGATGCCATTAACTTTGCTAAAAAATGTAATCCTTGTCAACTTTATGATGATCTCATCCATTCTCCTTTGGTTGAACTAAAATTTTTGGAGTTTCCTTGGCCATTTTCTATGTGGGAATTATATCTCATTAGTAAATTACCTAGGTCACAAGATGGTCATGTATTCATTATCACTACCATTGAATATTTCACTAAATCATTAGAAGTCATGCCTCTTGTTAATGTTACTAGTATTATCATTTCCAAATTTATTCTCAATCAAATCATTTATAATTTTGAGGTTCCTCATACCATAATATCTAACAATGGTAAAAATTTTAAAAATAAATATATGAAACACTTATGTATAAAATTTAAAATTATGCATAAATTCTCAACACCTTATCATCCTCAATGCAATGGCCAAGTAGAATTCACTAACAAAATTCTAAATAAAATATTGCAAAAGACTACTACAAAATATTGTATTGATTGGTATTTATAACTCTATCTTGTACTTTGGGCTTATCGCACTAGCATACACACTGTCATTGGGGGAAAACTATTTTCATTAGTTTATGGATTTGAGTCAATTTTACCTCTAGAAGTTGGGTTACCATCTTTATGAAATTTTCTTCATGGTTATTCCTAATGAAAAATTATGTGAAGCCTGTCTTCATGCTCTATATTTCCTGGATGAGCATCGTCTGGCTACAATACAACATAATCGCCAATATAAATCTCGCATTGTTAGACAACATAATAAAAATTTCAAAATAATTTTTTTTAATATTGGTGATCTAGTCCTTAAATTAGATTATACACATGATAAAGAAGGCAAGTATGCCCCAAAATGGTGGGATTCTAACCTTGTCAAAGACATCCTTGGTCCTAGTACTTATAGACTACAAACTAATGAATGCCATATTTTCAAAGAACCCATCAATGTTCATTTTTTAAATAAATATTTTACTTAAATTTTTGCTATTTTACATATTTCTCACTTCCATATAATATAAATACTAACACTTCTTGTAGGTTTTCTACAAATATTTCCAATGCACAATACAACATTATCTTCATAACCTTATTTCCTATAGTTGGTCCTTTGGTTTATCTTTACTTTTACTTCATGAGTTTCAATATAAGACCATGGATAGAACCTAACCATCCTCATGAATATCTCTTATTTCCCTATTCCAATATTGATGTCTATTTTTTCTAATTAATTTATCATTTTACTTGACTTATCATTTATGATTTGTAGTGTAAGATCTCAGATATGACCAAGGTTTCCTCATAATTTTTTAAAAATGATTAAACTATATTTAATTAAGTGTTTTCCTTGAAGGATTAAGGCAATAGTTTAAGAATTATAATTTCATACTCTAAAAAAATAGTTAATTTATTTTGTTGTAACAACTTTAAACAAAACTATTTTTGCATGTCTCACTACACTTACATTATTTCTTATGATATAGTATCAAGCTAGCCTATCATTGTATCCTTTTCACATTTGCATTTTTTTTACGATTTGAGGTAACTAACTCATTCCATGTTTAGTCTCATTTACCTTGATGTTCATTCCACTTTAGGCACACCAAGGTCAGTTTCAAGATAACATTATTTTTTAACATGCAAACACAAAAGTCTTAGACACCGTGCTCTCTAAGTTTTTTCCCTTAGCTACCAAGTCCAAGTTTTTCAGTGATAGTCATTTTTAACACCCATGTTTGGTTTTATGAATTTGTATGGAGGAAGAATAGAAAAATCTATCAAAAACTTAAAATTAAAATCATTAAAAAAAGGGCAATGATAAAAAGGCATCTATAAAATCAAAAGTCAAAATCACACTAAAAGATATGATTATCAAGCACATCTCCTATTCTAGTTGAAGCTCAAACTCCAAATTTGGTCTCATGATATAAATAATATATAATAAGGTGTAGTAGGCCAGTAGATTAGGATAGGACGTCTCAAAATTCTACAGAGTGCTACCTACTTTCTCACACAAGTACCCAATATTCATAGTAGATTGACGGGCTTTGTAAGGGGTCCTGAGGGAACACATTATGGGAAGGTATGTACATTTTAATTTTCATGCATATAAAATTCATGGAATGATACTTATACTTCACCAGATAACCTAAATTTGTTTAATTAAGGTAAGTTCTCTAGATTCCTTAATGTCAAAAGTCTTCTCGTCTTGACAACTTGATTTGAGTGTCTTGATTTCGATAAAGATTTTATACCTTGGTATCACCTATTTCTCCCACCACCCATTTCATTTACCCCATTGATAGACAAGTTTTGTTTCTAAATTTGTTTCCCAACTTATATATTCCTTATTCTTCATCTCTTTTAAGACATGCTCATAATAAGACTGTTTTGGTTCACGCCATCTTAAGAAAAAAGCTTTGAGTGACTATGCATTAATTATTTAAATAATTACCTTATCTTTTTTGGATTTCCTTGGTTTTTATTTAAATTATAAGTAAGTTTTTCACTCTTTCTGTAGACAATTTCATTCTCTTTCTCCATTCAATTTTTCATTGTTAAGTGAGTTTGGATTGTTACTTTTCATTCATCAATATTGTTTTACTTTACATCCTTCTTCCATATTTGTTTTAGTATGGTTCATTACTTATTTTACATCAATGTTAGATCTATCATTTTAGTTACATGTGTCCTTGGTTTGTGTAGTCATATAAAATGTCCAAATTGGTAGTTTGAGTGTGGATTGTGACACCCAATCCATAGGTCCTTCTTACATGTTCTTGTGACCCTTCTAGACACATTTTTGCTCATTGCCAGTTATTTAGAACCTTCTGAACCTTGATTCCAGCTTAGCCAAACTCTGATTCCTAGGCCAATCCTATCCCCCCAGGTCCCAAACCTATAGGACATGAGCATCATACTTGGACTATAGCACTGGGTCCTAGGGTGTCCCATTTTTGGTACTCCTATCTAATCACCCTTTGAGCATAAATGGCCAATTTATTCTGATTCATATGATTTTTTATGTCAGCTTAGCACGAATACATTTAACCCATGACCAATAGATCCATATAAAAACCCATCTAAAGTTCATTTACAAAGGGAGGTGATAAATCTTACAAAACAAGCAAGAATACAAGCAAACTACTAAGGCTAACTTTTCTGTTCTCTGCATATAGTCACCCAACACCACTACAAACATATTCAAACTCTCATACCAGTCCTTAGCCACCTCAAGCACTCTTAATATGACATTATTGCATCTACATCACACTATTTCATAAATAACATTAGGCGGGAGAAATACATATGGCTTGATCCCTCTTCAGAGTATTGGTATGTAGGTAACATACCCACACAAGGGGTGTAGATCACATTTTTAGTGCATCTTACACATACTAAACCCCCCTCTTTCTTAAATTTTATCAAGCACAATGAAGGTCTAAGGTTTTTAAGATTAAATCATCTCTACAAAGATCTCCATCGACATTAAATGCTTAAGATTTCATAGGCAGACTCACACAGGAACAACACAAAGAACCTAAAAAGCTCAGATCTCTGTGACCAGTTTGGACAATAGCGGCAGGAGTGGAATACAACATTGGACCTTGAAGTGTCTTATTTTTAGTGCTCCTATCTTTTCATTGAATAAAATCTAGA
Organism: Torreya grandis; assembly: GCA_037957365.1. Taxonomy (NCBI): domain Eukaryota; kingdom Viridiplantae; phylum Streptophyta; class Pinopsida; order Cupressales; family Taxaceae; genus Torreya; species Torreya grandis. Next base: position 961,861 of record JARHVA010001530.1, on the reverse strand, counting down.
TTTTTATTTGTGACACTGTCTTAATCTTGCATAACCAGTTTCAGACCCTGTCTCAACTGTCTTAGCTTATTTCTAGATAAGTTATATTTTCTCTTTATTCATTGATATTTTTACAAAGGTTAAAAGGACATATAAATTATACAAATCAAGAATTCAATTATTAAAATATTATTAATTGATTTATTAATCTAGATCCTTAACTAAAATAAGAATAAAGTTCTATTATTCTAAAAAAAAGTTAAATCATTTGGTGAACCTAACTTACTTCATTTATGCATAAAAACCCTATAGAACATAGAGAAAATTCCTTCCTAATTTTTCCAATATTTATTTTGATTTATTCTATATATTTAAATCATAATTTCTCATTTAATTTTAAAAAATTTACCATAGTAATTTAAAAAAAAAAAAATCTCTCAAACCCTATTTGAACTTACTAGATCCCTATGTTTTTGAGGCATCACTTTAATATTTGTGAGCTTCGTATCTTTTTAATGCATATTCTAGTTTGCTATTTTTAGGACTTTACATTTCCTTTATTCATTACTTTCCTTCCATCGCATTTTTCTTATTACAAATTATTGCAAAAAATTCAATCCATTTTCAATTTGTTATCCTACTTTAATAATGGCCCAATATACTAGTTTTGATGAAACTAATAAGAGGGAAATTCAAGACCTAACTAAACATCCTGATATACAAGATGACATGCTTAAAATACTACAAGAAGAACAACAAAAAAAATAATGGTCAATCCTCTCAAACCACAGAACAACCAGTTATAAATGACACTACGGGGGTAAATATATCTCAACAACTCCCAATAGCAACCCAAATTTCTTATACAACACCACTAGTTACTACTAGTACATCTTTTTCTCCTAATGTGGTTGCTCTTGTGTAAGAGATAAAATATCTTCAATCCAAGGTGCTACATCTTGAGCAAGGTGCCTCTAGACCAACATAGGCTTTAGATTATTTTGCTCTACTTCATACACCATTGACATGCCATATTGCTTCTACACACTTGCCACCAGGTTTTGTTCAACCCAATCTCACTCTATATGATGGCAAGGGTGATCCAGAGACACACTTGAGAGCTTTTCATGTAGCATGCTTAGACTATGTGCCAAATGACTGGTTATTAACCAAGCTATTTCCATGGAACTTAAATGATTATGCTCTACAATGGTTCTATAACTCAATCATTCAATGCATTCAATCCTTTAGCTGATATGTTTCTAGCTTATTCTAACATTAACATAGGTGACAAGGTTTCTTATGCTTAAATTGAACAATAGAAACAAAGGTGAAATGAGCATCCCACAGATTATGTTCTTTGATATAAGACTATCTTGGCTAAAATGATTAGCCCCATGGTTGATCAAGAATTACAGGACCTATTCAAACAAAGTCTTCTACCAGTTTTGGATGAGTCTATAATGTTCAAAATGTTCTCTTCCTTCACTGAGTTATGTCATACACTAAAGGAAAGGGAAGTCAAATTAATTTCAATGGATAAACTCAAGTACATAAGCATATCAAACATAACAAACAAGAGTAATAGTAAAGCCCCATACAAAGTAAAGGTTAATGATAACAAAAGTTAAAATCAACCTACAGTTAATGTAGCTTTAGAGCCCCCTCAGCAAATGGTTTTATCAACACTTCCTTGGTGAGCATTTACCAATCTACCGGTATCTCTAGCCAGAGTCTTACAACAGCTATTGGAATGCAATATCATATCTCTCCCTCATATTTGGGAAGTTGATACAACAAAGAATCTTCCGCATGTATATGATAAAAATGCATTTTTTGATTTTCACAGGGCACCAAGCCACACAAAAAATAGATGCATTAGTTTGAAACACAAGATACAAGACTTGATAGATGGAAAAATTATTAATCTTGGCACTCCAATTGAGCCTCCTCAGATAAAGCAAACACAAGATAAGGCTTTAAATTTTTTCTTAGATCCTTTCCCAAAACATTCTAAACAAGAGATAGGGGACACATCAGGTGTTCACCTTGCATATCATGCATACCCTCCACCATCTACATACCAAACACCTTCAATTGAGGCACATCTTTTGAGCAACGTGATTGGTGTGTATAATTCTAGAGTTTTAGCTAGATCTTCGATCTCCTTCTTAGAGCATGAGATAGTTGAGGATGATTTAGATTACCATACACTCTTTATCAGAGCATACATTAAGCATCATCCTATTCATAATGTTCTCATGATAATGGATCCAGTGTGAACATGTGCACTATGACATTACTATAGCATTTAGGATATGGATATCACCCCAATGGAAATAATTATTAGTCGATTCAGTGGGCATATACAGAGTTCATTAGGTGATATTGTATTTCCTCTATAGGTTAGTCTAACACATGTGGCCACCCCATTTACTATTGTTCCCAGTGCAATATTATTCAACATATTTCTTGGTCGACCTTGGATACAAAAACTTTGACCAATTCAATCTAGAGTTCACAGATGTGTGAAATTTATTCATGCTAATCAGGTTATTATAGTTGGTGGATTTTTGTATGAGTTACCACTCCCCACTTCAGAGCCATCTACTACTTTCCAGTCACTAGTTTCATCTCCTCCATGACTTATAATTCTACCTCCAGTTTAGATTCAAACACAATTGATACCTTTCTCACTAGCACAAAGAGTTCATACACTTCTATAGAGGCCTCTTTTAGAGAAACCATAGTTTTAGGATTCTAGTCAGTCTCCAACTACAGTGTTCACACCTAGGGTAGTATCATTGAAGTCACATGCCTCTACACACAGAGCACATTTTTAGAGAACTTATTCTACTACTAGATGGGTCCCTAAGATCCCAATAGTTATTCTTAGAGAGATTATTCTCAGAGTTACAAGGGAGCCCATAGTTGGTTTTCACTATAGATATTTCAAAGCACTCACAACATAAATAGCTTTTAGAGAAACCATCTCAGCCTTTCCATCATACTTCATGATCATGCACAATCCTTCTCCTTAATATAGGACACCATGATAGGGAGTTTGTTATGAGTCTCATCGGTTAATATCATAATTTCTCAGCTTACGTGTACATAGTTTCTTTTTTGATTTCTTGTATATATTTTCCTTATGATTAATTGCATAGTTTCATTTTTGATTTCTTTTATATATTTTCCTTATGATTAATTGCACATAGCTTATTTTAAAATACCAAAAACAATATAATATTCTCAAAATATAAAAATAATATAACATTTCAAAATATAAAAACATTTAAATAATTTAAAACACTAAAAACATTTCAATTGTATGCATTATTCATGCTTTACATTTATACTACCATGGTAGACTTACATTTTGTTGTTCTATGCTATTATTTATTAATTTATCTACAATACCATGCTTCCCTTGATCTTCTTTGATTGTGTGTAGTGACACCCAGATCCTTGATTGATGCACTCTACCCATTTAAAGGGCCTCCTACTTCTACATTCAAGACATACATTGACATATCTACCTATCAGGGGCATCTTCTACATGACTACTCCATCCAGGTTATGTCATTACTACACCACACACTCTAGTTATCATGTTGATGTACATTACTTATTAGCTTACATAGATTATTCTATTGACACTCACTAGTATATAACACTTATGTATTTCTTAGCATCTACCTAGTCTTGTATACTTTCATTTCTTGCTTTGATTAGTTAGATGCGATAGTATTTCTAGCATTTACATGCTTTCTTTTCTTGCTTTACATAACTAGATGTGATTACATTTCTTAGTTCCTATTTTGTCTCTTGTGTGTACCTTAGGACATTTGCCAATGTCCTTTAATTCTATTCTTATGTGTGCCTTAGGATAATTGCCAATGCCCTTTGCTTGTACTCTTCTATGTGCTTGTGACCCTCATGAGAACCTTGCTTATTTTCAATTCTATGTATATGTGGGCATTTGAACATGCTTTGTATGCTTGCTTTCTTAGTTTGAGTGACATGTGCCCAAGTCCCTTATTCGCTTGGCCCCTTGGCCACTTTTGTACGCTTATTGCTTCTTGCCTTATATACTTGATTATTTTTTGCTTCTTAATTAGTTGTAATGACATGATCCATACCATGCATTATCTTGCCTTCTTGGATGCCATGATGGACATCATGATCCATCCCTCCTTGAAAACTAACAACTAACTAGGCTTTTTAATTTTAGTTCAGTATACTTGATCTAACAATCTCCAAAATAAACTATGCTATATCTTGAGACTTCTTTTTGATTATCATTACTATATCATATATTTCATTACATAACACACTTGTAGGACTCTTTATTCTAAGGGCAATCATTGCAGGGTCTTCATTCTTACCCTTAAAAGAGGGGGCAGTAAGTAGGGGTTTTGTCATAAAGATCAAAGCCCTCTACCGATCAAAAATTAGTTTTTAAAACAATCTGAACAATAACTAGAGAGCAAAACAAGCAGAACAGACCAAAAAAATAGTGATAATTACAAAATAGTGATTAAAATCAGAAAATGACAAGAGTGCTAGAAGTGGACAATAACATTGGACATTAAGGTGTCCTATTTTTGATGCTCCTATCTAAACAACAAAAAAACTAGATTTTCCAAAAATAGATAGAAAGGTAAGTTCAGTTATAGTTTTGTCAAGTATAACTTAGTTTAGATTCAATAGTTTTAGTACAATTTTACATAGAGAATCCATATATAAGGGGCATCATGCATGATATGATGGATCTCACTTTTAGTTTTAGGTTGGGTAGTTAGTATAACTTCCAAATTAGAATCTATGTTATAGACATCAGTGATTAGGGGCAATGTGCATGACACATTTGCCTTCTCTTCTTTTTGGTTCATTACATTACCTAGGCATTCTCAGTAGTTTCATACCTTATTCCATATTTAGGTAGTTGGCATCATTTCAAAATGGCTTTCATAACAAGCCTAGTTCCTAGTTTCAAAGTGGCTTTCATACAAGCCTAATCTCCACCTTTCAAAGTGGCCAATATTAACCTAGTTCTTAGTATACATTTGGCTATCCATGCCACATTGATAGAGTATAGAGCATTCATGGGATTCATGAGCCATCTCATATGACACATATTCATATCAATATAAATTCATAGCTTGACTTAGTGGGTAATGATGGAGCTAAAGGACTAGCTAGCCTTTATAATCTTGAGCTACCTACTTAGATTGATTGGACATACAGTTCAAATATCGATTAACACATGCAAAATCACATAGCTTCACTTAGTGGGTGATGATGGAGCCAAAAGGATAACTTTTGAATTTTTGAGCAACTTTCAAGGAATTGAGCACTCATCTCTATTCATGATATTACTCTTGGTACAACACATACCCAACATCATTCAACATCACACATCTCCATGGGCTTCACCCTTACAGGTAAGTTCAGGTATGCTTTCTAATTTTTCTTTTATCTTAGTATTTTACCTTTTTGCATCACTAGAATAAATTAGGGGAAAATGTAGTCATATAAATGTCCAAATTGGTAGTTTGAGTGTGGCTTATGACACCCAATCCATAGATCCTTCTTGCATGCTCTTGTGACCCTTCTAGATACCTTTTTTCTCATTGCTAGTCATATGAAACCTTCTAAACCCTAATTCTAGCTCAACCAGACTCTGATTGCCAAACCAATCCTATCCCCCTAGGTCCTGAACCTATAGGATAGGAGTGCTATACTTGGACTATAGTACTGGACCCTAGAGTGTCCTATTTTTAGTGCTCCTATCCAATCACACTTTGAGCTTAAACAATCAATTTCATCTGATTCCTATCCTTAATTATGTCAGCCTAGTGTGAATACATTTAACCCATGACCAATAGATCCTTATAAAAGCTCATCCAAAGTTCATTTACCAAGGGAGGTGACAAATATTACAAAACAAGCAAGAATACAAGAAAACTACTAAGGTAAACTTCCTTATTCTCTACATATAGTCACCCAACACAACTACAAACATATTCAAAATCTCACATTAGTCCCTAGCCACCTCAATCACTCTCAATTTGGAATTATTGCATCTATGTCACACTATTACACAAAGCACATTAGGTGGGAGAACTACATATGACTTGAGCCCTTTTTAGAGTATTGGTATGTAAGAAACGTGCCCACACAAGGGGTGTGGATTACACATTTAGTGCATCTTACACACACTAACCCCCCTTCTTTCTCAAGTTTTATCAAGCATAATGAAGGTCTAGGGTTTTGAAGATTAAATTAGCTCTATAAGGAGCTCCATCAACATTCAACACTTAAGATTTCACAGGCAAGCTCACGTAAGAATAATGCAAAGAACCCAAAAAGATCAGATTTATATGACTAGTTTGGACAACAACAATAGGAGTGAACTATAACACCAGACCTTGAAGTGTCCTATTTTTAGTGTTCTTATCTTTTCATTAAACAAAATCTAGATTCTGATTTGCGATATTGTCCTAGTCCTACACAACCAATTTTAGACCCTGTCTCAACCATCTCAACTTATTTATAGATAAGTTATATTTTCTTCTTAATCATTGCTATTTTTAGAAAGGTTAAAAAGATAGATAAATTATACAAATCAGGACTGTAATTATTGCAATATTATTTACTGATATATTAATCCAGACCCTTAACTAAAATAAGAATAAAATTTCATTATTCCCAAAAAAGTTAAATCAGTTTGATATAGTTTTTTACTTTTCTTACTTAAAATACACTTTTTTGAGATTTTTGATCATTTGGTAGCCTTGGATTTTTAGTTGCCTAATTTACTCTCATTTTACCCTCTTTTCCTTGGTCTTTTAGTTCTAACTCAACATTTATCACCTTGACTTACCAATTATCTAAGTGACTTATTCAGTTATGCAAAGTTCATTTATTTTGATTTTCCTATGATTGTTTGTTTTTTATATTTAGTATCACATCATTAGGGTTTGTCCAAAGTAGTTAATGCACCCTCCATAATCAAGACTAAAAATGCAATAGATAACCATTCAGTGATAATGGGAAGTCAAGGTATGTATATGATAATTTTAAATTATTTACTTAATGTCATTTCAATTTATGTTTTTTAATGTAATTTATTAGCTCAATGTTATGTGTTGATATGTTATTTCTTGAAGCACCATACTATGTTACAATTATGTGACACATGATGAGTTTCGAGTGGGGCATATGTAAACACATAATATTTTTAAACTTTATCATTTATTGATGTTTTATCTCTTGAAAGAACCTATCGAGTCTCAATCCATTTGAGTGCACGTCTTAAAGGGTACACCAAGAAAGGAATTGGTAGACCTTTTTTGCTTTGAAGGATTTTTGGCCCCTACACCATTACCTAAAACTACTAAAAACTATCTTTATCCAACTCGCTAAGTAATAAAAACCTAATTATACACTCCTTTAAGTAATTTACCGCCTAAAATAGCCCCCACCTAAGCAAACACTCTTTTTACTCATTTTTCCTATTATGTCAACTTGATTAATCTTGTTGGGAATATAGCGCACATTATAGAACTCCATCAACCCAACTGACCTAGTTTGAGACCTAATGACTATATTTCCTACCAAACAAGATTGACTAGATAGATTTTGTTAGCTAAATTCTTAGTAGGGTCTAAGATCAATCCTTGGCTATAAATATGCCATTAACTTTAATTCTAAATAGAGAACAATTCAATTATGCATCATTATAGCTCATAAATCTACTTATAATATCATTTGGAGGTTTTATTGCTCAGGGTTTTACCTTGGAGTAGTAACACTTATCTTGTGGAGGTCTTAAATGTATAGGAGAAATCTTGTATCCTAAAGCTGATCTATCCTTGCGATCCTTACAAGCCATAACAACCTCTTGCAAAGCACCATTGACCAAGGGAGAGATTGAGGCATGATGGGTTCACTTCAATAAGATAAGTATGCTCCTAGATATTCATATTTTGATAAGTAGATGTTGTATATCTAATGGATTAAATTATACTTCTTTTTGCTTAGATTACTTCTATATTGTCTTGAATATAATTATCTTTTATTGTTTATTATCTTCCCTATTTGTGCTACAAGATTTGGTGAGAACTAGATTAGCTTTTGTGTTTATATACTAGATTAGCTTGTATGTTTATTTAGTAGATTAATTAATTTACATTTATCTCATTGTAAGACCTCACTAGGGTTATTTCCTAATGACATTTGATTAAAGGCCTTGGAAGCCTTTCCTTTGCCATTGAGTACTAAGAGATCTCTTAGTTAGATTTAGCAGATCCAAAATTGGTTATGATCTTGATATAATAAAGTATTGCTAAGAGGATTGTTAGCTGATTACCTTCTATGATCTTGGATGTTACTGAGTAGAATAAGTTGTAGATCTATCTTATTTCACTTATATAAAGAGACCATGGTATCCAAGATAACAATACTCAAGTATGCCTTATTATTCATAATATTTTAGTTCTCATTGGGCTAATTAAATGCCCTTCTCATACCACCCCCCTCCTCAAAATTGGTATTGACCTGGTGGATGGCAATAAATTCTCTTCCAAGTCCAACAATGGCCAGACTAATTCTAACAACCCCAAAACCAATGACAACAATATTAGATCCAACAATGGTACTAACCGCAAAACCAATGACAACAACCATGAAGAGGAAAATAGTCTTGGCAACACTATCCACTTCAAAATACTATCTTCACTATGCCATCTTGGTGAAAAAAACCACTTTACTAGCTTGGTGAAAAAACCACTTATGCCTTTATTTTAGACAATTTGGTTTCTTTAAGTAAAATGATGTCCAGGTGAAGAGGAGGCACCTAATGATTTACCAAGCATATTTTTTTAGAGTAATTAAGGCCCATAACATTCCAAGAGATTATATTCATAGTATGGGAGAGGGAATTTCCACCCTCCACACTTCAAGGAAGAAGACAATGATAAACTTCTAGTTTTTCAACAAACCCCACACCAACAATTTTATAGAATTGGGTTTTCGACCCCCTTTGTTCTTTTTCCCATAATTTAGTTCATAAATTGGGCATTCATTTTTTGAAATTTTTAATATTTCCTTGGAATATAATTCATCATATGAATCAAAGGTTCCATCCTCACATGGAATTTCCCATTCTTCTAAGATAAAGCCCTTGCTATTAACACACTCCATAATGGAAGCCAAAAAACCATCCAACCTTGAGCTTTGGTCTCAATAGACATTAGGTTAATATTAATGAGTGGAGAAGATGAATAAGAGGCAAGATAATTCATTAGGTTAGAGGATTGAACAACCAATTTTTTTGTAGCATCACATAGTTTTTGAGAGGACAAAAGCCCCTAAACATTTGGAGGGGGCATCTGAGATCAACCTTAAATGATAGGTGAAGATAACAAGTTATTAAACCAAGTTTAATAGTTTCTCATTACAAAAAAATCTGAGGGGGGGAGAGGATTTTACCTACCCAACTTTCCTTACCAATTTCCTATTGGTAGTAGAGGGTCCTCTCAGGAAATGTTTCCTGATGTGTCCAATTTTGTCATAGCCAATGCATTATAAGGGGATTTTTTCAATGCCAATGTTTTGGGTCCATTCTCTACCAAAGGATTTGAGAGTGATTTCTTTTAGGATCTATGAATCTAAATCAATTTGAACACATAATTTTTCATAAGCTTCCAAGGATCCATCCATAGTAATAAGATCAATAGATATAAAGTCCCACAATAAATTTCCAATAGATTTTAAACTTTATTCTCCCCATTATTCAAAAAATAAAGCATACAGGCAAATCCAAATAGGAGTCTTGTTCTACACCTGCTTTTATGAGTCAAAATTAGGGCACCAAACTTGAGTGGTCACACCAGCTTCATTCATCATCCAGGGACCAAAGGATAGGATTTTATCTCTTTTAACCCTATTTACGCAAGTAATTAGAAAATATCCTCTTGGAAGGAATTTAATCAAAGCATCAAAACCCCCATATCTCTTTGACCTAAACCTCCACTTCACCAATCAATATCCATTTTCCCACCACCTTTCCTATGATCCCACACTCTTCCAAAAGTATAATATTCACATAAAGATCTTTTCCCTCTAGGGAAAGTGCTAGACTAGGTCCTATGATCACAAATGAAGAGCTTAGGGTAGCTGAGGGCTAAACAAATAGATCAAAATCACCTTGAATTCTAGTAGACTTAGGGAAATTCAAAATTTTCTCCTCATCTTCTTCATCAGTCATTAGGTGGGTAGGACCCCCTAGGGTTTACTTTGTGGCCCTATATTTCACACGAGGAGCATCCAAAACATCTTGATCTTCCCAAATCTACTCTTTATAGCCACCCAAATCCCAATCCATGTATTATGAATATCAAGCATCTCTTTGTGTATATGTATTCATCTTTTCCTTGATATCTTCTACAGATCTAGATCCCTACCTATGTCATGCGAGTGATTTTTTTATCATGTTTAACACTTTTCAAACCACCACCACTTTAGTACCCATACCACAACTAAGTAAAATGTTATGATAGAGGGAAGTTGAAAATCATAATCTTAACTCTAATTGTGATAAGTGGTATTATGATAGGGATACAAACACATTCTAATGGAGGCATTTATCTTCAGCTGTATCCTTGTCACATGCTTTGGGTAGATTTAATGTTGCATTTGAATTATCTTAAGGTTTTAATTAATTATAAGGATGGAACACTAGTGCCATAGCCTTCATCTATCAAGGCTTGCTTGAATCAGATGTCACCAACTTGGACACTAATGAAAAATGTAGGGTCATCTACACAAAGTAATATTTATTCAAGGATCATATATGTTATATAAAATTTTAAATAAAGAGAAGAATTTGTAGTGAGATCAACCTAGATGAACATCTCTTTACATTACTACAATATATTTTCCTTGGACATGGGCAAGGTAGCTTCTTGCCCCATAGGTGGTGTCTAAAGAATGTTCATATAAAAAAATATATACATAATATTATTTGGATGATGTGGATAAGTCCTCATTAGCTTTAGAATGGAATTTGAGATGGGAACTTAGAATTTTTTTCTATTGGATCCTATTCATCAAAACTAATTTGAGCTGGACAAGACTATGAAAGAGGAATTGAATTCTAAAGTGGATCATCTATAAAATAAATTGACTAGAATTGAATCTAATTTAGAATCAAAACATGTGGTCTCGATACTATTGATACAATTGAGGTAACTTGAGCCAATTGTATTAGACTGGATGATATAGTATAATTAAGATTAGGGGTATAAAAAGAATGTATCGAGTTGGTTGATACAATAAAAACAAATTGGTCAATGAAACACATTTTGTTATCTTGGAATATATATTTGGGCATTATTTGGAGACTAAATAATGTATCGATCTGGCCAATACATTTGGAATAGACTTTATTTTAAGAAATAGACTACACTAGGCTAACCAATACAATTGTGAAGGTAAGGAATTATGATAGGTTATTTTATACAATTATGAAAGAATGGAGTTTTACTAGGCTGGCCAATATAGTTAGGCTATCATAAAGAATATAAGTGATAATTTATTTAAAATCGATAGCCACAAAATAATATGTAGCATTATCTTGAACCATTCTATAAATTAGATAGGGATATGAGCTTTATGAGGATGAGGATTGATGTTAGAAACTACTTGTTTCATGTTGTTCATGTTCACCAAGTTTTCCTCATCATTAAAAGAATAAGTATTGATTGTGGTTTTAATAACATTAGTGATTAGTTGGGAAGGGGTTTTATTTTTATTTTTAGGTTTTTGATTTAGAGTGTCATTTAAAAGAGGATTGGAATGGATGGTAAGGTGATCATTGGCTTGGTGAAGTGCATCACATTTGACCTTGGAGTTAAGAACCTTAGCTACCTTGTCATAGGCTTGGTATCTTTCCCTAATTACAACTTCATGACCAAAGTTTGTACCAATCAATAACTCAATAGATAAATGTTTAAATTGATTACAAGTCTCATTTGAATGACCCTAATTTGCATAGAACCAACAAAAAATTTGAGGATCATACCGATGAGCACTAGGACAATAAGGATCAAAATATCTAGGTGAGGGTTTAGGAATGTGTTTCCTAATCTCAACTAGGGACATAGGATGATGGAATTCACAATGTTTGATTTGTGAATGAGAAGGAGGATTCTAAAAGGGACTTACCTTAATAGGTGGGGAAAGAGTCACTTCATTAGAGGTTTTTGGTAAAATGGTATTAATGGATCTCTTAGAATTGTAATTATCAAAGATACCATCATCAATAATGTTCACCTTTATATGTCTCATAAGCATTCAAGTTCCAAGCTTGGGTTGGGAAGGCTTGAATTGTATTATGAGTAAATATTGACATTTGGATTTGTTGATGTGGGTTTGGCACACCACAACCATAGTTTTTCACCTTCTCATTTTAGGACTATCGGGAAGTAGTCCAAGGCATAGCTTCAAGTATTTAGATTCATTTGTATATCCACTTGGTGAGATAGTTATAATAACGATGCAATAGACTACTATAAGGTTTTTAGAAGAACGTGTTATGTAAAGGGTCAACCAACCACTCCAAAAGTAGGGGATGAAATATACACAATGAATGCTACACTAATGGGATGGATCAAATAAATAAATACAAAAGGGGAAGGAAAAGTTAGGGTAAGAAAAAAGTGCATCATACACCTACAAAGACAAAGTCATTCAATCAAATATAGTTAAGTAAAACATGTTGTTAGAACTAATATCCACCCTGATTTAGTTATAGCTCAAATTAGAGTAAATATAATAAAAAATGTAAGGAAAAAACTTCAAAATAATCCCATGACATCAATCTAAAAATTATTGACTCCAAATAAATTTATTAACTACAAATTCAATTGAGAATTAAGATTATATTGAAATCGATAAACATATGACAACCAAAATAGCCATAATCTCAATCTAATTATTTTTGAATTATAAACACATTAATAAATAAATGAACTTAACTAGAGATATTTTTAAATAACATAACATTGGTAAAAGGAAACAAAGAAACATAGTTCATAAAATTTCTCTTGAATTCTTGAAACTTACATGACTATTACTAAAGTTTCACTCTAGGTGGCTTACCAATAGATCAAACCAACTAGAAACATAAATTGTTTTGGTCTGATAAATAAAACATTGACCCTTAAAAATATTTCAATAGATTAATATATAGACTAGGGGTCTTGATTACTCATTACCATCATGAAAACAAATTACAACCGTAATCATGCTTAGAGAGAACAAAAGTGAGCATGGGCATAAGAGATCAGAATCAAGGATTCTATTCATTAGATTTGTTATGACATATGATGGTTTAGTTATGAACTATCATGGGGACACCTCAAATCACTTTGGCCTTCTTGCTTGACCATGGATTGAGTAGTCAATTTAGTTTCGAATACATTATTATTTCACCACTTACAATGATTGCACCATCCTCATGCTTCAATTATCCTTTGTATGCCCATATTCTTTGATTTTTTGATGTCAGATGTATCCTATAAATATGAATCAATGTGATGAAGTGAGAAATCATGCAACTAAGTGACATATGTCCAACTTAAGGTGACTATGAAGAAACATAAATAAATTCCAAATGTGAATGATGCGGATGGATACAAGTAATTACAGAGTGATGTAAAGGCTCACAAATGCTATGACTAATCTATGATTAATAAAAAATTCCATGAAGGAGCCACAATGACTAAAAAATTCATGAAAGTTCATGAATGTTGTAAATAAGTCAGAAATACCACAGAAGCTAAATAGAGTGATTAACTACGGTTTCCCAAGTCCTTGTGAATAAAACAAAGTCAAAATATGATAAGTAACCCTTATAAATAAATATTAATTTAAAATATGTTTAATCATGAAATATAAAAATTATAGATGATGAGGTCCAAAGAACATTATTATTTTATAAGCCAAAATCCTCTTGGATCATTTGTGCATAGGCTTGCTCACAAAGCACTTGAAAATATTGTTAGAAGTCACATTAAGATACACATAAGACACTTAGAAATATTTTCAAGAATCCAAATAAATTAAATATTTGGTAAATGTTTTGAATTCTAAACCTTTATAAGCTGAAGAAGCTTAAAAAGTTAAGTTCAAACTTCATAGATATGCAATTATATTCATTCTCAAGGATGCATCCATAAAAATAGCGAGGGGTGGGGCGGAAGAGTGAGGGTTCCATTTAAAAGGAAATGGGGGTGTGTTGATGACAATAAATGGTGATTTATATGGATAAATTATAAAAAAAAGTGTTATAACTTAGAGCTGCTGGTTAAGATTTGGAGATACATCAATACTACACATGCAGATTCCATGCCATTGTTAAAACCTATTTTTTTAGACTAAAACATTCACCATGAGATAGGTAAATATTAAACATCAAATCAAGATTCGTAAATGTGTGTATAATGAATTAATTACCACTTTCTCTATGATTAGGTAAAGTAATTGTAGGATTAATAGATCTAGACTATAAATTCTAATGGGTATATCATTGATTTCTATTTCTTTTTAGCTCTCAAAGGGATAATAAGGGCATTGCTTTGTTATCATCCAGGTATCCATATCCATGACAAAGATACATTTGGACCCACTCTAAGCCTTGTTCTATTTCCATCTAGGTGGGAAATCCTATGGTGGAGGTTACCCAAATCACCCTTTCCTAGGAGGAAACACATGATTTTATTTTTTTGTTTAGATTCTCCTTCTAATTTTAATTTTGCCTTTGTTTCCACCAAGGAGGTTGGGAACCAATGCCATTAGGTTAAGGGATTTATAAAAAAAATGGTCAAAGTGTTATCCCTTAAGTATTAACCCTTACCTAGGTAGTTTTTAAATTGTTTGAGGTGTGAGTAAGATTCTCATATAATGTATAAATGTTATTAAACAATTTGGTGGTGTGATAGAAAAAAACTCGCAGTCATAACAAAACATAAAATTTAATGATTGGTGTAAGTCCATACCTTAACCAATTATCTAGGATTCAAACATTAAACAATATTTTGGGATTAGGTATTTCCATTTGTTAGCACATAGAAATAACTCATGGATTTGGTTATAAGCTTCAAAATAAAGCATAAAATACTTGTCTCTAAAGACTTATTTTGTAACCACAACTAAGGAAAGCAAACTAATCTAGAAATTAGGACATAACAACTATTTAGGAAAATGAAATAACTACCTACCTTCTACTAAACTTATTCTAGAACTTACATTCACTCAAAAAACATTTGTGATGGTGCAGTTAAGAAGCAATGCTTAAATTTTTTTCCATTCACAAGATATGCAAATCTTAGCTTTAGATATATTTCAACCTACAAGCATTATTGTCTCATATCTATACGATTTGATATGATCATATCCATAGTGTTGATAACTTGTCATGTTGTCTTATCTTTTCATGTGCCTTATCCTGTAGATACCTAAAATTGGCCATCGATGACCTTCAACCAAGTTCTTGACCAATTTCTACAAAAAATGCACAATTTAGCCTAAAAACACTAAAACAAATTAAATGAGTTGAAATTGATATATTCAAGTGTCAATTTTGCCCAGGGTATCATTAAATGGGATAATGCAATTTATGAAGCATCTAACTTTGATCATATCATTTCGAGTCAAAATGCCAATTTTTCACCTAGGTGCTCTAGATTGCTCTTTTTTGTCAAATCTCTTACATGAGACATGTGCCCTTGTTATTTTATGTTGAAAACATCCTAAATGGGCTAATGGATCGAACACATCTAACATCGACTTCTAATTCCAATCCAATCAAATTTTAGGCCAATAACAAGACATTTTAACCAATTTGAGTAATTTGTGCACAAAAAGCCAAGGTTTGCATCAAAGTGCCTAATCATGCTTAAGAGATAATTAAACCAAATCATGAGCCATATTAAGAATTCCATGAAACTTGTTGAATAATTTCTTTTTAGAAATGAATATTGAATATGTGCATCATCAAATGAAATCATTTCTTGGGAAGGCATCCCTAGGCCATAAATGCCACAAATATCAGGATTCATGCCTCCCATGCCTTATTAAGATCCTCCATGCCTAGTTAATGCCCCTCTATCCAAAATATTGATGAGCTTATTTATAAATTTTAATTACAAAATTGGAATAATCCTTAACCACACATCTCCATCTTGAGATGGACGGTTTATGTTGATTCTAGTCATTTTTGAAAATCTATAAATAGGAAGCCTCAAAGCCATAATTCTAAGCTCTCATATGCCAAAGTTATAATGTTGAATTGATTCCAAAGATTCATGAAAATTAGTGTTATAATGTCCAAATATTGAAGCAAGCCAAGCTAAGCCAAAGCCACACAAGATGTCAAGGAGAGATGGAGGTAGCCAAGCTTCCATTGATGCAGACTTCATGAGCACAAAGTTGAGAAAGCCACTACAACAAGCATTTTAGAGCATCCAAGGAAGGTGAAAAAAGGTTTATTTTATGTTTTAGTTGTGTTTCCATTTTCTTTTGTTAACTAAGCTCTCCCTAGTAACTAGGTCTAGAGATGTTATGCTAGTGTGTTTATTTTATTTTGTTTTTATTTTGGGACTAACACCAAACTAACATCCTCTCTTGAGTTAAATTCCTAGTTCACATAATGGCATGCCTGGTGGGACTCCATCCCACAAATTTAGTCACAAATCTCTTTCAAACAACTCACTAATCCTTTCCATGCAATTTTTTGGAGTGAGAGGGCTAAAAAGAGTGAAAATTTAAGTTAATTTTTTATTTTTCTTACAACATTTTTGTTCTTGTAAAATTCATTTTTGCTCTCCGTTACAATGTTGTGGCTCACACAGTAGTGATTTTGTGTGAACAAAATTTGTATTTTTGAAACAATGATTTTGTAAACTTAACTAGTGATATTCTTGTCTAGAACAACAATATCATCTTTTTGGGCAGTGATTTCATCATTTGAATGATGATTTTGCGTTTTTATGTTTTTTGACTAGTAAACAATGATTTTGTTTGATAGTAGTGATATTGTTCTTTTGTGCAATGATTTCTTAGGTAAACAATGATATTGTGTTTTCTATTTAGTTTAACCCATAACATTGATATTATTGTTTGGTAATTATGATTTTTCAGGGAAATAGTGGGATTGAATATGTAATTATGATTTACAAAAAAAAGAGCTCATTTTGAGAAGTTGTTTCACTCATTTTCAAATTAGCTTCAAAGCTAAAGGAAACTCTAACTTTTTCATTGTAGGATCAAGCTTGGGATTTGTTAAAACATGCTTTTTAAACTTTTTTGAAAGCTTAAAATGGATTAGGAAACTTTTTTTTGGTGCTTAACAAAGAATTTAAATACTTAGGTAAATATTTTGACAAATTTTGTTTTCAAAGTTACAACTTAAGACCAAGGGATCAAAAGAACACTACCTAATATTTCATTTGGGGCTTAAAATTGAACACATTTGTCAAATTTTGTCTTCAATAGTTGTTTAAATAGAATTTGATTGGCAAAGAGGAGGACGTTGTGTGTATGATCTTCCATCCATCCCCTTTAGGGAACTTTTGGAATCAAAAGCGACATCCTTATTACACACATGCCTAGTCCAAGGCATAGAAATAATGTCATCTAAAGCATTCTCCAAAAATTCACAATAGTTTGGGTGATCTTGAAAATGACCCTAAAGTCTTTCTCTTATGTCTTTTATTTTATTACATCTTGGCTTGTGAGGGGGACTTCATCACCTCCCCTAAGTTCTATAGGGAAGCTTTGACCCAGGGTTTCATCTTCTGATAATGACTTCATCCACTCCCATTAGGATCAGAGGTTTTTGTGATTAAACTAGCTTTTAGTGTTAGAGTTGTACATGGGATGTATTTGCACTTTGAATAACGTACTACACTGAGTAAACGAGTAATGTAGTGGTTGTAAAAAGGACAAGATATTTTTGAAACAAGCCAAGTGCTATGGAAACCCAATTACATGCTTTTATTTTGCATCATGAAGTGAAATTCATTGTGTAATTGATCCCCCTAGAAATAATTGAAAACTTGTAGATCTTAGACAAATCCCCACTTGCTACGAAAGTGTTATTGGTGAAAGGTGCGCCTCAATGTCCATATTTTAGTACTATCATTTGAGAGAAGGGGGGTGTAAAAAATCTACTATAAAATGTGTATTTTAATTTTTGGATTAACACTTAAAGCCTCTCAAAATGATGTATATTGATGGATTCCAATAATACCAAGCAACCTTGTCAATTTAGGACCTAAGAACGGTTAATTAGTTAGTTTTGTCCTAGATTAAAGTCTTGTTTGGAGTCAAAACTTAGTGTGAATAAATGATACAAATTGAAACATATTGTCCTCATTTTCCTTTTAACAAAGAGGTATTATGCTGCTCATGTGAATCATCAATTTGCCTTGTTCAAATTTCATCAAAACTTGGAGTCATATCATCCACTTTGACATAGTTATGCTACCTAATTGAGTCTAGACTTTTACCAAACATTGTTTAAAGTCCTTCTTGATAATCTAAATTCAAAATTGCATCTTCATAAGTTCATAGGGTTGATGTGTTAAGTGAGTTCTCTATTTTCACTAAACTTGAGGGAACTTAGGTTCAATTTCCAATTTGGGTTGAACGTTGTTTAAGACTCATAATCATTATCACCACTTGATCGACTTAAGTCGTTTTATGCTAAAACGCTTGCACTTTGAGTCTATAAAAAAATATTTTTGTGTTACCATCCTATTTCCACTTGAGGTCATTTGAAAAGCATAACTTTTTTGCCTTAGAGATATTTTCAAAACTTTGAAGATATGTATGTAATTTGAGTTAAGAAAGGTAGTGTTACACTACCAAATTTGTGAGAAACCATCTTTTCCTTAGAGATTTTCTGAAACAAACATTTTATCACATATTTTGAGTAGTTTAGCATTATTACACTGCCCAAAACATTTCAAACATTGTTTCATAGACATTTTTGCATAGAGTTCAAGTTTGTACATATTTTTCAATCCAATCCAAGTATAACATTTGTGAATCTTTATCTAGCATAGTTACACCGTTCACATTTGTCTAGCCTATTTGTCAAAAGAACCAAGTTTTATACCATCATTTATGAGAAATGAAACTATCTCTAAAGTACCTTTTATTTCACACTTTATACATATTTTATCGAGTTCATGTCCAAGAATCCAATGCCTAGGCTTTGTTAGAAGTGTTTCAAATCCGTTAGATTAAAATCTCATCTATTTCAAAGTCTAGATTTTGATGTCATTTGGCCAAGAGTCCTAGCAGATTCCTTGTTTGAGCCTAAATTTTGATGCCGCATCTGGCCAAAAGACCTAGCAACTATTTATTTCCTAGATTAGACTATTTTGAAACACTTAGACCTTAGAGTTTGGCATTTCGATTTTTAGTCCATTTACTTAATCTTTTTTATAAAAGACGTGTAACGTTAGATACTTAATATTAGTTATTTTATCACAAATCATTGCATCAACCTCTCCATCCTTTTGATGAATCTAGACCAAGATTGAACATCATATTTTAGACATTGTCTTTTTAGAGTTTTTAAAACTCTCTTCCCTTTCTATCGTAAAAACATTTACTATGGATCCCAACATGTATTCTTACACTCATAATGGACTTATGTATAATCTAGGGATTAGTAATGTGGTTATGCAAGAAGAAATAGTGCAAGACCCCTACACTGATAATATTAATTATGAGATAGATATTTATCTCTCTATAATACTCAAATAAGGGCAAAAAATCAAGATCCATTTGGCTAACTATTTGGTTAATACACCACCATATAAAAAATAGGACCAAGAACAAGCCACACAATACCTAACTATGATACCTACTATTGAAGAACCTCTTCATCAACAAATGTACTTTGTTAATGCACCTTCCACATATGATCCTTATTTGTTTAAGCATCATTTATTAGAGAATAAAGATGAGATTTTGGTTAGAGCCATAGAGGTAGGGGCCAAGTTTCTGATCAACTTCCCCCATTAAAGTTTACCAAGCCTAGTAAGAATGGCTCACAACATATTGTATATTCAACAATATTCTTCTAAAAATCCTTTATGTCTAGTCCAAATGACGTATTAGGACCCTAGTATGCCTAACAAAGGAAATAACCTCATAGAAGACCACTTTAACCAAATACGGGCAACATATCAAACTTACCTGAATCTATCATGCAATTTCAATCAGATGACCATGGTAAGTAAACCTCTTATTGATTTAGTTCCTTCAACAGGAGTTTTGATAGAGTTAATCAGTCAAGACAATTAGGGTATAGATCTATTTGTGCATAATACTTCAGTTGACAACTTATTTCATATGCCAACCATCAAAGAAGTATCTTTTGATTCTATGTAGAATAGTGGCCAAAACATAGTGGACAATGTGCAAACATCATCTAATCCAAATCAAAGAGGTGTTAATACGTAAGTAGCTAGCCAAAAAAATGTGCCTTTAGTTAACACTATAAGTGGTTTTCAAAATCAAGGAGTAGGAGTTTTTACATCCTAATCTCAACTAGCTACTTCTAATCTTCAACCAACCACTTCTTCAAGCATACAACCAATAGGATTAGGTATCTAGCCAGTAACCAATATCATGCCTCAATAATAGAATGTGATGAATACAACTCCTCCTCAACAAGTGATGAGTAGTATTTCACAACAACATGCACAGTCTAGTGTACCAATGCAACAGAGGCCAAATATGTTGCCACCCGAATAAGGGGCAACTAATGTTCCATATCATTAGGTAGTATCAACCATACCCCTTCAATCATAGGCTAATGTGCCAATTTAAAACCAAATGTCTAACCAACAATGTATAACTATTGGTCAGTAACAGGTGTTGAATCTCCAAAAATCATTAAATTCACAATAGGGATTCATGCAACAAAGATGTTCTAATATTTCTCAAGTACCTACTAGGCAAAAACTACCTTTGGTTTAAAATGTGCCACTTATTCAGAAGCAGGGTCTTGGCTCACAAGTTCCCACTCAACATCAAGGTTTGATTAGTCGGCAACATTTCCCTTTTCAACCATAATAAGAATAATATAGTTATATCCCTCCATCCCAACCACATAATCCTCAACATTAGACCTTCATCACCAACCCAAACCAAAATATCGCACAACCAAACATGTGATTTCGACAAGCACATCTTAATCCATGTATGTGTATTCTTGGATCATTTCCCAACCAATCTAACATATACCAAATACCCCCATCATACCCTAGTCAAAGGGCTTCAATTATGACCACTCAACCATCTACCCAGGCCAATATTACCACAAGTTTCCTAGATCAAGCATTATAACAAATGAAGGATGCAATCACCACCATCCAAGCGAGGAAATAGATTAAAAATGTTTTAATTGGATGATGTGTGTTCCTATCCTTTCAATATAGAGTACTTACATATTCCATTTCCTCTAGGATATGAGCCACCAAAATTTGATAAATACAAGGGGAAAGGTGACCCCAAAGCCTATTTAACCAAGTTCTTTGTCACATGTCAGTCAGTAGCATATAGTGATATATACCTTTTCTTGTTGTTTCTAAGGAGCTTAGTTGGACAAGCCTTGAAGTGGTTTTTAAAGTTTCCCAAGAATTCAGTAACATATTTTGATGACCTTTTAGAAAAATTTGTACAACACTTTTCCTATAATCTCGAACATGAGATTTCATTGGTTGATTTGACGTAAGCAAAACAAAAAACTAGTGAAAGTTTTATGTGTTATCTATAGTGATGGAGATCCTTTCAAGTTGATTCACCCATAGTTTACTAGATAAATAATTATCCATAGTTTACTAAAAATTTACATAGTGAAATAGCCTATCATCTAGAACTGTAGTGTGCACATACCTTTAAAGAAATCATTGACAAAGGTTTGTTGATCGAGTAAGTGCTCATTAATAAAGGAGTCATCAAGATTAATTTAACTAATCAGAATCAAGGTACCAATCAGGGAAGTAGCCAAAACCAACATCCAATCCAAGTGCAAGAATCACAATTGGCATAGGCGAATAACCAAGATAGACTAAAAAAATTCAACCATAATAAGAATGTTGTAGGAAATGGAGTTACCGAGTCACGTCATGTCTAAATGGTGCAAACATCATCTGCTCAACCTACACCACCTTTTTAGCTTACTCCTACCTAACAATATCTTCAACCAATACCATAAGCACAACAACCAAGAATCATGCAATAAATGCCATAACCTTTGCCATTGTAAAACCCTTCTCCAAAGAGAATAATACCTACTCATCATGTTTTTAGTGAGAGCCTATTGAATCTATGTTTCATAAACTTGATATCACTAATTTGATTATTTGGCCTATACCAAAGCATTATCCCAAAGACATTCCTTATCCTAATTGGTACCATGAAAATGAATTCTATGAATATCATCAAGTCAATGGACACAATTTATGAAGATGTGTGCAAATCAAGCATTTGATTGAGAATATGTTAGAGAATAGGGAGATCACATTGGATGGCATTGTTTCCACCTCTAATCAAAATCTTGGGTTTTATCAAAACCCTTTTTCCCAATAAAACAACCATCATCAACAATAACAACAACATTGACATCAACAACAACACTGACCAATGCAACAAAAAAATCAATAGTATCAAAATCAAAGGCCAAACCAACAGAACCAATAGAACTAGTAGAATCAACAACAAAACCAACAATGTCAGAATAATGGATAAAATTAAGGTCAAAATAGTAACAACCAATAAATCTACCATGTAGTTGCACATGACTACAATAGGGTTGTAGGTCATATTATAGGGGGTAGTGTTAATATAATCTCTGTTAATCCTAGATCAAGCATCAATCAATCTAGACCATTGATAAATGATGCCACTCTACCAAATTACATGGATAATCCTTATTTCACTTGGGCCCACATGCAGGTAAACCAACAAACTAGGATTTCCACTTTTGGACCTTATCTTGATAACTCATCTTTGCCTTGTGACCACATACAAGTGCATCAACAATCGAGACTTGTCCTATCTGGTCCTACACCATTACCACCATTTGTTAGCAATCATGGTCTTGCATTTAATCCTAATTATGAAATCACAACTTGAAGGTCATGGATTACCATCCTAGTCCCACAACCATTTGCCACTTTTCCCATTATCCAACCAACCATTCAACCTCAGAATAAGTCATTTACCACTGACCTAGAATTTTTTTTGATATTATGGAACAATTGCAGAAAACACCAGCCCAGATCTCTATTTTAGATTTTTTGTGAACATCAATAATCCACAAGAACATTTTGAATGATTTCTTAACCTAATCCACTATTTCCAGTGACATATCCCCTAATAAATTTCAAGCTTTGGTTGGACACCTAGCTCCTGCCCAAAAATTCACATTTAACCAAAGCAATATATCTTCCCTTGGCCCTCTCCATAATAATCCATTGTACATATAAGTTTATATAAAGTGGTATAAAGTGAAACATGTCCTTATAGACAATGGATCAGCCTCAACATAGTGTCTCTAAAGCTCATCAAGCTTCTTGGGTACACAATGGCAGATCTCCAACCAAAAATGATAACTATCAAAGCCTAAAATAATCAAGAGAGAGAATCACAAGGCACCATTAGCCTGCCAGTTATCATTGGGCCTTTGACTCATGAGACACTTTTCCATGTGCTTGATCTTGAATTGTCATATAATATGCTTCTAGGTAGGCCTTGGTTACATGAGATTCATTTAGTCCCATCAATGCTATACTAATGTATCAAGTTATCCTGCTCAGGGATGGAAGTGAATATTCCAAGAGATTTGCACCCATATGAGCACTGCAAACATCTTGAGGCTGAGTTTCAAAGCTATAATTACCAATATGACATGAATCCAAGTTCCAAGCAAGATAAAGGAAAGACCATACTTATTGATTCTCTAGAGGACAATTATATAGATACTAATACCTTCGATTCCCTTTCCCACATGCCACCTCTTGAAGCTTCCAATCATTACACCATTTTAGCTAATGGCCTAGGAGAATATTTAACGCATGATACCTTTCATATTACCAATATTTCTCAAAATCCAAAGACCTTTGGAAGACCTTAAGTTACCCCACACATGTATTAGCAACAAAAGAGCAAAAATAAAGGACTTGTCATGTTTGTACCAACATCTAACCTTGAACCAGACCCTCTCAAGGGAGATGAATCATGGTTATAAAATGACAACCAAGTTGATTGTTATACAAGTGCAAAGTATCCTATTCCCAATAGGATCATGGAGAATTAAGACTATGAAGGAAAAGGCCTCAGAATAAATCAATAAGGAACCATTGAGAAATTTTTTATGACCAAATATAAGAGCCTATGGACTTGGATTTAAATCGCCTGGGGGTGACCCCACATATCTTATTCACATTCCATCATCGATGACTAGTGATGATGATGTTTACAATGAAGTAGAGTCTGATCATAGCCTTATCTTTGATGACCTAGCTGAGACTAACTTATTTGATAATAATGCCATTTGTACCCTTACCTCAGTCATTCATCACAACTCATTGCCATTATAATATCCCTCACTGATAAATTAGGACCAACAAGAATATAGTTTACCGATTGATGAGTTTTAAAATGATGAGGCATTATATGATTTTCTAGGCCTTAGAGACAACATTCCATTGGGAAACCATAAATCAAGATTCTCAGTCACATTGGATCCTAAAGGCTATTTTGGAGAGCTGGTAAACACCCTTAGCCAAAACAAATAAATAAAACATTGAGGTCTCCAAGTGAAAACCTCTTTGAGGTGCTTTATGATCAGGGACAAAGTAAAGATAAAGGCTAGTCTAGTGGTGAAAATTTGTTTCAAGCACCATTAGATGGGGGTGTTCATTCTTATTCAAATTTAGATCAGGAAACCACCAATGATGAACTTGCCTATGGATCTGAGTTAAATTTTGAGCAACAACAAGTGTTTTATAAAATTCTTCAAGAATTTTCAACTATTTTTATTACATGGCTAGATCTCCCATTTGAGGACTTAGATTCATCATGCCTAGGAGAAGTTGAAGAGCAAGTCCTAAAAAAGGACCCTGATATAGTCTAATAGTTCAAGTCTTGCCTACTATCCTAGAAGATGGTTCAACTCTTCTAGTCGAAGATACGATAGAGGTAAATATTAGGACTCCATCAGACCCAAAATAGATAAAATTAGGCATGTCCCTCACTAAGGAGGAATGTGAAATCTTTATAGCTCTATTGAGAGAATTTGTAGATATCTTTGCATGGGCTTATTCTGACATGCCAGGTTTGGACCCCACCTTGGTTTTACATCACCTTATGGCAAATCCTGATGCCAAACCAATTAAACAAAAGTTATGCAAGATGCATCCTCACATTACTGTATTAGTAAAGAAAGAGTTGGAAAAACTCTTATAAGTAGGAATTATTGAATCCATTGACTAATTAGAATGGATATCTAATGTTATACCTATTAGCAAAAAACATAAAAGAATCAAAATTTGTACTAATTTTTGAGACATAAACAAAGCTTTCCCTAAGAATGACTTTCTATTGCCTAATATTGACATGATCATCAACTCCATGATAGGTTATGAGATGCTTTCACTCATGGATGGATTTTCAAGATATAACCAGATCAGAATAGCATCAGAAGATCAACACAAGATAACATTCACCACTCTATGGGGAATATTCTATTATCAGGTAATATTTTTTAGTCTTAAGAATGCTAGAGCTACCTATCAAAGAGTCATGACCATCATATTCCATGATATAATGCATGATATTGTTGAAGACTACATCGATGACATACTTGGCAAATCAGAAACTAGGGCCGAACATCCAATAATGCTATGTAGAATATTTGAAAGACTGTATGAGCACAAAGTCTGATTGAATCCAAATAAATGGGTGTTTGGAGTAACATCAAGAAAATTACTAGGCTTCATTGTGTCTCACATGGGCATTAAAGTCAATCTAGTCAAAATCTAAGCTATAACAAAGATGCCACCACCAACTAATTTGAGGTAGCTCCAAAGTTTGCATGGCAAGATCTAGTCAATCTGATGCTTCATATCTTAGTTAGCAGATAAGTGTCATCCATTTACACATCTTCAAAAGAAGGGAGTTTAATTCTACTGGGATGATCACTGCCAAACAAATTTTTAGCAGCTAAAAGATTACCTAGCAAATCTGCCTATTTTGTTACCCCTATGTTGGGAAAACCACTTTTGTTGTACCTATTAGCTATAGATAATGCCTTGGGGGCACTTATAGCTCAACATGATGACAATGGAAAAGATCATGTAGTATAATAATTTAGTCATACATTGGTCATGTATGAATACAACTATATGCCTATTGAAAAATACTATTTAACTATAGTATTCATAACTCAAAAATTGTGACACTACATGTTAAACAATAAAACCATGGTCATTTCAAAAGTAGATTCGCTTAAGTATCTACTATCTAAAATAGATTTACAAGGCAAAATTGCCAAATGGATCATGCTTCTTAGTGATTTTGACATCGAATATGTCAATCAAAAAGCTATTAAGGGGTAAGTTCTTACAGATCAACTTGTTGAAGCACCCCTTACAGACATAGATCCACTCACATTCTAATTTTCTGGTGAATCCATAATGACCATCATGGACACACCTTTTGAGGAGAAACATTAGAAGCTGTATTTTGATGGATCATTCATGGTACATGAATTAGGGGTAGGCCTTTTATTTATGATGCCACAAGGGGATTTAATCCCTAAATCATTCAGGATCAGTTTTCATTATATCAACAACATGGCTGAATATGAAGCACTTGTTGTAGGGCTTCACCAAATGGTACAATGGAACATATCTCATCTTAAGGTTTATGGTGACTCTCAATTAATCATTAATCAGGTTACATACCATTTTTAGACCAAAGATGACAAGCTGATTCCATATAAGGCCATAGTCGACACTCTCAAATAACATATTATCAACATTTAGTACACTCAAGTACATGGAGTATGTGGAGCCCACTCCAGTGGGGCAATATTATCCAAAAATATTTTACGTATTGGTTATTATTGGCCCATAATGGATGTAAATGCAGATGCAATTGCATATGTAAAGAAGTGTAACTAATGTGAACAACATGTTAATCTGATTCATGCCCCAATGAAGACTTTGAAACCAATGTTGACACCATGGCCATTTGATACATGGGGACTCAACCTTATTGGTAAAATCAATCTTACATCTTCAGATGGCCATAAACATATCCTTACCACCACTGAATATTTCACTAAGTGGGTCAAAGCTATACCCCTCACTTATGTGATTGGAAAATAGATTTCCAAGTTCAATTTCAATCATCTCATCTAACGTTACGGTATCCATTTTGACATTATATTTGATAATGGAAGATCCTTAAAAAACAAAGATGTTGAATAGTTATGTACTAAATGTTGTCCCCAAAAAATGTCACTCATTTTTGGGACAACCTACGAACTATTTTGGCCCTACATAGACCAAAATTTCTCTCTTCCCTTCTCAAAATTTATTCTGAGCTTTTAAATTCCTCATTTTTCAAGCTTTTTTAGTAAAGGGATTAGCAGGTTCAATAGGTTCAAAGGCTTCTGCAGGCGAGTCCAATCAAAAGAACTAGTTTCCAACACTTAGTCATTTTCAAGATTAGTTCAACACCTTGGTTCGATCAAAAATGTCCATCGACAAGAATCTAAGCAAGGATTAAACCATTGAACCATTGAACCATTAAACCGTTGAACCTTGAACCATTTTGGTTCAACAGGTTCAATGGGTTCAACGTCATCAGCAAGAGCTAAGCGCACTTATCAAAAATTCAAAGTTCAACCGTTTCAAAGTTCTACGGCTCTGAGCACTTCACAAGTTTCAAAGGCTTGAACCATTGAACCATTGAAACTTGAACCATTTTGATTCATTGATTCAATGGGTTCAAATTTTGAACAATTCAACATGCTTGGTTCAAAGATATCAAAGGGAGTTAGCCGAATAAAAGGAATGAACCGATTGAACCATTGAACCTTGAACCACTTCAAAGTTCAATGGTTCATGGGTTCAAAGGTGGCCTTAGTCAAAGAAAGAAGCAACAAAATAGATGGTTCAACCAAAGTGTGCACAAAAGAAAAAGAGTCAGGCAGACGCTGCCAAGTGTCGTCGGCTGAGCTCCATTATACTTTGTTTTTGAAAAGTGGCAGATACTGCCAGATGTCCCTTTTAAAGTTGAGTGAAAAGTGCCAAGTGTCAACGGCATAAAGTTTCAGTATGTTGCAGCAGAAGATGCCATATGTCTCTGGATAAAAGTGATGGAAGGTGCCACGTGTCAAAGACGGAGCACTCTCGAATGCAAAAACATAGAACCAAGGAAAGGTCTCCTTCAGACAAATGAAGGAAATAATGGAACAATAGCCCATCGAAGAATGAAAGTCTGAAGGTCATCCAAGATATCCCGAAGGATAGGTACCCTCGCGGAGGATAGTCGACACACATAAAATGGACCTTTTTCAAGACCCCGAAGGGTAAGTCCCCTTTGGGAAGGGTCAAGCCTCAAAGTGCAATAGAAGCTGCCAAGTGTCACAAGCCGAAACATAGTCTCTAACAAGTTTCAAAGTTGTAGATGCCACCACGTGTCCTTACCTGGATCAAAATAGAATGACAGGCCCACGAACGTCAAATTTAGGATGACTAACTAAGCCATTAACCTTTAAAAGATTAAAGACCCGCAGATGTCCAATTTGTGGCAGTGTCTGATTGATATTTGCAGGCGTAGAAGGTGGACCCGAATGCATTTGAAGACCTTAAGGCCAGGGCCAAAAGGAAGAAGAGACAAAAAGGGAAATATCAATAGAAGTTATTTTCAGTAGGTGGAACAGTCCACCAGGTAGGTATTTGGACCTATAAGCATTGAAATCACAACCTGTTTGTCCCCTTTGGTGTAAAGATAGAGTGGATAGTTACGCGGCTATCAGGTGATGGAATGAGTAATTCAGGCTCAGGAGTAGACAAAGGAGATGAACCAACATGCCATAGTTAAGGTAGCCACCCTGCTCCAACATGGGCCTTCCTGATAGAACCAAGAATGCATCCAAGGCATTGATTGTGTAGCATGGGTCGCTCCATGGGAGAAAGTGCCAAGTCTCTCTTGGGCTCTATATAATGTAATCTCTCATTCGATGCAAGGGAGATCTTCCCAATACAAAAGCAAAACTTTGCCCAATTGAAAGGTGAATACTGAGACTTTGAGCTCAAATTGTATTTCATTTCATTTTATCTGAATGAGAAAGCAAGTCATTTGCAGACTTTGTACTATTTTAGCCTGTATCATTTTAGAAGATTATTCTTATGTTTGTCTTCTGAATGTGTTCTTGTTTATTTAATTTGGCAAGCAAAATTAGTGAAAGTAATTAGTAAAGTGTCCTGAAATCAACTGTGAGGAAGACTTTGCACTTTCACATTTGCTTTCAATGTGTGTTGTGTTTTTCTTTTCTTTCTGTGTTGAGGATTTTGGGATAACTTTGTGCCCCCATTATCCTTTGTGTTATACTCTTTGGGCAGTTGAGGTGGAAACTTTGTGTTCTGTTTCATCCTGCTAGTGACTACACCCTTTTGTCACCAGTTACTTTTACTACCTGAAAGAAAATCCTGCTATTCCCTATAAGAACACTTTTAAAAGAAGAGAAGTGCCTTCAGTGTTTCCATTAGGAATTTTCTCCTTTTTGTGTTAGCATCATCTCTGAAAAAAGAGAGATGGATGGTTTGTTCTACCCCTGTGTGTTACTTTTTGCTTATTTATATAGTATATAGCCTCTATATATTTAATAGGGAACCTCCCCTTGATAAGAGGAGAGATTTTTCCCCTATTGATGTAGTAAAATTGCACACCTGGATGACCAATCTCCCTATGCTGTGGTGATAGGAACTATTTTGCTCACCAGTTAGTTGGTCGACAAAATATTCACCCAATAGTTTTTGGTGACTCCGCTAGGGACAATAATTTTGTGCAATTTGGAACCTCAAATTTCAAATTGAAACATCACCTGTGTCTTACCCATTATCATTATACCCTTATCCATTACATATTCTAGTGACTCCATTCCATGTCTTACTCATTATCATTATAGCCTTACCATCTTCCTCCATCTTCTTTATATTATCTGGTCTGCAAAACTAGAGCCGTTGGGAAGAGCGCACAGTTTGAAGTCTCAAGCTTCAAGTTGAAGTAGATCCTGCTCTTTCCATTTTTGTCCTATTAAGACTTGTTCCAAAGTCTTAATGTTAGGTTGGATTTTTGGTAGGAAATAAATAACTATTGTAAATGGGGCATGCATCTTTTAGTAAAGACACCCCCATAAAATAAACTTAGTTTATTTTTTAGGTAGTTTTAATGTTTTATATTTATTAATTAGAATTACTTTACGGTTTGTTTTCTCGTATTTAGTTGGTTATAGGATTAGTTGTTTTTACCAGTCATTGGTAAAGACTATATAAATCCATGTTTGCATTGTAAAAGGGTTAATGGAGTAAAGGCACCCTTATGTACTTGATTTTTTGAATTATTAATAAAAAACTTGTGCATTAGCACTAAGCGGGGACAAGGTTCAACCTATTTTGATTTTGGAGTTATCAGTGGTATCAGAGCATGGTTATTTTGGGAGCACGGTGAATTCAAAGGAGCAAGGTGAAAAATCAATTCACGTGATATTTTTTGGCATGAAATAAGGTATGCCATATAGTCTTGGTTTAAATATTTTAAAAAATTATTAAATTATTTTAATTTTTCAAATATTATTTATATTTAAACCTGTATATTTCCATATACCACAGTCTGATCTTTTTTTGATCATTCATACTCCATTTTTCCTCTGTTAAACCTCATCATTTGGCATAAAAAATGAATTTTTAGCATTTAATGTTATAAAATTTATTGTTTTTTGGACCAAAACGATATTTGTACGGCCTATTTTCTACTAAAAAACCTCTAAAAATCTCCATTCATGATTGCCTTTGTTATTTCTATTTATTCTCAGGCTTCTTAATAGCTAAAACATCTGAAAATGGTATTAAACCCCTGTGTTTTCATTCAAATTGAAAATCTAGATTTTTTTTGCACTTGTACGGCCTGTTGTATGGCCTTCCAACATCCAAGCTTCATTTGGAATTCATTCATTGCAAAACATACCTTGAAAATATGCAAAAACTTAGTCAAAATTTGTTTTAGCATGCCTGTATGGATTTGTATGGCATGTAGGTGAGAGAACAGGTGAAAATAATTCTCCAGCAGCAGCCATGGCGTCCCAGGCAAACATGGCACTGAAATAAAACTCAAAAATTTATTTTTGAGTTTTCTAAAGTTTGATTTTCAAATATTTGCTGGGTCCCACGGGAGAAGATTGAAAGAGAGGCTATAAAAAGGAAAAAAATTAAATACATTTACTCATATGTAATTTTATTTTCCCTCATACACTAAATCTGGTACAAATAGAAATTTTTGAGTATAACATACTATAAATGCTCTTAGAGCAATTGGTTAAGCCTATTTTGTTAGAAGCTTGCAAAGGAGGAGGTCAAGGGTTCAAATCCCTTCTTTTTGGAGAAAGTTGTTTTTGCTTTGGAATATGCTTTTTTTGAAAAAAGAATATTCTCTTTTTTAAAATCAGAATATTGTAAAACACATACTTATTGTATTGTGTTATTTAAATTTTTGAAAAAGGGGCAAAATTCAACCATATTTCTTTTGCATTGTTGTGGTGAGATAAGGATGTAATTGGTGGAATAAGGTTGTAATTTGGCGAAATAAGGGTGTAATCATTGATTTTTGGTGTGGTTAAGTGCAAAACCCCATAGAAGTAGTGTCTTGTGTAGTGAGTGTGATATTTGTTTCATTCCTTTTGCATTTTGTCGCACGTTTCTCTACTACACTTACTTTCATTTCAAAATGCCGAAAATTCAAAATTTTCTTTCAGATGGTGATAGATTAACAATTTTCAATTATTCAGATTGGAAACGATTGATGAAGGCTTCACTAGTGTTTAATGAATTATGGGATATTGTTAAGAATGAATATCCCATATTGTTAATGAATTATGGGATATTTTCAATTTGCATGATCCTAAGGCCTTAGCTCTCATTAAATGTTGTTGTACTCGTGATACGTATGTTCATATTGAAAATTCTCCTCATAGTTATACTGCATTGAAAACATTGTCAGATTTGTATGATAAGAAACCTAAGCATAAGAAGATAGATATTCATATGCAGTTGTTTACTTTGTCATTAGATGAAGATGGGGATATGGGAGAATATATGTCTAAGTTGAAAAATATCACTACTGAGTAAACTAAGGCTGGTTTTGGAAAACTAGATGATGACCTTATAGTTACTGCTACTTTGAAAGGACTACCAGGGTCCTATAGGAATTTTGTTGAAATGTTGCATGTCTCTGACAAGATCACAGGCATCACCTTTGATAAATTGGCTGAGTTGCTCATCCAACATGACCTCTCTTTACCTGAGAAATCCAAGAAAACCGAAGAAGCCCATGTTTTAGAGTCAAAGCCTAGTTCATCTTCATTTGGGCATCAAAACAATAGAGGAAATAGTTATAAAGGGGGTCGAGGTTACAGAGGAGGTAGATATCAAAATAGAGGTAGGGGTCATTCAAATAATCAACAATCTAATCAATCACATTCACATGAAACAAGTGATCGAGAACATGGTCACAATTCATATAGGGGCAGAGGTCAAGGTAGATTAGACATTCAGTGTCATAGATGTGGAAAATTTGGTCACATTGCCTCACAATGTAGGATTCCTTTTGATAAAATTCAGAGGCCACAAAAAGTGACTAAGACTAACTCTGCTCAATATGCCGATCATGACTATGATGAATCTAGTAATGTTGCCCATGAAT
The DNA here is from genome assembly GCA_037957365.1 of Torreya grandis. Classification (NCBI taxonomy): domain Eukaryota; kingdom Viridiplantae; phylum Streptophyta; class Pinopsida; order Cupressales; family Taxaceae; genus Torreya; species Torreya grandis. The sequence goes on along the minus strand of JARHVA010001530.1, from coordinate 928,795 downwards.
TTGCATTCACTACTTTGGGGCACATTGATTATTGAATATGAGGCTAGAGATGAGCTCACAGATGTATGGGTTTTAGACACAGGAGCAACCAAACACATGACATTTAGGAGAGATTTCTTTTGGTCTTATAAGGAAGCTTCTCTCTCTCCAGTTGCCTTAGTAGATAAGTCTATGCATACACCACTAGGACTTGGTTCTATTCTAATTCTTCTTCCTAATGGGTCTATAAAATACTTGGAGGATGTTTGGTATGTTCCCACATTGAACAAACACTTACTTTCTTTGGTAACTATTCAAAAGAAAGGTTATCAAATTGTGCTTGAAAATGGGCTCATTTACATCAATTCAGTGAAGGATAATTATAAAACAAAGTATACAGGATATGAAGATGGAAACTTGGTTAGATTGCATTGTAAGGTGCTTCTTCCCAATATAGAACTTGTAGTAGTTGTTGACACAGGTACATGTACTATGTCTACACAGTGGTTATGGCATCTCCGCTATGGACATTTGAATATCCACTCTTTAGTGGATTTGCAGAGATATGGTATGGTGAATGGGTTGCCCACTTTTTGCAAAGATAGTATTCTTTGTGAGTTGTGTGTTTTGGGCAAACAAAATTAAGAAAAATTTCCTAAACAGTCATCTTTGAGAGCTAACAGATGTTTACAGTTAATTCATAGTGATGTATGTGACATGAAAAAGTCATCCATTGGTGGGTGTAGATACTTTGTCTTGTTTATTGATGACTTTTCTAGGATGACTTGGGCATTCTTTATGAAAAACAAATCTAAAGTTTTCGCTAAGTTTGTTGATTGGTTACACTTAGTTGAAAAAGAAATAGGTTCACATTTGGCCACTCTTCGTTCAAATAATGGAGGTGAGTATACCTCAAATGAATTTTTAGACTATTGTCGAGAACATGGAATTCATCGACAATAGTGTAATGCTTATACTCCACAACAAAATGGAGTATTTGAACGAATGAATAGAACTTTAGAGGGCACATCACGTGCCATGTTACACTATAAACAACTTGATGATAAATTTTGGGCCGAAGCCATTGCTACTGCAGTGTATTTGAGAAACAGGTGCCCCACAGTTGTACTGTTGGGACAAACTCCATATGAGGCATGGTATGGGTTTAAACCCAAGGTTAAACACTTGAAAGTGTTTGGATGTGTTTGTTTTTCTTTGGTTCCTACTAAACATAGAACTAAGTTGGAACCACGAAGTTGGAAATGCATCTTTCTTGGTTATTCTGAAGATAAAAAGGGGTTTTGTTTGCTTGCACAGGATTCAAGGAAATTCATAGTGAGTAGAGATGTATTATTTGATGAGTCTGGGACTATGAACGCTGCAAAGATTGATTCTCAACTTGATAGATTAGAGAGGAAAAATGCAAAAAGAGACAAGGGTTTGAATAATGGGGATAACTCTTCGAAGTTATGGTATGAAACTCAAATTCCTTCACTTTCCTCTCCTTCATCTACAAGTTCACAAGTTGATGACTTAGAAATTGTTGAAAATTCTCTAAGTCCCCCATCGAATAATGCACCTAATGAGAATTCTGGACTCCCTGATTTGAATAATTTGTCTAAGTATCCAAAATGGGCTCAAAGTACTTTTTTTGACTTGACAACAGATGAAGTTGGTTTAACAAGGCCCAAGAATTCTCAAAAATAGGTGAACTATGCTATGGTTGTTACTAATTCTTCCACTGAGCCATCCACTTTTGAGGAGGCATCTACTGAACATGTTTGGCAACAAGCAATGAAATGTGAGTATGATTCCATACTTAACAATAATACATGGGTTTTAGTTGATCCTCCTCCACATGTTAAACCCATTGGATGTAAATGGGTTTATAGGACTAAGTATAAATCAGATGGCTCCATTGATAAACATAAAGCACGACTTGTTGCAAAAGGATATGCGCAATAAGAAGGTATTGATTATGAGGAAACATTTGCACCAACTGACAAATGGCACACTATTCAGATGGTACTTGCCTTAGCAGCACAAAATGGTTGGAAAGTACATCAATTGGATGTTAAAAGTGCTTTTTTAAATGGTGATTTATAGGAAGAAGTCTATATGAAACAACCTCAGGGTTTTGAATAGGTGGGTGCTGAACACAAAGTGTGTAAATTGACAAAAGCTTTGTATGGGCTCAAACATGCACCCAGGGCTTGGTATGAGAAAATGGATTCATACTTGAAATCCATTGGTTTTCATCACAGTGAATCAGATGATACTCTCTATTTTCGAGTGCAGGGTAAGAAAATGGTGATACTAGTTCTCTATGTTGATGACTTGTTTATTACAGGTAATGATGAAAACCATAACAAGTCTTTGAAGAAGGAATTAAAAGATGGGTTTGAGATGACAGATCTTGGACTTCTTCACTACTATCTAGGCATAGACGTAACTCAGAAAGAGTATAGTATTTTCATTTCACAAACTAAGTATATTTCTGAGTTATTAGAGAGGTTTGGCATGAGTGATTGCAAACCTGCCCTCACTCCCATGGAAAGTAACTTGAAATTATCTAAGGATGATAACAATGCCTTTTTTTATGGCACCACATATAGACAATTGGTGGGAGGTTTGATATATTTGATGACTACCAAGCCCGATATTTCATTTTCAGTTGGAATTTTATCTAGGTTTATGCATGAGCCTAGAGAAATTCATTGGCATGCAACAAAATGAGTACTTTGCTACCTTCAGGGAATGAAAACATATGGACTTGAATACCACTGCAACAAGAACTTCAAACTTGTTGATATTGTGATGCAAATTTTAGCGGATGTGTGGATGACAGAGTGTCAACCATAGGATACACTATGCATATGGGTTCAACTGCCATTGCTTGGTGTTGTAAGAAGTAGGATACAGTGGCAAATTCATCAGCAAAATTAGAATATATTGCAGCATGGGATGCTTCTAGAGAAATTGTTTACCTTCATCGTATTCTTGAAGATCTTCAGGTTCCTCAGTTTGCTCTTACACAGTTATACATTGATAATCAAAGTGCAATCAAGATGTCCAAGAATCTAGTGTTTCATGCCAAAACAAAACATATGGATGTCAAATACCATTATCTGTGAATGCTAGTGGCAAAGAAAACTCTTGATCCAATATATTTCCCAACTGCCGATCAGACAGCTGATATCTTCACAAAACCCCTTGACAGAATCAACTTTGAAAAATTCAGAAAAATGCTTGGTATGTGTCCAAAGATCTGACTTTGGATCATAGGGGGGTTTGTTAGGACTTGTCCCAAAGTCTTAACGTTAGGTTAGATTTTTGGTAGGAAATAAATAACTATTGTAAATGGGGCATGCATATTTTAGTAAAGACACCCCCATAAAATAAACTTAGTTTATTTTTTAGGTAGTTTTAATGTTTTATATTTATTAATTAGAATTACTTTATGGGTTATTTTCTCGTATTTAGTTGGTTATAGGATTAGTTGTTTTTACCGATCATTAGTAAAAACTATATAAATACATGTTTGCATTGTAAAAGGGTTAACGGAGTAAAGGCACCCTTATGTACTTGATTTTTTAAATTATTAATAAATTACTTGTGCACTCGCACTAAGCGGGGACAAGGTTCAACCTATTTTGATTCTGGAGTTATCATGTCCTGCAATCTGACAACTCCACATTATACCAAAAGCCAAACATCTCAAGGTGTTGTTGACCCTACTTTTGAGTTGGTGTAGCAGAGTAATTTTGATTTATTTCTTCAACAACCTCACCTTCAACGAACTAGGAATTTTCCTCCTAGCCCTACCAGGTCACCAATACAAGGTAGAGCTTCTTTTTTTGCTGCTAGCAGAGCTTTGCCTACTCATTCTCCACCCAGATTTATGATCCCACTTTTACATAATCAAATCATGTCTCAAGGCCCCTGGGGTAACTCATTTGGCCCACTCAATTTGACTCTACCCCTGCATGAACTTCCACGCAGCTCAAGAAAGAATTTCCCCAAGTTCTTTGGGGATGGGAAAGTTCACCCTGATGAATATATTGCGGCCTTCAGCATAGCCTGTGGCGTAATAGGAGTGGAATTTGAAGACATAATAGTCAGGCTATTTGTGGAGACACTACAAGGTGCTGCTACAAACTGGTTCTACCATCTGCAAGCTAGATCAATGACTGACTGGGACACACTCAAAGATAAATTTGAAGCTAGGTTCAAGCTTGCAGAAGATGTGCATGCCTTGTTGGCCCAGCTCACATAGATGAAGAAGGAGCCCCATGAACCTATGAGGGACTTCATTGCCAGGTTCGACAAGTTGAGGCACATGATTCCCATGGTTGCCCAACTGACACCTCAGAATCTCAAGTGTTTCTTCATCAACTCACAGCTACCTGAAGTGAGTTTCTTGCTGAGATGGGCTAGACACATAGACCTTGCTACTGCTCAGGACTTGGATACTGAGGTAGAAGATGACCTTATCTTGGCTGGAAAGATAAGAAGAGATCTAAATAGAGTTAAATTTTCTCCTTCTTCTGAATACTCCCCTTCAGCCACCACTGATCCAATGGTGCAGAAGCTAGCAAATGAATTTTTGGTCCTCAAAAGACAAATGGCCTAAGTTATGTCTGCTCCTCCTAATAGGGATATGCCAAGGAGGACATTTTAGAATCAGGCATACCAAGGCAATGCTGCCAGGAATCAAGGGTAGCCAAATTGTCTTCCTCCCCTACAGAGAAACCTTGCCCTTGAACCTCCAACCAACTCAACAGTTGGATATTTTGAAACAGAACATGATTTCTCTTTCCAACCTAAGTTTGATCAAGAAAATGATGCTGGTCTCTTCATGGAGGATCAAGAAGAATCAGATGGTGACTCCCACATTGGTTTCTTGAATTACCAGGATGAACCCAGAAGTAAAGGTGAAGCAGTCAAGGGATCATACACAATATTCACCCAGTCCAAGAATCAGTCAGCCCAACAAGCTGAAAAAAAAAGAACATAAGAGTGAGCTCAACCTGTAATCTCAATTGCCAAGCAGGGGTCCACTCTTCCTTTCCAACCAAAGGACCCAGTGATTGCAAGAAATGTAAGTACTTCGAATACCCCTACACCTACTTCAAATTCTCAGTCTAGTCTTTGCCCTTCCAAAAATCAAAAGGATGAATTTTCATCCTCTGCTTCTGGCTCATTCCAGACATTTGACATAATTAACCACATAAAGAAAACCAAAATTTAAATGTCTGAATTTGAGTTCCTGCAGTCTAATCCTAAGTAATTAGACAAGTTGGTTCAATGTGTCAAGAACCAAACCATCCCTACAAGACAAGAGGTTAAGAAAGTAACTCATGATCCCCCAAGGAACATGTCCATCCCAAACAATCTTGTCATTACTCTTCTTGATGCCCCTAGGAAAATAGAGCCTTTCTATGTTTCCCTATTGATAAATGGTCACCAGCTCAATAATTGCATCATTGATTCTAGGGCTTCAAAAAATGTCATGCCTGCTAAAGTGGCAAAATCTCTAGGTCTCACACCGACCAAGACATTTGGGAGATGTTTATCCATGGAGAACAAATAAGTGCCACTACTGGGGCAAATTAAAGATGCCCAATTTGCATTTGCTGCCTTTCCAAACAAGTGAATCAAGATGACTGTCCTAGTGGTTGACGTCCCAACATCATATGGCATTCTTCTTTGGCAAAACTTCTGCAAGGATGTTGGAGGGGAATTAAGCATGGACTTGTCTCATGCAAGAACCCCTGTGAAAGGTGTAATGCAGAGCTTGCTTCCTGAGAAGGAGGCAAAATACGTTGTCACTCAGACATCAAGGCCTAAAGCTCAAATTCTATTTGAGTCTTCAGGTAGGGGTAATTATGTTCTGTCTATTGAAGACATTCATGTTCCAGCAGACAAAATTTTTGTAGGTGATGATATAGGAATTGGTTTAGATGGAACAACACCAAGTATGCATGATAATCATTGGTAGGTGTTGAATGGGAATAATCAAATCATGTGTTGGGCTGAAACAAAAGTGCAACCAATTATGGTAATGGACCATGCTACTGTGCATCAAAATCAGGGAAAGGAACTCTTTGCCAACAGAGCAAAGATTCATGGTTTTTGGATTAGAAGTCAAGTCTTGTTGTGGGGAAAGAGGAGAAAACCAAAGGGAGGACACATAAAATTGGTTTCCTGGTGGAGAGTTCCATTCACCCATCACCGATTCTGGGGAGAAAATGGCTTCTTGCTGGTTTATCAAGATAGAGCACCATTTTCACTACCTCTTAGGGGGCAACATCTGAAGTACTTCAATTCTTGAAGTACCAGATAAGTTCACCTATACATATGTATATCTGTATAGTCTTTAGTTCTATTTTGTGCTTTTCATTTTCATTTTCTGGAGCCTTTCTTTTTGGGTAGCATGACTCCATAGCCCAATGGCATAATTCAAGGCACTGGAGATTTTGGTTTCTATTCCCCTCAGCTGTGTTTCAAGTTTCCAACTGAAGGTAGTTTCCTAATTAGAGCCAGCTGTTGTCCCCAAAAAATGTCACTCATTTTTGGGACAACCTATAGACTATTTTGGCCTTGCACAGACCAAAATTTCTCTCTTCCCTTCTCAAAATTTGTTCTGAGCTTTCAAATTCCTCATTTTTCAAGCTTTTTCAGTAAAGGGATTAGCAGGTTCAAAGGCTTCTGCAGGCGAGTCCAATCAAAAGAACCAATTTCCAACACTTAGTCATTTTCAGGATTAGTTCAGCACCTTGGTTTGATCAAAAATGTCCATCAGCAAGCATCTAATCAAGGATTAAACCATTGAACCATTGAACCTTGAACCATTTTGGTTCAACGGGTTCAATGGGTTCAAAGGTTCAATGTCATTAGCAAGAGCTAAGTGCATTTGTCATAAATTCAAAGTTCAACCATTTCAAAGTTCTAGGACTTTGAGCACTTCATGAGTTTCAAAGGCTTGAACCATTGAACCTTGAACCATTTTGATTCATCGGTTCAATGGGTTCAACTTTCAAACGATTCAACATGCTTGGTTCAAAGATATCAAAGGGACTTAGCCGAATAAAAGGAATGAACCGTTGAACCTTGAACCGCTTCAAAGTTCAATGGTTCATGGGTTCAAAGGTTTAAAGGTGGCCTCAGTCAAAGAAAGAAGTAGCAAAATAGATGGTTCAACCAAAACATGCATAAAAGAAAAAGAGTCATGCAAATGCTGCCAAGTGTCGTCGGCTGAGCTCCATTATACTTTGTTTCTGAGAAGTGGTGGATACTACCACGTGTCCCTTTTAAAGCTAAGTGGAAAGTGCCAAGTGTCAATGGTAGAAGGTTTCAGTATGTTGTGGTGGAAGATGTCATGTGTCTCTGGTTAAAATTGATGGAAGGCACATGTCAAAGATGGAGCACTCTCGAATGCAAAAACACAGAACCAAGGAAAGGTCTCCTTCAGACAAATTGTCTGAAGGAATTCCTTCAGACAATCGAAGGAAATAATGGAACAATAGCCCGCCAAAGAATGAAAGTTTGAAGGTCATATGGGAGATCTCGAAGGGTAGGTACCCTCATGGAGGATAGTCAACACACATAAAATGGACCTTTTTCAAGACCCCAAAGGGCAAGTCCCCTTCGGGAAGGGTCAAGCCTCAAAGTGCAACGGAAGCTACCAAGTGTCATGAGCCGAAACATAGTCTCTAACAAGTTTCAAAGCTACAAATGCCACCATGTGTCCTCACCCACATCACAATAGAATGATGGGCTCGTGAATGTCAAATTTAGGATGACTGTTTAAGTCGTTAACCTTCAAAAGATTAAAGACCCGCGGACATCCAATTTGTGGCAGAGTCTGATTGATCTTTACAGGCATAGAAGGCGGACCTGAATGCATTCAAAGACCTTAAGGCTAGGGCCAAAAGGAAGAAGATACAAAAAGGGAAATATCAATAGAAGTTATTTCTAGTAGGTGTAACAGTCCACCAGGTACGTATTTGGACCTGCAAGCATTAAAAGCGCAACCTGTTTGTCCCCTTTGGCATAAAGATAGAGTGGACAGTTGGGTGGCTAGCAGGTGATGGAATGAGTAATTCATGCTCAGGAGTAGACAAAGGAGATGAACCAACATGCCATAGTTAAGGTAGCCACCCTGCTCTAGCATGGCTCTTCCTGATAGAACCAAGAATGCATCCAAGGCATTGATTGTGCAGCATGGGTCGCTCCATGGGAGAAAGTGCCAAGTCTCTCATGGCCTCTATATAATTTAATCTCTCATTCGATGTAAGGGAGATCTTCCCAATATAGAAGTGAAACTCTACCCAATTAAAAGGTGAATACTGAGACTTTGAGCTCAGATTGTATTTCATTTCATTTTATCTGAATGAGAAAGTAAGTCATTTGCAAACTTTGTGCTATTTTGACCTGTATCATTGTAGAAGATTATTCTTGTCTTTCTTCTGAATGTGTTCTTGTTTATTTAATTTGGCAAGCAGAATTAGTGAAAGTAATTAGTAAAGTGTCCTAGAATCAACTGTGAGGAAGACTTTGTGCTTTCACATTTGCTTTCAGTGTGTGTTTTTCTTTTCCTTTTGTGTTTGAGGATTCTGGGATGACTTTGTGCCCCCATTATCCTTTGTGTTATACTCTTTGGGCAGTTGAGGTGGAAACTTTGTGTCCTGTTTCATCCTACTAGTTACTACACCCTCTTGTCACTAATTAATTTTACTGCCTGAAAGAAAATCCTGTTGTTCCCTGCAAGAACACTTCTGAAAGAAGAGAAGTGCCTTCAATGTTTCCACTAAGATTTTTCTCCTTTGTGTGTTAGCATCATCTCTAAAAAAAGAGAGATGGATGGTTTGTTCTACCCCTATGTGTTACTTTATACTTATTTATAAAGTATATAGCCTCTGTATATTTAATAGGGAACCTCCCCTTAATGAGAGGGGACATTTGTCCCCTATTGATGTAGTAAAAATGCACACCTAGATGACCAATCTCCCTATGCTGTGGTGATAGGAACTATTTTGCTCACCAGTTAGCTGGTTGACAAAATATTCACCCAACACTAAATACAATATTACACAACATTTCTCTATGGCATATTACCCTCAATGTAATGGCCAAGTAGAAGCATCAAACAAAACTATTGTTAACATTCTTAAAAATATTATCAATGATGTTAGTTGCGACTAACACCTTCAAATATTTTATGCCCTTTGGGCATACCATACCAATCATCATACCCCCATAGGAGCCACTCCATACTCACTTGTTTATGGTACTAAAGCCATATTTTCCATTGAGGTTGAGTTACCTTCACTACGCATATCTTTCAAGCATGTCCTAGATGATCATGACTATTGAGTAGCTTAACTACAAGAGCTAGACATTCTTGATGAAAAATGCACAACTATGCTCAATAATCTTTAGGCATATCAGAACTGACTCAAAGGCCACTACAATCAACATGTCAAATATAGAACATTTGAACTTGGTGATATTGTTCTTAAAGAAAACCAAAAAAATACCACGGCCAAGAAGAAACATAAAGGTAAATTCAAGCCAAATTGGATAGGGCCTTTCATCATTATTGTAGATTATGGATCAGGAGCATACAGGCTCACCACACTAGATGAAGATGAACTTCCTGAGATGATGAATATTATTCACCTCAAGCAATACTATGCCTGAACACTATGGTGTAATGTTTATAAGGACCATTTTAGTTGTGCCATTTTATCACTACTATTCTTTGTATGAATATCATTTTTATCATTCCTCTTAGCCTATTACCTATTTGTTCTACTATTTCATTCTATCAACCAAGCGTGTTTTGAATCCTATCTACCTAGCACATTTGACATTAGTTTTACCATTAGTTGCACATTTTTAGTACCAATGAATCTGATCAGCTTCATTAGTTGTTTCAAGCATTTCAAATAGAGATAGTATTTTGGAATAATATAACAAAAGTTTTGGTAGTTGTATCCTTCATTTATTATTCCTATCTTATCACCAGTCTTTCTAATAATTATAATTGCCTATGGGCAACCTAGTACCATTGATTTATGTTGTTGCATCCTAGTTATAATCACCTATGGAAAAACTAGGGGCAACATTTGTTTATTGAGCCTTGACATACCAACTTGCCATTTCTTATGTTGTACTATGCCTTTATCCCAATTGGGCCTATTTTGTTTAAATTGACTGCTACACTAGTCAGATTCCTCCACTGTAAGGCAGAACTATAGTGACTTGAGGTCCTACTCTGGGACTATGGAGGTAACACTTGATACTTGTTGAGGTTAGTTCAGTCACCCTTTCTAGTCATTCTCTCACTATTTTATGATCAACCTAAGCCATTATCTTACCATTTTATGAGCAACCTATTCCACAGTCTCACCATTTTATGAGTAACTTAAGCCATGCTCTCATAGTTTTGCAAGCAAACTAAGCCATGCTCTCACCATTTTGTAAGCAACCTAAGTCATGCTTTCACCATTTTGCAAGCAACTTAAGCCATGATCTCATCATTTTATGAGAAACATAAGTAATGCTCTCACCATTTTGTGAGCTTGAACCATTTAGTGTCTCATCATTCTTGATCGAGTTGAGATACTCCAAAATTCCAAAAATATTTATAAAACTATTTAGCAAAAACCAAAAACATTGAGCACTTCTCTACTTTAAGGATTCTAGAAACCCTTACTAAGTCACAAGAAAATCACTTATTCTTTAGTTTCTCCATCCTTTTTGGCCTTTTATCCCATGCACTTGCCATTTTGCAAGACCATTCCTATTCTTCTATTGCATCCATTGTGTTTTTTTCATCAGTTATCATTTTTTTCCCATTTCATAGGAGAAATACATTTGGCCTAAAGTTTTTATTGGATATTATAAAACTATGTAGGTAACATCCACTTACCTAGTGCATATGGATACAACTCAGCCACCCCCTTCCTTTTCTTCTATTCTCCCATTTTGTTAGTTTGTTAAGTTATTGCCTATTTTGTAGGGGCAATGTTCATATGGTTTCAATTTTTTGTTTCTTTATTATTTTGTTTATGTGCTTGTTTGTTTACTTTTGGTACTATTACCTTGATTCAGCTTATGTGCATTCATTGGGTGATTCATGTCCCGCACTTAACTTGAATCCATTCATATTCATATGTTTACATTGTCATCATGGTTTCTATCATTGGTGAATTATTTTCTATTGAGTATTGGATTATAGGAGTCAATCCTTATGCATATTTTGGCTAAGTCCTCATGATTTTTACCATGATGCCTACTGACACATGCTAAAACAAACCGTAGCTTCAAGAAGTCTATTCAACAATGGTGGCATCAACATCTCTTTAGCACTAACATCCTGATTCAATCCTAATCATATCCCAAATAGATTAATTAACCACAAAATAATTTCAACCTTTGTTAGTTCGATGAGCATCTCCCTACTAGTAGGTTTTTCAAATTCATCATTACCCTTTATGTTAAGTTACCATCATCAAATCAACCGGTCAATCATGTTTTCCATTATTAGGGTCTAGTGATTATAACTGCCTTTGGGAAAATCATTACACACCATCCCACCTATATTTCTCAATGATTATAACCACCTTTGGGCAAATTATTGTGTTGTCACCACTTTACTTTTTCTGCCCATTTAGGGGCATGTTATTATCTTATTTGTTTGTCCTAAGTGGTGCAACTTTATCTTCTCAATGATTATAACCACCTTTGGGCAAATCATTGTGTCATCACCACTTTACTTTTTTTGCCCATATAGGGGTATGTTATCTTTTTTGTCTATCCTAATTGGGGTAGATCCATCTTCTCAATGATTATAACCATTGTTGGGCAAATCATTGTGTTATCATGCCACATTGCCACTATTAGGTTAAAATGCTTATAACCACCTTTGGACAAACCATTGTACACCATCCCACTTGCATTCTCAATGATTTTGACTACCTTTTAAAAATCATTGTGTTTTCACCCCATTATTTTCCTTTTTTCGGTCCCCTCATTTATTTCTTTTTGAGGGACCATTTGCTGACCTATTTGTGTCAACCATTCCCTTAAGGGGGCATCATATATTTAGTTCATCATTGTTGAAGTTGTAAGCATACAAGACCTTTTCATTATTTGATAATATGTTACTATGCTTATATCTTACAATGCTTCCCAACCAAGGGCAAACTATAGACACCTAAAACTGGCCATTGATGACCTTTAACCAAGCTTTTGACCAGTTTCTATTAAAAATGCACAATTTGGCCTAAAAACACTAAAATGCATTAAATGAGTTTAAATTGATATATTCAAGTACCGATTTTGGTCAGGGTATCATTAAATAGAGTAATATAATTTATGACGCAACTAACTTTGATCAGATCATTTCGAGTCAAAATGCCAATTTTGCACTTGGGTGCTTTGGATTTCTCTTTTCTATCAAATCTCTTTCATGAGACATGTGCCCTTATTATTTGGTGTTGACAAAATCCTAAATGGGATAATAGATCTAACGCATCTAACATCAATTTCCAATTCTAATCCAGTCAAATTTTGGGCCAATAACAAGACATTCTGACCAATTTGAGTAATTTGTGCATAAAGAGTCAAGGTTTACATCAAAGTGTTTAATCATTCTTAAGATATAATTAAACCAAATAATGAGCCTAATTAATAATTCCATGGAACTTGTTTAATAATTTCTTTTTGGAAATGAATATTGAATATTTACATCATCAAATGAAATCATTTCTTGGGAAGGCATCCCTAGGCCATAAATGCCATAAATATCAAGATTCATGCCTCCCATGCCTCATTAAGACCCTCCATGCCTATTTAATTCCCCTCTATCCCAAATATTTAAGATCCTATTTATGAATTTTAATTACAAAATTAGATTAATCCTTAGCCACACATCTCCATCTTGAGATGGACTATTCAAGTTGATTTTAGCCATTTTTGAAAATCTATAAATAAGAGGCCTCGAATCTATAATTCTAAACTCTCATATGCCAAATTTATAATGCTAAATTGATTCCAAAGATTCATGCAAATTAGTGTTATAATGTCAAAATATTGAGCCAAGCCAAGCCAAGCCAAAGCCACACAAGGTGTCAAGGAGAGTTGGAGGTAGCCAAGCTTCCATTGATACAAATTTCATGAGCATAAAGTCAAGCAAGCCATTACAACAAACATTTTGGAGTATTCAAGGAAGGTGAAATAAGGTTTCTTTCATGTTTTAGTTGTGTTTCTATTTTATTTTGTTAACTAAACTCTCCCTAGTAACTAAGCTTAGAGATGTTATGCTAGTGTGTTTATTTTATTTTGTTTTCATTTTGGGACTAAGACCAAACTAAGCATCCTCTCTTGAGTCAAATTCGTAGCTCACATATCCCATAACATGACCAAGTCTAAAATATTAAAAGTCTTCACTTGTGACCTCTTATTGAACCATATTTTAAAAAAACCTTTATACTTGTTGAAGCTCTGAAGAGCTTCATCAGGGGCATATTCTATCTAGAAAATATTCAATAATATAAATTGAATTCTATCATCATCCTCTATATTTTCCAACATGAACTAGTAGATAGGAAACCTGAGGGTGATGGGAAAGATTGGTTCTTGTCCATATAAAATTAGAAATAAATATGATTTGAGGGCTTTCTTGAAGAGATTTATATCTTACCACAGTGCATACTGCAATAAGGAGTGCCACTGCTAAGGCCTATTTTTAGTTAATCTCTTGATTGTATTGATAAAATTATTGTTGGTTAACTTAGCTATGCCATTACCTTTTGGATAGTAATTAGAAGAGCAATTTAATGAAATTGTATTGTTGTAAGGCAATTCAAATTGGAAAGTGGGACTATTATCACATACCAATGATAATGTCATTTCAAACCTAGTGATGATGATATCTTCAAGAAATTTTATAACATCACTTGCTCTAGAGTTATTTTCAGCCACAACCTCACTCCACCTCATGTAGCAGTTAGTTGTAATTAAAAAAAACTTATGTCATGGGGATGAAATAGGATTTATGATTCATACAAAATATATCTCCCATTGGGTGAATGAGTGACCCTCAATTACTAGTTGGAATGGCATAGTTAGGTGCATCTATCTATTGGAGAACATCTAAAATTAATGAAAAGTCCTCACATGGTGGTGAGTGTCTTTGAAAATAGTGGGCTAGTAATAACCAACCATCATAATTTTGTGGGTCATAGTATTTCCTAAAGGGCATCCAATTATTAATTCTTGTGGAAGTGAATTAGTATATCATAGGTTTCTTCCTTCAACATACATCTCAAGTAGATTCCCTCATAGTTTTTATTATATATCACCCCCTTCATTATCATGTAATGAGTAGATTTTAACTTTATAACCCTCCTTTATTATTTGATTAAGCCGGTAGGATAAGTACCATTTATAAAGTAATGTGTGATATGGTCATATCAGTCATTGCATGAAATTCAAGCCTAATTGACTTGTACAACATCAATTCTGAGACCTACCTCTAAGATCAGCTAAATGAGACCCTAGCCTCATGAAATTTTAGTGGATTCAATTTCCAAGTCAAACTCTTTTAGTCTAGCCATACATTTATCTCTATGCTCTCCTAATCATATTTCTTAGGCATGAGATTTATCACAAAATTAGGAATAATTTCATGGACTTTACTGCATAGTATATAGTGTCTAAATTTCTTGACATTTTAACCAAAGTATAATCTTACTTATCTATCATGGAGTATTTCAGCTCTATATCTTTGAGATTCATGTTCAATAACACTAAGGGATGTTCTTGTTCATTCACCTTTTGTGTGAGGATCATAGAAAGAGTATGATCAAATGTGAATGAATACATGAAGAAATCCTTCAAAATTTTTGGGTTAGTCGGGACTAAGGTTTGGATGCATCCTTGGTGTCTTGAAATTCCACCTTAGATACAAGTGTTCATTCATTTTTGGCATCCTATTTCAACATCACATTAAATGGTCTAACAATATCATCAAATATAGAAATAAATTTGTGCATAAGTTAATTTTCCTAAATAAAGATTTTAACTCATTTTTACTATTATGAAATGGGATTTTAGAAATCATACAAACCTTATTTGGGTCAATGGAAATTCATTCCCTTGAGATTATATGGATAATTAATTTATCCTTTATGATGTAAAATATGCTTTTCTTGGGATTTAATTAAATTCCATACCTTTTTCATATGTCAAGGATCTTTTACAAATGGTCCCCATGTTTTGACCTATTTTTTGAAAACACAATCAATTCATCCATGTATATGATGATTCATTTACCAATAATTCCTTGGAAGGTGACATCCATGGTGTTTTGGAAATTTACTCCTAAATTTATCAAACCAAAAGGCATTTTCTTGTATGTAAACTTTCCCCATTTAGTAGTAAAAGTATTTTTCATCATGTCTTCTTCCTCCATCAATACTTGTTTGTACTTATAAAATCCATCCAAAAACAACATCATCATAGACCCATTAAAATTATGAATCACCTCATCAATTGAGGGCAAGGAGTAATTTTCATTTTTTGAGCCTCTATTCAAATTTTTGAAATCAACACAAAGTCTGTTTTCACCATTATTTTTTTACATAGGAACTAGGTTTGTGACCCAGGTTGAATGCCCAATGGGGAATATAATTATAGTATCAAGTAATTTATAGATTTATCTATAAATGAGAGGTTTGAAAATTGGATTTATTGGTCTATCTATACCTAAAGGGTTTTTGGACATCTTTAAGGGGTATTGTGTGTGTGATGATCCTAGGGTTAAAGGTTCTCAGTTCATCATAGGACCAAATAATCACATTTTTGTATTTTTATAAGAGAGTTATTAAAATTTACCTCTCATAGTTGGAATATATAATTCCAATATTAACATGTTGGGGGTGCTCTGTGATTCCCAAATTTATTGACACAAAGTCTTTTCCATAAAAAAATTTGTCTTTAGTTTTTTGTATATGCATCTTGGTCAAAGGTCCTATCCAAAGACATCATCCCATTTGGGATTCATTCTTTCCTAATATGGATGACACCATCATCACATATCCCTACCCCATCAATAATATCTACATGATTCTCATCAATGATATGGGATTCAAAAAATCTTGTGTTATGCATGAACTAGATATTGTTTATCATCATTGAATACCAGAAAGTTATCAACATTATCAGGGACTGAGGGGTATAGTATAAGTTATATGGAAAACTTATATATATTCCATTCCTAAAGGGGAGCTAAATTTTTTGTGGAAGACACTAAGGAATCAACATCTTGGTTTTGTTTCCTAGGGATAGGAGTGATGTTGAAGTCATCAAAATATTCAATCACTCCCCAGGCTCAATGCTTAAACTTCTTCAAGTATGATATATTTCATTGGAACTAATTATCACCTATTTATCACCAATTCAAAATTATCATTAACCAAGATATATATATATATCTTTATGTTAGATGGAAAATTACAATCCTAGGACTAAATTCTTATATTCAAAGAGATTATTTGAGCATGCAAATTACATTTTATAAAACACCAAGTATTAATTTCCACTGGGGTTAGTTAAAATGATTCCTATGCCTAAATCTTATTTTGATCATGCTCCATCAAAGCATAGGGTCCAAAGTCTTGGTGAGTTGGAAAGATCATTGTTAGTTGGGGCTTACTTCATGGCTAGAGTGTAAATACCATTATCAATGAGACAAAATTCACTTTATCATTTTTGGTGTTATATTCTATAATCACGTACTCCATTTTGGCTTCCCAGTCAACTCTAATCTAGTGGGTATGCCCCTTGAGGGTAATCACATGTGGGCAAAATTGGTTGCCATGTACCTTTTTAGAATCTTGGACCAGTCACGACTTAACAACATACCATAGTTGTCTAGGCATATTTAATTTGGGTTAGTTAAAATGATTCTTACACCTAAATCTTATTTTGATCATGCTCTATCAAAGCATATGGTCCAAAATCTTGGTGAGTTGGAAAGATCAATGTTGTTTGGGGCTTCCTTCATGGCTAGAGTATAAATACCATTGTCAATGAGATAAAATTCACTTTATCATTTTTGGTGTTATATTCTATAATCACGTACTCCATTTTGGCTTCCCAGTTAATTCTAGTTTGGTTGGGTACGCCCCTCTAGGGTAATCACATATGGGAGAAATTAGTTGCCATGTACCTTTTTAGAATTTTGGACCAATTATGACTGAACAACATACCATAACTATCTAGGCATATTTAATTTGGGTCAGTTAAAATTATTCCTACACCTAAATCTTATTTTGATCATGCTCCATGAAAGCATAGGGTCCAAAATCTTGGTGAGTTGGAAAAATCATTGTTGTTTGGGGCTTCCTTCATGGCTAGAGTATAAATACCATTTTCAATGAGATAAAATTCACTTTATTATTTTTGGTATTTTATTCTATAATCACGTACTCCATTTTGGCTTCCTAGTCAACTCTAATTTGGTTGGGTCCCTCTAGGTTAATCACATGTGAGAAAAATTGGTTTTCTATACCTTTTTAGAATCTTCAACTAGTCACAACGTAAAAACATACCATAGTTGTTGTTAATTCATGAAAATCTTTATTTGGGTTAATTTATTAATCCTAAATCAATTTGTGTGTAGGTTTTCTTATTATGTGAATTTGTAATTCACATATTTTGGATTTATGAGGTTTCATGCCTATATTTTCCTTTTAAAGGGAATATTGGAGTTTTATGTCACATGTAACTCCTTTTATACTATTCACACACTTCTTCATCACCTTAAATGGATTAGTGATATTGGGTACATATTAAGAAGTATGTGCAAGATTATGATGGAGTTTTCTAGTAACACATTTTGGTTCAGTAGCTATATTAAAGGAGTTATCTCCTCTTTCATTATACACTAGAACAACTTGAGATATATTCTTCTCTCTTGAAGGTCATTCTTCTTTATTATTCTCTTCTCTCTTATCTTATATTCATGAATATTTTTATTTTGGAGAATGTTGATGTAAGCCTTCCTTCTTAATGCATGTGGGGGTTTTTTCCGTTGATTCAGGTTCCCCACTATCACTTTGTGTCTCACATTCTCTTGGTATGGCTTAATTTTTATGTGATATATTTTATTGTGTGCATTCATTTACTTGTTCAAATATTATTTTTTAGTATCTTATCATTTATTTCTAATATGGTGCCAGAGCAAGTTATGTTTTAACATTGAACTTGAGGAATTTTCATGTTCGTGGATAGAGAAGAAGCAAAGATATTATGTTTTTCTATTTTTTTCATATCTCTTAAAAAAATTTATCATTCCTTTATTGCATTATGTTTCTTTTGTCTCGTTAAATACATAATTAATATGTTTTGTTGTTTAAATATTGATTTATTCATTATTTAATTTTTTGATGATTCTTCACTAAAACCCTATTAGATAAATGGACCATATCTTTTAATTATGAATCTAGGTTTATATAAAAAAAATGGGTTTGTTATTATGTAATCTAAGAGTAAACTATTAAAATTTTGGCATGACCCAGATCATCATTATAGACAAATCGTGAAAATTTTAACTACCTTTTTTCAAAAAAATTCACTAATAACCCATTTGAAAAAGGTGCCATATATTTTTATTAGAAATCTAGGTTTCTCTGAAAAAAACTTTGGTTTGTTACTATGTATTCGTAAACCAACTGTTAAAATTTCAACATGACCTAGATGACTATTATGGAGAAATCATGTAAATGGTAACTACCTATTTTATTTGAATGTAATAAATTGATTATGTTTTAATGGTGATTTATTCCTTAATTATTAATCAGTATTTTAAATTGCTTTTGAAATTAAAAAAATAGAATTTTTATTATATGAATATAATCTTCTTTATGCTTTTAATATAAATGTTATATTTATTTGGGATTAATTAGATCTTTTGATAAGAAATAAATCTCTTTGTGATATATTTTACAAGTTGAAGCTTGTTTCTTCAAGTTTTTTTCCTTGTCATTATTGCTAATCTATGGCTTTTGAACTAACATTTTTATAAGCTTTTAAAAATGGTAAGTAACAAAAAAAAAAATCAAATATAATGAAATTTATGATTTTAAGTGTCATCAAAGTGAATGTCAAAAAATGACTAGTAATGTATTGCAAACCTCATTTAATGAGAAATTGGAGAATACATATATCTTGATTGAAAATATTAATGAAACTATTACTTCTTTTTAAAACATTCACATATACAATGTTTCTTAAAATGTGATTATTCTTCTCCTAGAGAATGTATTTTTTTGTAACAAAAATTTTCTAACCACAATTTGAGAATTATGCAATCTATGGATTATTCTGGAGGTCTTGGTAAATGTGAAAATATCATTGTTGAGTTAAATTCATTTAAAACTAATGAAAATTCTACATAGTTTCGTTTCAATGCTTCTAATGTTCATTTGAATTCATATTGTCCCCCTCTCTGAAGAACATTGCACCATAATGTTATTTCTTATAAGATTTATTGTACTCATATTTGTGTTATAAAATTTGTGAGCATTGTTGTAAACATGGGCATGATATCACTAAATGTTATAAATTACATCCTTGTAAGTATTTTGGTAACAAATCATGACATTTTACATTGTTGGAAAACATCTAAACCCAGTCTTTTTAAACTTATACAAATTTGGATCCTTATAGTTATGGTATCTTCTCAAGATAATGATGTTCTTTATTTTAATAATTCCTTAATTCACTCACATAGAATATCTTTCATGAGAGGCAAATCATCCATTTTGTCTTAATAAGTTTATTTTATTGTGTTCTTTACTTTTGTGCTTACTTTTATTGTAAGTTATCAAGGAACATGTCTTTGTTGGAGCTCATTTCATTTTTGACTAAATTCTTTTTTATGCAAGATTCAACACTTTGTTATGGAAATTGTGTTTTTATCCTTATGCCTTGTATTATATCTAATTTTATTACATTCATTTTTTGTGTATTATATATTATGTAATCTTGTTTACTTTAAACGAAGATTGGTGTTAGCTTGTGTGTTTTTTAAGAATAGTGAATCATTTTTGCCATCTCCCCTTTCTTGGTCTTTGTTCCAAAGTAGATTGAACTTCTCATCTAAAGATGATTCTTGTAGATTATCAATGCTCACACCTTCACCTTTTCAATATTTTTACTGACACTTATTTTCCTATTCTTTATTTCTCATATCAATGTAATCATTCTAATTTCTCTTGAAGAAAGTTGTCATCACATGGGAGTATTATGTAATGTCAAGTCTATTTTTTGTTTTAAGGTTTTCTCCACTTTCCTAACCTTGAAATAATGCTTAAGGGGGAATGTTGGAGATTAATATTTATCTGGGTTAATTTAGTGATATTAAATCAATTTTGGTATGTGTAGTCATTTTTATTATATGAATTTATAATTCACATATTCTAGATTTATGAGGTGTCACACCTATTTCGTTACTTTTGAATGGAATCTTACATTTACATGTCACATTTAACTCCTTTTACACTTATTACACACTTCCCTCTCATCTTAAAGTGATTAGTGACACTAATTACACACTAAGAAGAATGTGAAAGACTATGACAGAGTTTTTTAGTGACTCCCTTTGGCTCACTAGATCTATTTAAAGAGCTATCTCCTCTATCATTATACACTAGAATAACATGAAATATATTTCTTATATCTTTAAAGTCAATATTATTTATTATTATTATTTTTGTAAACACTTAATTTTTACCACCCTATTTTTGACATCCCACTTTTGACACTTTCAACACCTTATTCATCCCTAATAATCTTCTCTAATTATCCTTAATTATCTATAATTCATCCCTCATCAACCTTAATCATCACTCTTCATCCATTAATCCACCCTAACAAACCCTAATTCCATTCTAACCTATGTATTCATCATTACATCCATAATATTATCATCCATTCTAAAACCTAATTTTCTCATCACCTTTACATCATAATCGCATCTTCAATACATTCGTATCTAATCCACTCTAACACTTTCATCACCCCCAATCAATTAATCACACTATCATATTCCTATCATGACCTTACCCAATCTCACAAAAATCATTTTTAGATTAATCAACTAATTAATCACATTAATTAGTTAATTAGTCTTAATTATAAAATATATGCACATCTAAAATATAAAACTAAAATTAAATTAAATCACATCATCCAATCTCAAAATAAATAAATAAATCTTACATCAAATACCCAAAATCTAAGACAAGAAATAAGTGCAATTCAAACCCACTCTTCATAAAACAAATCCTTACATTATCAACCTCTCTCATTTAATAGCCAACTCCCCTCATTAAATGAGAATGCTGACTCAATCATATCTACCCATATCAAATAAAATATAACCATCCATTTGCCCCATCAAAAATCCATAAATTAAATCCCTCTCCTTCACTTTCAACAAGATTAATTAACCTAAAGAGACTTTATCCATTGATTGACCAAGTCAAGAGAGCCTACATAGATCATGCGAGTTTTAAATCAAGTAATCCAATTCATCTTCTCATCCAATCAATTAATTTTCATCACTCTAAGGGGACATGTTGTCAGAATGCTTGAATGCATCCAATTGATCAACCAAATCCATTTTCAATTTGATCAAAATCCACACAATGGGGAATTCTTTATGGTAAATGAAGGTGAATTTTATTTCCCCATTCTCTCAATCAGAGATGCATTTCTTTTTTGAAATAGGAATCTAATGTCATTTTGGGTTTATATTATGTTTTATTTAATCTTGGATGTGTACATTCTTGGCATGCCTAGTGGGAGTCTCGTCTTATTTCATTTTTCATTTATCCTTTGTGTTGAAGCATGTTCTAGTTGATCATCAATTAGAGTCCAATTAGAGTCGAATTTGTCACATTTAGGTCTCTATTTATATTTTTTTTATAGATTCACATCTCTATTTTGAGTAATGGCATCCCTATCTTTGATAATGACATTTATGTATTAAGGAATGATGTTTACATCATTAGTGACCATATTTGTCATTATAGTGGCATTTATATCATTATAGTGGTGTTTATGTCATTTTAGTATAATATCTATCATTCTGGTGGCATATGTGTCATTATGGTGGCATTTGTGTCAATATGGTGGTTTATGTGTACTATAGAGTAGTGTTTTCATCTTTTGGAGTCCATAAATTTTGACTCAACAAACTCGTTTGAGCTCTGATTCATACTAAAATTAATATATCATAAATATGCATGCAATAATGAATAAATGTTCCATTTAGGGCTGATTATACTAATATTATTTTTAGTTTCATTATCTTGTAGGTAATTTCACATGTCAAATACCCTAAACATTATAAACTACTCACGATTGTATTACAGGTTCACTAGTCAAATACCTATAATCAAACCAACACAAATCTAATCCTTTAATTTTATTTTAATAATTTTATTTGCACATATTTATTTTGTTTTGTTTATGTGTGTTTAGTTTAAGATCACATATGATGTTCCATTGTACCACAAGGTAACCTTCAGAATTATAAATGGTATAGGTCATTCGTATCTCCTAGAAACAAATTGTGTAACACATTATTTTCTCACAACACAAAATGGTCTTAGAAACCAAAATTAGTTTCTACCTTATTTATTTTTATTTATAAGTTTTAGTAACTTATATTTCATCACCAATAATTAGATAAATCAAGTTTTTTGGCAAGATATATAAATTCAAGGAGGATTTGTTGTTATCGGTTAAGTGGTCACCTAATTTACTAGTACAATAAAGTGAGGTGGTTTCATCCACCAATACCCAGACCCTAGACATCACCCTTACCCCATGGAATTTGTCCTCACCACACCATAAGGTATTGTTTAACCCTAATTTATATTGAGTAATCCTTACTTGGTAGATATGGTTAAGTATATAAAAATGATATGGCACAAGGGTGAATATCAAATATACAACATTCCAATTAATGTGCTAAACTCAGATGTACCATATGTTAAATTTATTAAACTAAGATAAGCTGTTAATGGAAAGTAGAGCTACGCTATATATATAAATGACATAAAAGAGAGTACTTATGTGTTTATGATGCTAACACAATGTTGGATATGGTATAGGTAAAAATTAGGCAAGAAGACAGTTATGGATCAATCATCAGATGTTAGATCTGGTGCCTCTAACTCTCTAGACACTTGTATTAGCTTGGGATAGTTATGTTGACACTAGTGTATGAGTTTAATGTTAGTGTATTATGTGTAATATATACTCAAATAAGATGCAACCACCTAGATGCTTCTAGGTTTGGCTTCACCTTCACTCTGGTGCATTCAGATCTAGGTCATGAATTGCCACTCCTAGTGAAATGAAAAAACCTAGCTTTCTATCTTCAATGTGACCTTGGGGAAAATGGATTATTGGACACTTGATGTTGATCTAACCCATAATAATCCTATTGTCAAAGGGAACTCCTTACATAGCCAATACTTTAGAAGAGGGCCTCAAACTCATGTAATTCTCCCCTATGTGTTAGCATGTGTGTGTATCATGTAATGTGTGTATAGTAAGTATAATAGTGATCTAGCTTGTAACTTGGAAAATATGACCTTATGGATACTCCTTTAATACTTCAAACCTATATTTGGGTTTTTTATTTGAATGATATCAGAATAGGGTAGAATAAGAAAGCTTTTGGTAACTTGAGTGCTTCCTTAGTGTTATTTTGGTCTTATTGTTAGGTGAGGTATGAATGATGGTTGATATTGTATTTATACCAATCCTATCAGGAGATAAAATGCATTAAATCACTTAGGTTGACCATTGTGATACATTTTATTTGTAAATTGGATGACTTTAGGGCACTAGACACTTACATTGAGCTAGAACAGTAACATTAATGCTACTATTTATGCTGGACATGAGTGTCCAAGGAGAAGGAGAGCATACATAGGTTCAAAACTTATAAAGGTATAAGATAACTACATTTTAAGAATTTTGTGTAAGATGGGATGTTTGTGTCATCAATATAAAATCTAGTTAGACTAAGAGATAGGCTAAGGGGCAAAAGATAGAGCAGATGCAAGGCTTGAAGAAGTAAGGCATTTGTAGAAATAAGAGGAATAGCTAGGGTCTGAGTTTTCTAAGTAGACAAGAGTGAGGTGCTACATAATCATAAAATATCATCTACATCTCCCCCCCCCCATTTAATCTAATAATGAAATTTATACTTTAAAATAAAGGAATAATTACTTAGGTGTGTATGCACACCATATATTTGCTTGAGTTGAATTTGAGTGCTTTGTTGGAATTAGATTTGAGTGATTTATTGATGACTAGTCTACAACCAAGATCATGTTATAGTGTATAATCACTTCATATAATCTAGGTCAAAATTACTTGAAATAAATTGAAATTGAAAGAGAAAGGTTTAACTGCCTTACCTATTGGTAAGTTATTTTTGAAAAATATGTATCATTGTAAAGCTTTGAAAATAATATTAGGATAAATATAGATAAATATTTAAAGTGAATATATCCAAAGAGATAGAGATAAAAGTTGGAAGACACATGCCCCCAATTTTGGAGTAAAAGTGAGTTACCACTTGGTAGATGAGATTAGTTCAATCGTACAACCCAATGATACTTATAACCTAGTGAGTTTGGATGATCAATTCCAAACTAAAAACTTGGAAATATTAAATTATTTAATCACCTCAACCATACCAAATTGGGGAACCAACTACTACAATAGATTGGATCACTAAAGTTTGTAAAATTTCATGGTGTATCAATTCATGTAATAGTTTTGGAATTGAGATTGATTTGGATTTTAAAATATTAAGAACATGTTGCATAGCATATGCACCTTAGATATGTATCATGTTGAAATTATTTATAACAATGGTACCATGGATATAATTCTACCACAAATGTGTATTAGAATCATATAATTATGTTCTTTGGTCAATTCATAAAACTATGTAAGTGTGGAGGACATGTTTCCAAAGAATTCCCCCATTATATATGGAGAAATATGAAACTGATATAAGTAAAAATGTGGAGGACACGTTTCTAAAATATTCCCCCAATGTAAATTGAATATGTTGAATACTAAGTAGGTGTGGAAAACATGCTTCCAAAGCATGCCCCCAGTGAATTTATGAATTATAAGCACCATATTGAATGAATGTGGACGACATGCTTCCTAAGCATACCTGAAATGAATATGAAACTATGAATGTGTGGAATCCATGTCCATATGACATTCCCCCACTAAATCTAAAAACTAGTATAAGTAATGAATACTAAATAAATGTGGATTACATGACTCCAAAGCATGCCCCCATTGTAATCTATAAAATATGAATGTGTGTGGAAGCCATGTCCGTATGACATACCCCACTAAATTTGAAAAATGGTTTAAAGTACGGAGAACATGCTTCCCAAGCATGCACCCACTAATATTCCCCCCCTTTGAGGTGAGTTAAAAATAGTACCTATAATTTACCTCACCTCAAAAGGCTAAGACAAATATAAAATCTATGAATGTAACCATGTAGCATATATAAGGAACATGCCTAGGTAAATGTATCATTAAAGCGCATAGAACCAATGTGATCACATGTAGGCCTAAGATGTATTATAAATATCATGGAAATGTATAGATAGTAATAGTACAAGCTCAATAAGCAAACAAACACACACACAAGATCACTCAAAATCAAGTTAAAAGCAATGATCCAAAGAGATCACAAATAAGGGGTCATGTTCAAATGTCCAAAAAATAATGGAATTACATATTAAAATGTACATATAACAAGAAATAATATATTCAAATGTCCAAGAATGCTAACATAGGCATAGTGGCTACATACAATGGGGCATATTCAAATGTTTGAGAAATCAAGACAATAGCAAGACAAAACACTCAAGGTGGTGTGTAAAGGAAAAGCATAAACATGTCATAGTGTCCCATAGATTGAATGTGTTATTAAAAAATGTTAAGTACATAGCATATCAATTACCATGTGCAAGATATAAGCATTGACAAGGCATGTGTAAGTATATATGTAAGGTTTAACATGATGGTGTAAAGTGATCATCGAATCATATAACATGTGTATATCAAGATCGTAGAATATGGATGTCCCCAACATCCTAGTGATGTGAATAGAGGGAAATCCAAACACCCATAAATCTATCATGTTTTTTTTATATGCATGTATATGTGTATGTTGCACTAAATGATATGCTAGTCCTCAACATGGAACTAACACATAGATGCCAAAGGGGCAATAAAACATGTAGGTGCTAAAATGTTTTAGGATTTTTTTCTATTTTTTTAAATATTTAAGAGTTTCAATCGAGGAAGCCATCATCATCGAAAGGTGTGAGACAATTTATAAAAATATTCAAGTATTATTTATAATGATGGATGGCCACTTCTTCAATGTACTTATCTAATGGCTTCCCTAAAAATAATGGTGTGGGTAGATACTCATATCCATCTTGTGGTATACAAATATTTGTGTCCATATCAAGAAAGGTATTGCACATATTTTTATTATCCATTTTAGCCTACCATTGACTAGCGAATCTTGTCCAAGCGTTAATTTTAAATGGGGGTCATGGTCTAGTATCCATATGGTTGTGGTCACCACACATATATCACAAGCAATAGGTAACTAAATATATCCCCAGTATTCTATCATTAATGGAGAGTATAAGATTTCATTTGTAGTATGTCCCAAGTGTTTGAGGAATGTAGTTCCATAAGTTGTATCCCACTTGTTCATATCAAATTGAAGATGGTGGCAATATAACCCATCAATATTATAACTAATAGTCAACTCTTCATGTTTTGGTCACCTTGAAAAATAGTTTTCATTCGAAACATAGGAAGGATTTTTCCTTTGGTAGGTTTTGAATCATCTATAGAGGACTACACATTTTTCACATGGTATAGTTGCATTTCACATTTATAAGGTTGGCTCAATGTTTTTAACTAAGAGGGGTGATTGAGTAACATGCATTTACATGTTCATCTGCTATGGTTGTGTTCCCCTTATTTGGATTAAGTGTTGTTTCTTATATAAAGTGTATTAGTCCTATATTTATCAATACCCATGGGTTCATACAAGTTATGTGAAAGGTGATCAAGTGGATCAAATTTTAGTGCACATGTTTTTCCATCTATCATATCATGAGTGGTATCATCATAACTATAATAGTAATTGGAAACATTCCCATCATTCTGCTCAGTATTAGCCAATAAAGGAAGCTCAAATGAAGAAGGATTTTGTGGTTTTAATGGTTTCTTTGGTAATTAATTTTCCTCTTTGTGTGCATCTATGTGCACCTCAATATGTGGTACCTTATTTATATCTGTAAATGGAGGATCCATTGTACTTGACTATCCTATTTCATAAGTGTGTATGTGCTCAATAGGAATGCATTGTTTAGGTGGTACCACTATAGGAATACCTCTGATTTCATATTGTATTATTTTTAGAATTTGAAAGGTTCATCATCAGTGGTCATTATTAATAAAGTCCCATCACATATGAATTTTACAGATATGTGAAGAGTAGATGGGACAACTTCCATTGAATGTATCCAAGGTCTATCCAAAAGTACACTATAATGTAATGCTTGAGACATTACCTTAAAAGTAGTTGAAATAGTTTTTGGTCCTAATGTCACACTAAATGTAATTTGACCAACTAGAGGACTATGTGAATTATCAAACCCTTAGATATGCATAATCAAGTTTTGAATCAGATTGGTGTTAATGCCCATGGTGGTTAAAAAATGGATACTAAAAATGTTTAGGATTGATCTATTATCAATGATCACCCTTTTAATGCCCTTATTTTGCATTGTCACTTGTATGAATAAGGGAATCTCTTGATCAATAATATCCTTGGATAGTAAGTCAGTTGGATCAAAGGTAATAAGTTTAGCATTGTTTTTGAAATATTTTATGATATATACAAAATAAGTAGGCTCAATATCATTTAAAACCTAAGTTTCATGCAATGTCTCATAGAGGATGTCCTTATAAACATTAGATTGTTTTAGAATCTCCAATATTAAAATTTTAGAATGTGTATTGCTCAATTGGTCAACAAGGTCATATCTCTTAGCTTTCATCACAAGTTTAGGCTTGGGGGTACATGGTGTATATTAATAGGTGGTTGTATAGGTTAAGCAACCTTACCTCTTCAAGTAGTAACAACATAGACTGTAGGATCTAATATAAGTCATGGGTGAATAATGGGTATGGGATGGTAACTATCACTCAAATAATTCCTAGGTATAGTAATTGGCTAAGATCATGCATGTTGGTATCTAGATACTAGTTCTATAGCATCGTAAGAGGACTTATGGAGAGATATTAAATGTTATCTCTATTTTAACACACTCTCTTTATGTGTAGGGATTTGCTTAAATTTTTTGATAGGATAAGTAACATACCAAACCATAGAAAATATAAGGTATTAGATCATGAAATAATTTATAGATGTGTCCATTGCAAACATGATTTCAAGATTTATCAATCAGGGATCAACAATAATAAAATAAATTAGGAACCCTAACTAGCCTAGGGTTTTAATGTTTAAAGATTAGGTTCACCAAATGTTTAACCATAAATTGGATTTAAGAATCCATACTTGGTAGATAGGGTTAAGGATATATAAATGATAGGGCATAAGGGTGAATATTAGATCTACAGTAGGCCAATTAATGTGCTAAACTTAGATGTATCATTTACTAAATTTATTAATTTGTCAAAGGCTATTAATGGAAAGTAGAGTTATGTTAGATATATAAATGACATAAAAGAGAGTACTTAGTTGTTTCTTATGCTAACATAGTATTGGATTTGGTAGAGTCAAAAATTAGGTAGTAAGATAATTCTAGATCAATTATCAGATGTTGGATCTAGTGCCTCTAGCTCTTTAGACACTTACATCAACTTGGGATAGTTGTGTCGATGCTAGTGTCTGAGTTTGACACTAGTGTCCTATGTAAAATATCTAATCAAATAAGATGTGACCACTTCAATGCTTCTGGGTTTGAATTCACCTTCACTATGGTGCATTTAGATGTAGGTCATGAATTGTCACTCCTGGTGAAATAGAAAAACCCTATATTTCCATCTTTAATGTGACCTTGGGTAAAAATGGGTTAGTGGGCACATGATTTCAAGTTGACCTACAATGACCCTTCTATCAAAAGGTGTTTCTTACATAGCCAATACTCTAGAAGAGGACCTCAAAATCATGTAGTTCTCCCCTACGTGTTGCCTTGTGTGTGAGTCATGCAATGTGTGTAAAATAAGTACAATAATGACCTAGCTTGCAACTTGACAAATATGACCTTATGAATTATTTAATACTTTAGATCTATAATTGAGTTATTCCTTTGACTAATATTAGAATAGGGTTTAATAGGAAAGCTTATGGTAACTTGAGTGCTTTTTTGGTCTAATTACCAGGTGAGGTATAAATGAAGGTTATTATTGTATTTATACCAATCTTATCAGGATATAACTTATATTAAGTCACTTATGTCAACCATTATGATACATTTCATTTATAAATTGGATGACTTCAGGGCATTGAAAACTTGTGTTGGGTTAGGATAGTAACATCGATGTTATTGTATGTCCCAAACATTAGTGTTTAGGGAGAAGGATAATAGGCATAGGCTTAAAAATTGCATAGGTATAAGATAAGTACATTTTAAGCATTTTGGGTAAGATGGGATGTTTGTGTCATCAATATAAAATCTAGTCAAACTAAGAGATAGGCCAAAGGGCACAAGATAGAGTAGATGTGAGGCTTGTGTAAGTAAGGCATGTGTATAACTAAGAGGAACATCCATGTTATGAGTTTACAAAGTGTACAAGACTAAGGTGCTACATAATAAAAAAATATCATCTACAAGTATATATAAAACTTCCTTAGTTAACCAATCAAGCCTAGCATACGAGCCTTTTAGCCAAAGATAAGTAGTGGTGTTAAGAACATAAAATTTCCTAAGACCACCCAAACTATTCCCTCAAGTCATTATTTTTAGGCCACTATCTAGTTTTAGTCTCACTTGACTAGTGTAGGTTGTGCTTGTGTACATATATGGATTTGATCCCCCTTTGTGAACAACCTATTTCAAACCAAACTTATTATAGACAAATTTAATTTAATACAAGTATTAAATTCCAAATAAATCAAGATATTAAAAATAACAACCCCATTTTTGAAAAATACTAGATTATACCAATCAAATATCCCATCCACTAGTTATAGTCCTGATCATGATATCCCCCATGTCAACTACAATGTAAAACTAGTTATAATACCCCAATTCCAAAATAAAATCATATTGAACAAATATAATAGACAAGCCAATATTTGGTGACCCTAGAATCATGTATCCATCCTTCAACATTAGGACCTTCATCACCTAATCCATCCAAAATTAATCAGCCCAATCTAGTATCTAATACCCATCATGCTCCTTAGTCATACACACCATATTTCATCCTACGCTTATTGAATAAATCCAACACTTCATGATCTAACCATCAACTATATCATACCACTTTGGCTCCTGAGCCATGAAATATACACTTTCCAAAACT
Organism: Torreya grandis; assembly: GCA_037957365.1. NCBI lineage: Eukaryota > Viridiplantae > Streptophyta > Pinopsida > Cupressales > Taxaceae > Torreya > Torreya grandis. The sequence continues at coordinate 898,090 of JARHVA010001530.1, read as the reverse complement.
TTTGAAAAAAAATGATGAGCTACAATCCCAAAATTGACAAGCCAAAAGTCAACAATCCTAAAACTGACAAGCTCAAAAAGAAAAAATTACATATTTTACATCATACCAATCCTTTTAGCAATACCTATAGGCCCATGATCCACAAAAATCATACTCTATCATACCATCATCACTCCAAATCATGTCTATTACTTAAGAACTGATTACATTCATGTCCAAGAATTAGCAGTCAGGGATATACCAAGATCCTTTTTCAAAGCACGATCAAACTCCTCCACTTATAAATAATGGTCAAACCATATTTTACCAACCCATATTATATGAAGCCATCCATCTTCGATAAACCCATCTTTAACCAGCATGACATTCCTCCCCCGCATGATCACAATCTCCCTATCAGATAATATCCCCCTATTTATTGAGGCCTCAAACACTAATAATAAATTAAATGAGGTGATTTTAAATAGTGAAATCCAAAATTCCCTCCGTGCGATAAATCACCCCATCTCTCCTAGAACCAATGGTAGGCCCACTATGAATATAAGCAGTAGACTAGAACCAACATCATATAATTTTTGTAAAACTTCATTTTTCAAATCTTATTTTCTTACAGATGAGAAAATAAAAGGATCCAATGACTCTTAGTTGGACAATGATGGATTCACATCTTGTTTTCAAATCAATAAGTATCATATACCAAATTAAATGTGAAAAATAATTAATTATAAAGTATGAGGACTCGGCCAACATGAACAAGAAATATTAGAGCCTATCCACATGTGTGTAAACAAATGATATCATAACATTTGATACAGATCACTTGGTGATTAGTACAAGGATGTTACAGACACTTCCATGATTGTTAAGGAAGATTATTCCAACATCAAAATAGGTTAAAATCATAGCCTTTATGAATATCTTACTGCTGCCAATCCTTTTAATGACACCATTATCCTTGTTATCCATCTTGACCTCAAAAATATCAAACTCATCAACTGGCACCAACAAGATCATATACCATTGGATCTATTTAAAAATCATTAAGAAATCACATAATTTAAGGGACTCTAAGATGTAATCCATCCAGGAGATCACAAAAAAGTATTTGAAATCAATCTTAACACATAAACCTATTTTGAGGGGAAGGAAGAGTTCCTTAAATGAAAGGATCATAAGACTAATAACATTAGATTTTGAATAGTGACATTTCTTATTAGATATCATAAGCCTACAAACCTTTTATGGCTTCTTATATTTCTTGATTAAAATGATTACAACCAATAGTTTTTCGCATCTCATGTAAAATATAAGTAACACCAAAACCTTCTAGAGCCCAATCTTCCATTTCTCCTACTCATTAACCTCCTTGTTTAGATTTTCCTTTCAGAGGTTGTTTTGTAGCCATTGTATAAGGTCCATTGGAACATGCATGATTTTTTTCATCAACTTGATGACACAATTTCAATATATAAATTATTCCTATTGTAATAGGTTGTTAAAAAAACATCTCATGTTCTTCCATCAATTAATCTATGTTTTCAATTAAAATAAATTAAAAAATCAATAGAAATAAAAAATTACAAAATCAAAGACCCCTAGTGAAAATACCTTTGAGGTGTTATCGGACAACAAAAGTTAAAACCAAGAAAATCAAGACATGTTTATTAGTGAAAACATTTCTAAGGTTCCAATGGATGAGGAACTAAACCTTCCCCTTATACTGGCAAAGTGTCATGATGGATCGACATCACTTGTTGAAGATAATATCAAAATAGATAAGGATCCCAAAATCATTAGACTTGAAAAAACTCTTAGTCTTGTAGAATAAAGAGATTTCATTTCCCTCTTATCTAAATTTTTAAATGTCTTTGTATGGTTAATGGTGTGTGCGACTATTGGTCACTATCCCTCTTAGTCTCACCATTTTTTTACTAGCCTCAATAACAACATCATCTTTATGAATATTTCACACAATCAAATAAAATCCTTTCACATCATCCTCTATCATGGAAGTGATGATGATACCATGTTAATATCAAAGGAAGCTAATTCAGCAATGAATGAAGTTCTCACAGACATCTCATGAGCACATACTTTAAGTTTCATATGGTGAAAATAAAAAATTCAAAAAAAAGTATTAAAAAGAGAGAGAGAGAGAGATAAAAAATCACCCATATGTGAATACCATTCTAAGGATACCTTAGGAAATTACCATGATGAAAACTAGTTTTTATCGACATGCTTAAATTCATTATCTATGAGTTCCCTACATTTTGGGGTAAATCCACTCCATCCTTCTACCATTGACATCCTAGTCCATATCTTAATCCATTCTATCATACCCATCCTTCTTCTTATATTTGACCTTGACGAGGACATGGAGGAAATCTTGAACTTATTTTTTAAATATTTGGGTATATCTGACCTTCTACAACCCAAAATCATAATGACACTAAGATTACTCAGCACATGATCTTTATGCAATGTAATCCTTGGAGATCCCATCCTAAATCTCTCAGTCACCCCATCTTGAATCCATCAACTATTCCATTGCCTATGACCACTACCACCATCCTAATGTTAGAATGGGTTTCCTCTTTGGTCATCACCTTGTAGAAAATCTAAAAAATATAAAAGGATTAGAAAATCTAAAAACAATGAAAAAGCTCAAAAATCCAAAAAAAGGGAAAATTGATAAAATCTAAAATGGGGGAAATCAGCAAAAATCCAAAAAATAATATAAAATCCTAAAAAGTCCTAAAAATGTAAAAATTCCAAAACATCCATAAAACCCAAAAAAATATCCAAGTCTAATCCCCCTAAACAACAATTTGTCTTACCCTTATTCCAATTAAAATCTTTGTTCACATTTAAACAAATAATTATATTTTTGTCAAGATATGTCATTACCACAGTAGATCTTTTAGGATATATCATTGCTTGGGGAAAATCAAAACTTTCTACTTTATTAGGATACAACATTCCCAATCCTATTAGTTTCATCCATAACCAAATCTGGGTTTTAACTTGATAAAGGACAAAACATAACTTGTTTTTGTTACTTTTTTTATTATTTCATGTTTGTTGTTTGATTTTTTTTATGTTTTTATTATCTTTTATTGCATCCATGTCAGACCTATGGTATATTACAACATTATCATCAAGGTTTGAAATATCATGATGCATCATGTTATATGCTATATCAAAAATAAGGTTGCTCAAATTTTTTGAAATACATGCAATATTAGTAGCTTGTTATCATATCATCACATACATCTAGCCCAACATATTAAATCTATGTTATCTATAAACATGAGTCTTCATCATCACATCTTCCATCTATAAATTGTTTAGTTACTTGATTTATGCTTATACATCCAAACAATCAGTCAAACTTAAGCTCATAAATTTATCAAGATATTTCATTCACACTCTACCCCCTTACATATGTAATTTCTTAGGTTACATAAAATCTCATAGCTTCATTGGGATACATCATTCCCAATCTAACCCCCATATATATATATCATTGTTTGGGTAAAATTAAAGTAAATAAAAAACATGCAAGCCTTAAATCATGTGTATTAATTTCATCCATCCATGACATCCACAAAAACATCTATAACTATCATAACCATATTATACATGATACCCCACCCCCAGGTTATCTAAGCTTCACCCCCACCCATCCACTTTAGCCCTACTTATTTCATTTCAACTCCTCTTCTCATTTCAAGAGCCCATATGTGTCTTTCATGTTCGTATGCCATCTCAAGGGGGCATCATATCCAACCAAATTAACACTTGATTTAATTCATCTCCCTAACCATCATTCCACTAGGATCATCCTAGTGAACCTATTTTTATTCCTCTACATGCCTTAAATTTTTTTTGCTTATTTAAATTGCAACACCCTTTTAAAGTGGTGGGAAACTTAGACACTTCATTTTCACCACCTTGCTTTTGACACCATATCCATCACTAATTCATCACTATTCATCCATATTCATTCATAATCTTATTTAATTATCCATAATCACCCTTAATCATCACTATTAATCCATTAATCTTCCTTATAAAACCCTAATTCCATGTTGCTTGACATCCCTAATCTTATCACCATTTATAAACCTTAATTATCATGTCATCCTTACACCCTAATCTCATCATAAATATGTCCCTATCCAATCTACTTTAAGAATTTCATAACCCCCAATCAATTAATCACATTATCCTATTCCTATCATGACCTTACTTAATCCTACCAAAATCATTTATGGATTATTCAACTAATTAATCACATTGATTAGTATTAATAATAAAATGCATGCACATCCAAAATATAAAAATAAAATAAAATCAAGTTAAATCACATCACATCACCCAATCTCAAATCAAACAATTTTTTTTACATCAAATCCCCAAAATCCAAGACAAGAAATGAGTGCAAATCAAACCCACTCGTCATGAAAATAAATCCTTACATTCTCAACCTCTCTCATTTAATATCCAACTCCCATCACTAAATTAGTATGTTGACTCAATCCTATCCATCCATCTCTAATAAAACATAATTGTCCATTTTCCCCATTATTTTTTTATAAATTGAATCCTTATCCTTCACTTTCAACAAGCTTCATTAGCCTAAGGAGACTCTATCCATTAATTGAGCACATCAAGAGAGCATAAGGAGATCATAATAGTTTGAGATCAAGTCATATAATTCATCCTCTTATTCAATAAACTAATATTCATCACTCTAAGGTTAAATGCTATTATACTTATTTCATGCATCCATTTGACCAACCACATCCATTTTCAAACTAAGAAAAAATCACATAATGGGGAGATCCTTATGGTAAGTGAAGGTGTGTTAAATTTTCTCATTCACTCAAATCGAGGGTGCATTGATTTTTTAGAATAGGAATTTAAATTTTTTTTATATTTATAATGTTTTTGATCTAAATTTGTATGTGTACACTCTCATCTCTTATCTTTTATTTAGGAAGATTTTTATCTTGGATAATGCTGATGTAAGTCTTCCTTGTTAATGCACATGGGGTTTTATTCCATTGGTTCAATTTCATGAATGACATTAAAGAGTCTTAATGAATACTTGAAAGATTATATATGTTTCTCAACCATAAATCCTCTATAAGGAGTGAATAGAGGAAGGTATTTTTCTAGATTTCTTAGTAAACCATGGATAACCCCAAGCACATTAATTGGATAACCAACTAGCTAGGCCACCATTTATATTGGTAAGGATTGAAATTTATAGGTGAACTAGGATGATTTTTTTAAACTTTGGGGGTCCCTTGTTTGACCTTGGTTTGTGGTGAAGTTTCAAAGCAAACACTAACATATTTACCTCAAAAGTGGACTTAGTGAGTCTTTTTTATGGATCCAATGTGATAAGACCCAATTATTTTGGACTTAATTTATGTAATCCACAATGGATTATAAGTCACTCCTTGAGGTAAAATATGAACTATAAGTTAATTATTTTCTAGGCCCTCCTTTTATCACCAATTTTAACTTTGTTGATATAGGTTTAGCACACCACAACTATGAGTTTTCATCCTCTCATTTTAAGATTGTTAAGAACTAGTCTAGAGCATGTGTTATAGGTATTCATATTTGTATATAGCCAATTGGTGGGATAAAATATAGAGCAATGTGGTATACTATTACAAGGTTATTATATGGAGGTGTTAGGAAAAGGGTCAACTAACCACTCCAAAATTAAGGGATAAAGTATACATAATGAAGGGTAAACTAATGAGACATACCAGATCAATAAATATAAAAGGCAAGGGAAAATGTAGGGAAAAAAAATAAGGGAATCATACACCTACAAATATATAGTCATTAAAATAAATTTGGTTAAGTGAAAAATGATGTTAGAACCAATACCCACCTTGATTTAGTTCTAGGTCAAATTAGAGTAAATAAAGTCAAGTGTCTACATAAAAAAACTTTGAAAGAATCCCATGACATTGATCTAAAAGGTGTTGAATTCCAATAAATTACTAAATTTTACATTCAATTTGGAATTAGTATTATATTGAGATTGATAAAAATAGGATAAAAAAAATAGCCATAAGCTCAATCTAGTTATTGCTAAATTAGAAACACATTCATAGGCAAATGAACTTAACTAGACATATATCTACATAGCATAAAATTTCAAAAATGAAACAAAGATAAAAAATTCATATAATTTCTCTCAAATTATTGAAGCTTTCATTATTATTGCTAAATTTTCCCTCTGGGCAGCTTACCAACAAATCACACTAAGCAATGTAGTTGTTTTTAGTCTAAGAGCCAATGAGTTGACCCTTACAAAGTTTTCAACATATGAATATAAAAAATATAGGTATGGATTACTTTTCATTATCATGACAAGGTTTTTTACAACCATAATCATGCTCATAGAGGACAAAAGTGAGCATGGGCAAAAGAGATCATAATCAAATATTCTATTCATTAGATCCATTAGGAAAGATGATGGTTCAATTAGGAACTATCATGAGGATAACTTAGAACACTTTGGAATTATTTATTTACCATGGATTGAGTATTCAATTTGGTTCTGAATATATTATTATTCCACCACTTTCATTGATTTCACCATCCTCATGATTCAATTATCATTTGCATGCCCATCTTCCTTAAATTTTATAATCCCAGACGAATAATATAAAGCATTATAACATTAGTAGGCTTGTGATAGTTTAACATGTAATGAAGGCCTTTAATTTGATCTTATAGGGTTAGGGTGATGTGTCATATATAATATCTTATACATTTCCCTTTTTTGGTAGCCAAAAGCCATCATATCCTATTAGGGGCCATGTCACATGGAGCCTTGTTGCAATTTCATGGATTGGTTATGCCACTTATGAATCAAGTATCCATATTATAAGAGTAACTAAGGAGGTGAAAAGTGGAACCCCCTCATGTATTTGAAATATTTATCATCAAAATAATACTTTTGGTAAGTTGTGGGGATACAATTTTTTTAAAATTAGATATGTGGAATTACTCAAAATGCTTGCAGAAAAATACAAGAAATTCACCAGTTTTGATGGTAAGAAGCCATAGATGAATGTCATGTGGATTGGAGAATTAAACCAATAACTTTGAAAAATTGTAAATAAATGTGATTAATTTTGAATTATGCAACTGAGTGAAATATGGTCATCTTAGGGTGACAAAAAAAAAGTGTAGTAAAATTCCAAGCATGAATGTCATGAATCACTATTAATGGCTATTAGGTGTTACAAAAGCTCATGAATGCCACAAAGAATCCATTATGATTTATGAATGTTGAAAAGGAGTCACAATGACTTGTGAAAGTTTCAAATTTTCATGAATGTCGTGAAGAAGCCATGAAGACTGCATAAGCTAAACATAGTGATTATGTATGTATGAAACAAATTGAGATAGATCTATAACGTATTTGACTTATTAAAATCTAAGATAGGATAAGCTAATAAACTAACATCTATTTGAATTCTATTTATATCAGGAGCATGACCAAATTGGATCCACTAAACCTAACCAAGGTATATCTTAGCACACAACATCAAAGGATAGGGTTCCAAAGCCTCTAGGAAAATGATAATATACAATAACCTAGTTAGGACAAAGTACTTAAAATAAAACTAATCTAGTGATCACTAAATCTTGTGGTACAAAGGGGGATTTTTAAACACAAATGAATAATCAATGGATCATGGTAGGCAAATGGGGACCTAGATCACTTAAAATGGAAGATGGAAAGACAATAAAATCCTATATTTATACTAAGTTTAAGCATAGAGGTCATATAAGCAAGGAGATAGACATTCAAACACATATTACTTATACAATATCTATCTATCAAATGAAATAGCAAGAGTTAGAAATACATACCTTGAGTGAATATGTCGAGGCTCAATCTCTCCCTTGGCCAATGGTGCTTTGAAAGAGGTTGTTGTGGCTTTGTAAGGATCACATAATAGAAATCATCTCTAGGATAAAATACTCCTACATTGCATCTAAGACTTCCCACAATATACGTAATCTTCTCTCCAAGGCAAACCCTAAGCAATGGCTCCTTTAAATGCAAATTTAGTAGAATTATGAATTTTAATGATGTGAAAATGAATTTTACTCTCTATTGGATTGAAATTAACCTTGTATTTCTAGAAATAGATAAGTCTTAACCCTTCCATAATTTTAGATAAAAAGATCAGCCAACTTGATCCAGTTTGTTATAAAAAGTTAATGTTAGGCCTCAAAATAAGTTGATCAGGACAACTTAGTTCTATAAATTACACTTGATATTTTATAACAAGATCAACTAGGATAAATTAGTATGAAAAGAGGGTGTTTACTTAGTTAGGGGCTATTTAAAAGGATAAGTTCTTATGGAAATGTGTAAATGAGGTTTGGATTGCTTGGGAAATTGTATAAGCAAGATTTGTAATGGTTTTAAGTAATGATAGAGTCGACCAAAAATCATGTGAAGCACCAATGGTCTACCCACCAATTTATCAGTGCACTATTTAAGGTGTTCACTCATAGAGATCAAGACTCGATAGGTTCTTGTAAGAGATAAAGCATCATTAAATGATAAAGTTTAAAAATATTATGTGTATACATCCACCCCATTCAAAGCTCATCACATGTCACGTAGTTGTAACATGGGATGATGCTTTGAGAAAGAACATAGTAACACATAATGTTAGGTTAAAAAATTGAAATATAAAGTGGAAAATAAATGAAATTAAATAATTAATAAATATGTTCCTTCACTTACCTTGTTATTTAAATAGGATTTGCATGAGAAGTAGATGGAAGAGGTGTCTAATATGTGGCACAAGAAACGGACCTGAAAATAAGGTAAAATTCAAAATCTTTGAAAAAATATGTGGTTGGTACTAAAAATTATCTATATTGTTAGGATTCCAAAATTAAGGTTTGATAAAAGAGTTTAAAAAAATTGAATAAATTCATGTATACAAGTAATATGAATGCACATGATAGATCTATAGTGAATAATAATTACAAAGCATAACATAGATTAATTCAATACAAAGAGACATGATATTTATCTTGGGAAAACCTCAACGAGGTAAAAAAACCTAGAAAGTGATTTTCCATTAATAAACAATTTACCCCAATACAACTCCAACTTCTCACTTCTTCTTAGTAAAGTCTTCACAAGCCTTTTTAATAAATCAAATATATCATAAATGTCAAGATATCGAGTTGTTACTCAACATAGGGTTAAAACCCTATTTATAGGGAAATATGAAGGGAGATTACTATTGTAAATAATGGGTCCAACCATCCCAAATAAATAAAAGATCTCAGTTAATTAATATCCTGAATAAATCTTCAGTGATTAATGTCCCAATTAAATAAAAACTTAGTAAATAATTAAATATATATAATTTGGTTATTTATTTATATGAGGTTTCCACCTCGTGGTAATAAATAACTTATTATTATTATTTAATTAATTATAAGTATAGGCTAAGGGTTAAATTACCATCTATTCATTAAAATTCTCTAACAAAAATAAAGTTATGAGCAAAATACAAAATTTCTCAGTAAATAATTAGAACTTTGGAATTTTTGAAATTTTACTATAAAAGGAAGAAATTATTATTCATTTGTGTATTTATTATCATTGAATTTCAAAACTCTAATTATCCTAGCTGAGTAGAAAGAGAGATGATGGTGTGAGCTCAAGGAGGTAGATGCATTAGAAGATGGGCAAGAGGATGTATTGTAGTTGTTGCATAGATAGTCCAAGTATGAGATGATTTCAATGTGAATTTTTATCATTTTGGGATTAAAATGAATTGAGTCAGTAAAATTAGGTGGTGGGGCAAATCCATGTAATGGAATTCAACCCAAAAAAATTAGTAATAGAAAAAAATTGCAAGGGATAGTGGGTAGGAATCAATTTTAAAAAAAAAATAGGTCTAAGGCATTAATGACAAACTAATTAAAAATCACCACACAAATGAAATGGGATCAGCCTTACTAATTTAGTTAGTTTGGGTAGTTTTGAATAGGTAGTTAACTCCATAGTAGATGGTTGATATAGTTAATGTTAAGGGTAGTCGATGATATATGCCATGGCCGACGTAATAAAATGAAGGGGTGGTCAACCTAGTATAGAGGGTGGATGATGTAGTAGGTTTTTTGGTAAGGTGTTTGATGGTGTATGCTATGGCTAATTGTGTATAAACATTAAGTGGGCAACATATTTGGATTGTAAAAACTTAGTTGATGGCGTATGCCCTGGCCAATTGTGTATAAAGTTTAGGTGGTATACATAGTATTAAATGTGGTCAATCTAATAGGATATGAAAAAATGTGTGGATGACTTAGTATATAAGTTGACCGACATAGTTGGGAATGGTAAATAAAAGGAAAAATAGGTTGATTAAGTAGTTAAGTTTGTTAATTACTTGTATTTTGTAGTTTTTAGAGTATATTTGTTTATTATTTAGGATGGAGAGTTAATCAATGGTTTATTTTTTGATATTTTACAAATGTGATAGAGAATATAAAGATTAGTAGATGTGGTTTGGTAACTATATCTTCTTGAGATATTGTGTATAGTGGATTGAGCTCAAATGGCCACCTTGAGTTTTGGAGGAATTATGGAGATGCGGTAAATTTCACCTAATGTGGAGTTAGTCACTATGTTCTTAGGAACATGGGAGCAACTAACTAAAACTTTTAGGTGGGTGGTGGATGGGGATACCATTAATGTGGGTATAAACTTTGATGATGTCCATGCTTTATTGGGACTCCTAAGTTTAGGCTTGTCTATGTCATGAAATACACTAGAGATAGATGTAGAGAGGCGAGCCTTAGCCTTATGGGTGACTGGATCTAAGATATATACCTTGGCTAGTTTACGAGTGTGCCTATTTGATGTATATTTGTCATCCATTCTAAATATCTTAAAAGCCATTATTGGACTTGTGATAACTCATGTGATCTGTCACAAGTCAGATGGGAAGGTGCCACTATATATTTTTGAGTTGTGCCATCCATGTTAGAGTAGGGCACAATGTATGATTTTGAATCAGTGATTTAGGATAAATTAGTGTATGATTTGTATATTATTTTATCACAATTAGATGATGATGGGACATAATATTTTGTTGTGTAGTTATATTTATGAAAGTTTTTTTATGTATCACCCTATGGGGTTACTGCATGTAGTGGATGTTGCCCTTATGCATATGCAGTGATGGGCACATGATAATATGTTATATTTTTTTATCATATACACTAACATTATAGATAATCATATGGGAGATATTATTTATCAATTATATCTATTCATATTAGATACTTGGCCCTTGTGGCCAAGAACCTTTTAGGCATAGGTGAAGGTGAGGATTATAGGACACCATCCTTGGTGGGTGGAGCCAAATCTAGTGCCTTATTTACCAAGATAGTTTGGGTTGCCACACTAGAAGATCTTATATTAGTGTTAGCATATTGGGCACATTATGTGAGGGAGCATTGTGGTGTAGGGGGTGCAAGAGTACTAGCAAATGTTCATGTCATTCAGCCACACCAACTGAGATGTGGGGGATGATGACACTAATGACATCAAGGGGATCTAGTGTCAATTGGAGGAGTGGGAGATGTGATTATTATTTCATAGCAGTAAATATTAGAATGACCATAATGGAAATAGAGACATATGCATGGTCCAATGCAACCATGTACATAGCCACAATGACCACCACATGCAACACTATAGGGAGAGCCACAAGGAGATACTTTAGCATAGCCTGCACTAAGTTAGTTTATTATGAGGTGGGTTTGTATTGAACTACGTCATGCTTGTGTGATTCAACTTGGTTATTATAGAAGCTTCATACCACCACATATCCATGCTTCACATGATGTACTTGGTGTTTGAGTTTATGGGGCTACTATATGTAAGTAATTTATATTATGTTGAGTGTGTGATAGATTGATATATATGCTAGATAGATGTGGTAATTTAGAGATATATATGTGAGATTTGATGTTTATTTGGTTTATATTTATATATTTTACAACAAGGGAGGCTAGGTGGTCATCAATGGTTGATAGAGTGCATCATGATATATTAGAATGTATTACCTCAGCATGATATGACATAGATGATTGATCTAATGGTGCCTTCAACACCTATGTATGCTAATTGGTTTCAGTTGGTTGGTGCAGTAACTCAAGAGTTACAGAGATAAATTGATGCATCCTAAGTGATATTAGCACCAAGTGCCAGTGATGGGGAGCTATAGGCATAGTATTAATTATCTACAGAATGAGCCACACATTTAGATATAGCTAAATGGTTGGCACAGTTGTAGGACCAAGTGTCCCATTTAAAGGGACAAGTGGAGGGACTATGGACACATAAAGAGTCACTTCACTTGAATAGACTATTAATAGAGGGTAGTTAAAGGCTTGTATGGGTAGTGTATCCTTTCCATTTCCATTTTGGTAGGGTGGACCACATCTATAGAGTTATTGTTGTACTATGAGTTATCATGTGATCTTGTATCAAATATTTATTATTTTTGATGCCTCATATATGTTATAGATGTATTTAATTTATTTGTAACACATGTTTTGATCTTTATATATGTTATGAGAAAATGTATGATGTATGTGTTATTATTTTTGTGCAAATGTGAATAAATGCATGGTCAAAAATAATGATAAGGAAAATAGTTTTAAAGATGATAATTATGAATAAATGAAAATGGGAAAAGAAGTTGGAAAAAATAATGCATGTCAATCATGACAAATTTAAATGAACATTATAATATAATAAGAAAGAAAATATCAATGTATGATAATAATGAAGATGTGAAAAATAATAAATAATAATGAAAATGAAGATAGAAGATAAAGAACTATCTAATGTAAACAAATTCAAGAATATGTAAACAATGAAATATCGATGTAAACAAAGTTCAATGTAAACAAGTGTATGAAAACCAAAGTATATGAATAAGAAATATCAATGTGAACAAGGTCCAAAATATGTAAACAAAGATATGAAAATAAGAGTAGTAATAAGAATGGAAACCCAAACTTAGTGTTTGGGTTAGTCAATAATGTGAAAGAGTAAATTTATTTTATGACACATAGTTTATAAATGAGAAAAGGCTATTTTGTGATGAAGGCCTGGTCATATTCGAGGTATTACACTGAAACTCACAAATGGATAACCAAGTGGTTTTTATTTGCAGGTAAAAAGGGAATTTTGTGAGGAAGCCACATCCTATCTAAGGTCTTACACTAAAACTCACAAAAGATTAACCAAAGAGGTATGATTAGCATTGAATCAATATGCATCAAGGGGATTTTGTTTTATAAATGATGTTATTAAAATAGGGAATGAAAAGCTTGTACATATGGTTTGGAATAATCCTTAGTAGAAATGAAACATGCAAAGCAAGTTTTCAAGCGCTTAAGTTTTTGTTTGGAAAACAAAGACTTAATATACTCTTAGTAGTAAACACAAAGTAGTTGGATAATGAGTGAAGTAACTAGAACATCTCATGAAGGTTATCTATATAAAAATTAAAATTATCTTACCTCCCCCCAATGTGTTACCCATTCCTTAGGACCCCTTACAGAGTTGTTAGTCTACTATGAATATTAGGTACTTTCATGAGAAAGTAGGTGACACTAGATGTAATGATGAGACCTATTATCCTAGTCTACTAGCTTAACACACCCAAATTGACCTCAAATTTACTATAAGGCCAATTGTATTTGAGATTCAAATAGAATAGGAGATGTGCCAAAGAATTATAACATCTTTTGGTGTGATTTTGACTTTTGAATATTTGTTTTTGCCTTTTGATCATTGCCTTTTGTACTAATGATTTGGATTTTAAATTTTATGGTATTTAATATTCCTCCTCTATATGGATTAGGAAGAACCAAACATGAGGGAGATATATGACTAACATAAATATCTTATACTTTGGTTACAAGAAATAAATACTTAAAATTTATGTCGGCTTCACAGATGCTTAAACTTGCCCACAAGTAAATATCCAATATCAAGACTAACCTTATGTGTGCTTAAGATGAGAGGGGTAAAATGGGAATTGTGAGAGATCCATGTAAATAATGGTATAATGATGAATATTCTTTGTATTTGATCATAGGGAGAATTGGATAATGTAATGTGTGGTCTAAGTGCCATGTCACATAAATAACTATAATATTCAACAAGTGATCTAACATAAACATCCAAGTAAGGAAAAATAATCCTAATATAGGGGGAAACAAGTATTTATTAAGTATGTAAAGAGATGAAATTAAAGCATGTTATTTGAATGTATAAAGATTTTGTAGTTTTAAAACAAGAACCATGAATGTAAGAGTAATTATGTATAGATAGAGGAAAGAAATAAATTATAAACATTGCATCACAAATGTTATAATGAAGTATAAATATCAAAAATCAATTAGATATAAATATGAGGCATAATATGCCATAGTAAAATAATGTGTTCATAAATACTAAGAGATTTCATAGCATACAACATCAATAACTTCTAATAAGTCATGTTGTAACTAGAATTTATCTTTGACCATAGTCTCATCTATATTCACTGAGAGACATGTGAGGACTTCTTATCGTACTATCTTAATGGAGAATATAGGTATGCTATAAGAAGAGGGTTGTGTATGTGGCATCTCCTGTGAAGGGTAATCGATGTGAGAAACTAATGCTAGAATGTGATTGAAAGCCTCTGATTTCAAGGGTAAATAATGAGGTGGGGAATGGGTAGACTTTGCCCATGAATGACCCTAGGTACGTTGTTGAGAAGGTGATGGTGTGGGCTATGCAAAAGTGTGTAAGTGTTTTTTTAAGACTACATCAGTCGGTATGATGTGTAGTACACTGATGCCAAAGGTAATAAACATCCCCATATTTGAGGATGTACTCTAGAAAAATATTAGGAGGGAAAGTATTATTAGAAGACTATGCCTTCTCCATACAAAGTGCATCAATATATTTATAGAACTATTGATAATGTGTAGAGGTATGCATGGTTGTACCATGAAAACAATAGGCACATCTAGGATTAATTGATTTTGGAAGTAAACTTTTTGTATTAGGAGTGGAACTTTAAGCATGTTACTATGATAATAAGATTCGATGTGCTTGAAAACCCTTAGGCCAATGACCAACAACCTTATGGAACTCACAATATGGTTCATATTCCCATTGTGTAGGTAGAGGATCAAGCTTAGGCAAAGGTGATATAACATCACCATCAGTATTAAAACTTAAATTATAGTCTATGATAGGCTCAACAACTATGATAGATGATTGTATTTCATGTTAGTGTAATGTGGATGACATCTCAGGAGGGAAAAAACTTGAAGGATCAGAAAATCTAGTGAATTGATATGGTCTTGTCATGGCATGATCAAGAATTATGCTCTAAAGAGGATTAACATTAACTATGGAAGAATTAATGTGTGTGTGCTCCATATCTAACTTATGAAAATCAAGTTAAGAAGAGATAATTTTAGGTGTAATACAAAAATAAAGATTTACATCAATAGGACTAATACTATGAAAAGAGTGTTGTAAAGAAGAATGATATCTAAGTATTTGTGCATTTTTAGCTTGAGAAAAATCAACTAAAAAGGGGTCATCTAATGAATAGTCATCATCATAATTAAGAGTATGAAGATCAATAATGTAAGTATTAATGATCTTATTGGTTGAATAAGCATGAGGAATTGATTATTTAGTCTTGGTTAGAGTAACATGAATCTCATCAATTGATTTTTATCAAGACCAGGGTCGTAAAGGAGGTAATTAAGAAATTATGTGTGAAGGGAGATTAGAAGTTTTGATTTTCAAACTAATTTCATTCAGATCATCATCATCTAAATCTAATAGGATAGGTGGTATATTTCCCATAAGTTCAGGGTGACAATTATAGCCTCTAATAGAGTTGACATGATAATTAAATTATTGATATTCATGAAAGGGATTGTTAGGTAAAGGTTCAAGGGTGGGGATTTCAAAAACATCACATTCTTATAATTGTTCAAAATTTTAAAGGTTTATGTCTCCTTGAATCTTATAGATATCACCATTATATAGCTTGCATGTGGTGTGTCTAAGGTCGATCAAGTAATATGTTATATGATAATAGAAATTTAAAGATCATGACTTTAATATGAATAGTGATAGGAAGAACCTTGATAGGAATCCAAACACATCCTAGAGGAGGCATTTGTATTTGATCATAGCCTTGACACTTACTTTGGGTGGATTTTAGATATCATTTAGAGTACCCAAGTGTTTTAATAAAATCAAGGGAATAAACACAAATGCCAAAACCTTCATCAATCAAAACATGCTGACCTTAGATATCACCAATAAATAATAGAGGATCATTCACTTAAATAAATATTTCATCTAGAATCATTGAATCAATGATAAATTTTAGTTAGAGGTAAGTATCTATGGTTTCATCAACATGTATAGACATTTCTTCACATTATTGGAGAATACTAGCTTCAGAACCGAACAAAGTGGCTTCTTGCCCCATAGGTGGAGGTTAATGGATGGTCATTTCAAATAAAAGTTTCATTAAATGATTATGATGACAATGATAAGTCTTCATGAGTTAAATAAAATGAATTTGAGATGGGAGACAAGAAATTTTAATTATAGGATCCCATTCTTCATATCTGGTTAGATTTGTATAAAATAGATGTGCATAATGTTAAAGCAAGTCTATTGAAGGAAGGGTGGAAGCTCATTTAAATTTATGGTGAGAAGAGATGGTTGATTGAGATTTAGTCGATGTGGTTATGCCAAGTGTATTTTATTGAGTTGAATTAGGTAATAGTTTGGGTGTCATGGTTGGGGTGATGTGTGGTTCTACATAGTATTTTGTAAGTGGTGAAGAAGTCAAAAAAGTAAGTGGATTTGGCGTTTTAGTGAGGAGATTTTATTGATAAGTTAGGATAATAAGTTGTATTAATGGAGATTGAATGAGCATTCAAATGTGGTGTTTGATTATAAACTTGTGGGATAGTGTATGGAGTAGTAGGTTGTGTTATATTTTTTAAGATCATTGTCATATGCCCAAGTTCTCTAAATTGATATGGGTGATAATCTTGGATGGTGAAAAAAGTGGGAAAGTTATTATAGTTATATTTTGGGTAAGGGTCGATATAAGAAATGATTCTCCTTATATTATTCATATTGACAACATTATCCTCATTAGGATCAACAGAAGTTTTAACATTGTGGGTATTGGGAGTTTGAGTAGTGTTTGGTTGATGATTAGGAAGAAGATCCTTATAAATTTCAAGATGAACATTAGCTTCATTAAAGGCATTATGTTTTACTTTGGTTTCTTTAACCTTGGATACCACCTCATAAATTTGTTGACACTCATGAATTAGGGTTTCATGATAAAAATTAGGACCAAGAAGATATTCAAGAGAATTTTTTTGTAATTGGTGACAAGTTTCATGAGAATGGCCCCAACTTTCATGATACCAACAAAACTTGTATGGATCATACCAATGTTTGGTCGGGTGAGTAGTGTCAAGATCTCATGTTGAAGGACTAGGAAGACACTTTTGAATTTATTCCATGGAAAGAGGTTTATGATCATCCACATTGTTTACTTGGGAAAATGTAGAACTAGGTTGTGGTAAAAGGGTTGGTTGACAAGAAAGAGTATCATTATTGGAACTACTTGGAGTAATAGTGTGAATAGAATCATAGTTATTCATAACACCATAATTGGTATCATGTAATTTTTCATATTTCATAAGCATTCAAGTTTCAATGGGAGGATGGGAAGGCTCAAATTGTCTTATGATAAAAATATTGGCATTGGGTTTGGTGGAGGGCTTATTCCAAGGATTTGGGATAAAGGGTCATAAAAAGATATTTTAATATAGGATGAAGAGCATTGTTGAATAAGTGGAAGAGGTTGTTTTTTGACATGTTATGTTTAGTTTTATTGGACAAAGCTTTCCATAATGTAATGAACACTTGCACAGTTTTAGATGTTGATTCTTTATAGTTGATGAAGTGAGCTAAGTTGTTTTCAAGTAGGTCATTAGTTTGGAATTCCTACACCAATGCATTGTCTAAATATCATAAAATAGATATAACATGAGATTTGAGTTGGTTATACCAATACAAAGCATCACTACGAAGGTTTTAGCTAAGAGCTTAGTGGTAGAAAAGGTATTGAGATTAATCCAATATTTGTATAAGTTTTTGAAAACTTTCAAGTGTAAATCAGGATCAGTGAACTCGTTATAAGTGATAGTAGGAATAATACCACATATGTCAATACTTGCAATTTAAGGGACTAAGGGTTCATTTTTTAGATGTTTGATAGTATTGTTGAGAAGTGGAGGTTGAGGTATAAGGTTACCTTATGCATATATAAGGGGAAGTGGGTGGCATTAGGATTTTGTACTCCCCATTGATTTGGTTGAGGATGATTTTGTAATTATAAAAGTTGGTTTTGCATTTTTATCATTTGATTTATACTATTAGTTTAAAAAATAGCCATTTGGTTCATGGCTTGTAATAAAATTTGATTAGTTTTGATAGTGTATTGACTAGTATAAGTGTATTGAGATACACTAGAGGTAGTATTGACTTGAGTATGAACATGGGCACTTTGAGTGGGCCCACTTGAAGAAAGCTCAACCATATTAGTGGAGATACTAGGCAAGGTGGAAGAAGAAGAAGTAGAGAAAGTTAAGGGAATGGAAGAAGAAGTGGGTATTTAATAAGTAAAAGTCATGAAAGAAGTCATAAGGTGACTTTCCCCAAGGCTTGTAGATAAATTATGCATAAAGGTAAGGTCTCATCATAAGATTTTAGATGATCATGGGATCCTTTCCTTGATGTTGGGGGTTTTCATTGATAAAGAGTATCATTTTAGCAGTATATTTGAGATCACTCCCATCCTCAACAATAGGCATTTTGGGAGGATAATTAAGTGGATCTAAAGTTTTGGGAAGAAGTAACCCATCATTTTTTATTCTAATGGCCACATGGACTTACTAACATCTAGATTTTATACCAAAGTATAGGGAAAGTGATAATGAGGATGCTTATAAGGGTTAGTTAAAATCATCATAGAATTTTGAGTTTGTATTTCCCTTTCATAAAAAATGTACTGCATGGTGAAAAGTGAATATATAAGTAGAAAGTTGAAAAAATACTAAGTTGAGTTGGTCAACTTAGTTTTATAGGCAGGAATAGATAAATTTTAGAGGGAGAATTAAGTTGAGCTGGTCAACTTAGTTGTACAGGGAGGAAAATATAGAATTTTGAAACCCTACTAAGTTGAGTTAGTAAACTTAGTTATACAGGCAGGAAAATATAGAATTTATGAAAGCCTACTAAGTCAATTTGGTTGACTTAGTTTTATACGTAGGAATAGATAAAGTGTTAAAATCCTATTAAGTTGATTTGGTCAACTTAGTTACCCAAGTAGGAAGATATAGAAGTTTTAAAATCCTGCTAAGTTGATTTGGTTGACTTAGTTACACATGTAGGAAAATATATAAGTTTTGAAAGCTAAGTCAAGCTAGTCGATTTAGTTGCATAGGGAGGGAAATACATAAGTTTTGAAAACCTACTACATCAAGCTAGTTGACATAATTTTACACTCAATAAATAAACATAGTCTAAAAAGAATACTAAGTTGAGTTGGTTGACTTGGTTACACATGCAGTAAAATACAAAAGTTTGAAATCCTACTAACTCGAGTTGGTTGACTTAGTTATATAGGTAGGAAAACAAAATTTTTTTAGAAGCCTACTAATTCAAGTTGGTTGACTTATTTTACAGGTACGAAAACATAGAGGTTTTTAAATCCTACTAATTCAATTTGGTTGACTTAGTTGTACATGTATGAAATAGACAAAGTGTGAAAATATTATTAAGTTGAGTTGGTTGACTTAGTTACATAGGTAGGAAAATACATAAGTTTTGAAATCCTACTAAGTTGAGATGGTTTCCTTAGTTATACAAGTAGGAAACAGACAAAGTGTGAAAATCGTACTAAGTCAAGCTAGATGCCTTAGTTGAGTCTAGAAAAAAAATAACAATAATTTTAACTATGTAGTTTTTAAGGTAGTAGTAAAATAGACATAATACTAAATATCTACCACATAGCATAGAACTATATTAATGTTGGTCAATATAATCTGCAATACAACAGAGAATAATAGGTAGCAAGTAGAATGTTTTCTTTTACTATTAATGTTAACTAATTATCTAAAAATAAAATCAAGAAGTTATATTAAAAGGATTTGATTGATTTGTAGGCTTCCAAAGATACTTATTTACACCTATTGGATAGTGACAACCTAATGTTTTATAGATATAACTATAGAGTACATGTCACTCCCATAGCCCATGAAAATTAGTTTCAAGGGTAAGATGGAAGTAACTTATCGGTGCTAACCACTAACTGATGCACCAGAAGATAAAATAGATGGATAGATTCCTAAGGTTCAATTTAAAAAGAAATCTTAAACATTCTAAAATAATGTGAGGTACATGGAAAATAAATATTGTATTTAGCTCTGTACTATGGCTATGAATATTATGGCAATCCTCTCATGCCATGATATCTATAAATTATAGATAAGGATCATAAATAGAGTATTACATAGGCCTTCATGATAGTTGATAAGTAATTTTAAAAATGTTAGTACATAGTTTCTAGGGAAATCAAGACAAAGTGAAAATAGAGGCAAAAATCAATAGTTAAAATCTAATTTTTAGTTTTAAAAAATAAATAAACAAGTATCTAAATTTTTAAAATCAAATGTGAGATTAATTACTAAGAAAATAAAATGAATTCTTGATTATGCTAAAATTTAAAAAAACATAAAACAAGATCGGCGAAGCTGATCTAATTAGCAAATCAAATAGAACATAGTTAAGCAAGATGATCTAGTCTACTTTAAAAATAGGTTGAAAACAAATACAGTCAGCCAGGTTGACTTAGTTTTTTTTATTATAATAGACAGATATAGAACTAAGTCAGCCAAGTTGACTTAGTTGACTATGTAATACAATTTTATAGAACTTAAAAACTAGTTAAAACAATCTAGAAATTGAAATGCTAGATAATTTTTCTAAAAGATAAAAATGATGAATTTAAGTAATTAAAAAAAATGGAAATAAGAAGCTTGTTTAGAGTGAACCTAAGAAATATAACTAGGTTAACCAAGTTAACTTGGTTGACTAAAAATGCTAAAAATTGACTGCTAATTATATTGTCTAGATCTAATTAAATCCTATAAAGGCAAAAATATGAAAAACATAGAGGTTAAACAAGATCGACCAGGTCGACTTAGTCTTTAGATAGATAAAAATTGAAAGTAATAAAATGAAACTAAATTGACTGGTATGATCTAGTTTATTGGAAGCTAGAAAGTAAAAGTTGCTAAACTAAACTAGGTCGATCAACTTGATCTAATTGATTGTAATTAAAAATCCTAAAAATAAGAAAAACAACTAAGTCGACCAACATGACTCAATTTATTATTAATGAAACCTTACAAGTAAAAGGACAAAACTAGATCGACTAGCACAATCTAGTTGATTGTAGATCCTGGACTTGTAAATAGAGAAATAGACTAAATCAACCAACCTAATATAGTTGACTGCAGAAAAAAACTTGTAAATAAAAGTTAAGACTAGAATGGAAAGCCTAATCTAATTAAATATAAATGAAAAATTAAAAATATGAAAGGGTTAGATTCACGTCAGGTTCACCAGAATGTATGTAATAAATTTAGATAGATTTATAGCTTATCTAACTTAGTAAAATCCAATATTATATAAGGTAATCAATTAACATCCACTCTAATACTATTTATATTAAGAGCATGACCAAATTAGATACGTTAAACCTAACCAATAGATATCTTACCACACAACACCAAAGGAGAAGGTTTCTAATCCTCTAAGAAAATGATACTAGGTAATAACCTTAGTTAAACCTAATTACATAAAATAAAACTAATCTAGTGCTCACCAAAGCCTGTGGCATAAAGAGGGGTGGTTAAACACAAATAAATAAACAATGGATCATGGTAGATAAAGGGGAGCCTAAATCACCTATAATGGAAGATGGAAAGTAAATAAAACCTTATATCTATATTAAGTTTAATCATAGAGGTAATCTAAGCAAGGATTTATACATTCAAACACATATACTTATACAATATCTATCTATCAAATAAAATAGAAAGAGTTAAGAATACTTACCTTGAGCAAAAATGTCAAGTCTCAATCTCTCCCTTAGCCAATGGTGTTATTCAAGAGTTTGTTATGGAATTTTAAGGCTCACACTATAGAAATCATCTCTAGGCTAAAATATTCTTACTTTTCATCCAAGACTTCATGTTAACTGTTCCAGTCACCATTTGGTTACAATATGGATTGCAAGGTTTTCTAGATATAAAAGAGCTCACACAATGCTTACTATTGAGACTGAAACACTATTCATAAATCATTATTCACAAAACTCTATTCATGAATATTATTCATGGTTATTATTCAAAGTGACTATGCATGGTAATGTGGTAGAGTGTTGATGTGGCATAGTGATGATGTGGTAGAGTGGTGATTTGGCATAGCTCACAGGAAATCTTTCATGTGATGTGAGTCACATGGGTAAGATATGGGTCAAATTTATAAGGAGGCCCATGATTTTCATGTCTATCAAAGGTCAAAAATTTTATTGAAACTCATTTTAGATCTTATGTGCACATGGGGGAAAAAGACAAAGAAATTACTATTATTGATTGGGATCACATGTGGAAGCAGGGCATCATTTTTGGTGTCATAGGGTGGTAAGTCTCCGATTCAAAAGTGGAATCATATTTTTACCTTACACATATGGGGAACAACATTTGTTATTGATCACCATGCAGCACATGTGGAAGTGGGGTGTAATTTTTGAAGTCACATGGAGGTGGTTGATCTTGTCTACTAAGATGCTCTACTTTTTTTAGTCCTTTTCATATGAAGATAAAGACTTAATTATTGATCACATGCATGACTTGAATTGGGTTGAATTTATTCTCCTCCCTTGTCTTTTCTCCCTCTTCTTTCTCTCCTTATGCATTTTTTATATAAGAATGGTTAATCTTTTGTAATTCTAATTCTTGGCAAGTTTGGAATGCCATTTGAAACAATGAAGCATTGATTTTACTTTCTCTCATGCTTGTATTATTGTGTGATTTTTATGTTTTGTTGATCTAAATTTGTGGAAAAGAGTGTTATACATTTTTTATGTCCATTTCTATTCACCTTTGTCGAATATAAGTTTTATTTTGTAGCTTATAGTTTGTTCTTTCACCAAGCTCATGAAAAATTCAATTGTGGAGTTATTTCTCACCCCTCTTGAGTGTTGCATAGATTCAAGCCTCTCTATGAAATAATTATGCAAGAGGGATCAATTTGGGATTTGTGTATGTGTGTCAATCTCATTGTGTAGGTTGAAAATAAGTCAAGGATCACATTTCTAGTGCATCACCATTTTACTTTCAATTCCTTGTTTCCCTTCTCTTTATCCTTTTTCCTCTAGAAAATTGAGTAGATATAGTGTTAGTTTAATTGATTCACTGGGGGAACCAGCCCTCTCTGGAGATTCACTCCACCTTTAGGTCACCCACAACCTAGGACTATTTTCACAAGTCATTTGGGTGAGGAGGCCTAAAACACCTCCTCAAAGGGTGCAATTGTTAGTGATAACATTTTTTGGCACACCTAGTGGGACATGATTTGATGATCCTTATATCATCTACTGGAGAATTATTGGTGCTGTTATTTAGTACATCATCATTTTGATGTATATCTATAAGCATCAATGATAACTCCAAGTTCATCCAATTGGTTTTAGTAGCCTAGGTATTATTTTCAAGTATTTATTTTACTTTTCACATGAAATTTGATGGCTAGATATAGAGGGAATTTCTATTTTACACCTCCTTATCAACAACATAATGATCCATACCAGCCCTATATTGGTCCATATCAGTTCTAAAATGACCCCATTTTATCCCCATATGGCTCTCATTATGATTCTTACCAACTTTATCATGCTTACAATCAGTCCTTTGCAAGCTATGTTTCTCCTAATCAGCCCCAAAAAATTGTTAGAGACATATGGCTTGATTATGAGAAACAAATGAGGTAGATTGATAAATAACAAGATTATTAGTTTCACCATTAATTGATAACTCCTATACCTATACAATCTCAAAATCACATGCTTCCTTAAATTCCTCAAACTCCTCAACCAAAGAGATTCCCAAGATTCTCATCCACTCCTCATGTTTCAATCCTAATTTAAGAAAAGGAGAAAGTTATGGAAGCCAAACCAAGGAAGTATTTAAGTTTTGAGAGTGCCTCTTCAGACCCTTGACCAACTCATCCCAATCTTATAAATGAACCCACTAATCCCAATTTTCCAAGTTGAAAGAATATTTTTTAACGCCAAAGCCAACTCATGAGCATATTCATCTCACTCTACTAATTGAGCCATTTTCCCCTCCCACCATCTCCCTTTGTAAAGGAGAACCTATTTTATGGAGGGTAGATGAAGAGTATTTAAATGAAGACCATTTGGATGAGGAGGAGTATATTTAAAGTGAGTATGATGAGGAAATTATCATTGACAACCCTCTTTGTGCCACTAAATCATAAATGTTAGATCTACTACAAGAGGAGGATGAACCTGATCAACTAGAGTGGCAAAACAATGAGCAAGTGGGCAACGGTGGAGAATAAGAAGATAGTCTTGAGAGGAGAAGCCATTTTTCTCTATTCAATGTTGCATTCAAGGGGGAGATGATGAGTTCATATCTTATACAAATAAGTTTCCATTCAGTATGGAACAGGAAGAAATAAATAATGCAGTTTTGATGAGGTATCTTGTGCACAAAAATAAAAAAGAGCTTGAAGAATATTCTTTTTGGGATGAGCTAGAGGAATTTTGTTCAAGCCTTGACACCAAACCAACACCTCCTAAAGAAGCAACTCATGGGGAATCAGACTGCAAGATGGAGGAAAAATATAATTGCTCAAACTTTTTCTTGATAAGAGGGTGTCATATCAGGTACCTTGCCCAGTTGAAGACAAAAAAAGGAGGAGACATCACATGTTGTGCTCAATCCAAAACACAACAATGAGCAGTAAAAAGAGCAAAATCAGCTTACTCATCCACTCCAATATAGTTGTATATCCATTCAAATGGATTGGGTAAGTGATTTTTTTTATATTCTTGGAGAATTATATCACCAATTCATTGAATACCCACTCCTTCTCCATCTTTGGTTGGCTGACCTCAAACATGTAAAGCATATTAGATTAGTAAGGAAGGGAAAATATTTTGTACAACTAGTCAATGTCTTTATGTAGATGCCATTTTGATTGGTTAGTTTAAGGTATGTTAGATGTTTTTATTTCTTCCAAGTGTTGATTTCATATTGTAATAGTAGTTTAGTGATATTTTTCTTTCCTCCAAGTGTCTGGTGCACATGTAGTTGTTGTTGTTCCTTGCTTTTGGGGAAGGTATACTTTAATTTTTAGAGATTATTTCAAGGCATTGTATCCATGGTTTCACTATCAGATCATATTTATGATGGAACACATATGAATCCATGCCAAATAGACTTCACAAGGATACTAGTCATTGCTTAGTAGGCAATCAATTTATAGAGGCCACCATAAATGTTAATTATTCTAGTCACCATTTGGTTGCAACATGGATTGCAAGGTTTTATAGATCTTAATGAGCTCACATAATGCTTATTGTTGGGAGTGAAACACTATTCATAAAACACTAATCATGAATATTATTCATGGCTATTATTCATAGTGATGTGATAGAGTGTTGATGTGGCATAGTGATGATGTGGCAGAGTGGTGATGTGGCATGGTTGACAAGGAATCCTTCATGTGATGTGAGTCACATGGGAAATATATGGGTCTAATTTATAAGGAGGCCCATGATTTTCATGTCTAGTAAAGGTCAAAAATCTGATTGAAACTCATTTTGGATCTTGTGTGTATATGGGGGAAAAAGACAGATTTTATTATTATTGATTGGGCTCACATGTGGAAGTGGGATGCCATTTTTGGTGTCACATGGTGGTGGGTCTCCAAATTGAAATTGGAAGAATATTTTGACCTTGCACATGTGGGGAAAACATTCACTATTGATCACTATGCAACACATCTAGAAGTGGGGCATAATTTTTGAAGTCACATGCAGGTGGACGATCTTGTTTACTAAGATGCTCTACTTTTTTTACTCCTTTGCACATGAGGACAAAGACTTAATTTTTTATCACGTGAATGACTTGGATTGGTTTTAATTTCTTCTCCTCAATTGTCTTTTCTCCTTCCTCTCTCTTTCTCCTTATGCATTTTTTATATAAGTATGGTTAATCCTTTATAATTATAATTCTTGGTAAGTTTGGAATGCTTTTTGAAGTAATAAAGTGTTGATTTTACCTTCTCTCATACTTTTATTATTGTGTTATTTATTGTGTTTTGTTGATCTAAATTTGTGGAATAGAGTGTTATTCTTTGTGTATGTCCATTTATCTTCACCTTTATGCAATACAAGCTTTCTTTTACAGGTCATAGTCTGTGCTTTCATCAAGCTCATGAAAAATTTGATTGTGGAGTCATTTGTCACCCCTCCTGAGAGTTTGTATAGCTTCAAACCTCTCTTCAAAATAATTATGTAATATGGCTCAATTCAAGGGTTGTGTATGTGTCAGTCTCTTTTAGCTCATTATGCAGGTTATAATTAAGTCAAGGATAACATTTGTGGTACATCACCATTTTGATTTTAGTTCCTTATCTCCATTCTCTCTTTATCCATTTTCTTATTGAAATTTGATTAGATTTAGTGTTATTTTATGTGATTTACTAGGGGAACCAGCCCTCTCTAGATATTCACTCCACCTTTAGGTCACCCACAACCTAGGAGTTTTCCACAAGTCACTTGGGTGAGGATGCCTAAAACAACTCCTTAAAGGGTGAAAATTTTAGTGACAACACTTCCCATAATACAAATAATCTTCTCTCTAAGTTAAACCCTAAAAAATGACACCTTTAAATGTAGATATAATATAATTGTGAACTATAATGATAAAAAATTAAAGTTCCTCTTTATTAGATTGAAATGAACCTTGTATTTATAGTAATGGATAATCCTTAACCCTTATAGAATTTCATCTAATAATATTAGCTAGATTGATCCAATTTGTTATAAAAATTTAATGTTAGGCCTCAAACTAAGTTGGCCAAGTTGACTTAGTTCTGTAACATGAGCTTAATATTTTATAAAAAGATCGACCAGGCTAAATTAGTAGGAAAAGAGGGTGTTTGCTTAGTTTGAGGATATTAGAAATGATAAATTCTTAGGGAAATGTGTAAATGGGGTTTGGATTACTTAGGGAGTTAGATAATAAGGATTTGTAATGGGTTTAGGTAATGATAAAGTTGACATAAAATATTGTTAAGTACCAATGGTGTACCCACCCCTTTCTTAGTGCACCCTTTAAGGTGTGCACTCAGAGAGATTTAAACTCAATAGGCTCCTATAAGAGATAAAGTGTTAGTAAATGATAAATTTTAAAAATATTGTGTGTATACAAAGTCCATTTACCTAAGTCCTTGCAAATAGAATAAATTTAAACTTATATAAGTAATATTCTCAAATTAATATTAATATAAAAGAGATTTAATCATGAAATAGTAAAATTTTAGATGATTGGGTCTAAATAAATTTATTATTGTATGGTCCCAAATTATTTTGGATTGATTGTGCATAGCCTTTCTCACAAAACACTTGAAAATATTTTTAGAAGTTATGTTAAGTTGCACATAAGATGCTTAGAAATAATGTCAAGAATCCTAACAAATGAAATATTTCATAAATGTCTTCACTTCTAAACCTTTCTAAGCTGAGGAAACTTAAAAGCTTAAGTTAAAAATTCATAAATATGCGATTAGCTTCTTTCTCATGGATGTATCCATACAAACAATGTGGGTCTCCATTCAAAAGGAAATGAGGGTATGCTGATGACAATAGGATTGATCTAAGGCTTCCTCTAGTAATTTTGGAGAAAAAGTGTTGAAAAGGTTTAAGATGTTGTCTTCTAACATATTATGCTTAACTTTATTTGTTAAAGCTTTCCAATTCTTGATAAAGGATTGGGTAATTTCATTTTTTGCTTGTTTATAATTAATAAAATAAGCTTGTTTGTTTTCATATAAATCATTAGATTAAAACTCTTAGAAAAATGTATTAACTAATTCATCCAAGATATAAATGGAGTTATGCTTTAGTTGATTGTACCAATATAAATCATCACTAGAGAAGGTATTGATAAGTAGTTTAGTAGTAAAAGTGTTAAGTTCAATCCAATCTTTATAAATGTTATCGAATGCCTTCAAATGCTAACCAGGATCGGTGGATCCATTTAGGAGATCGTATGAGTGATGCCACATATGTCAATATTTTCAATTTAAAGGACTAAGGATTCATTTTGAAGGTGTTTGATGGCTTTTTGTGAAGTGGGGGTTTCATAATGAGATTACCATAAAAGTCTCTCATGGGGGGTCAGGGGTGTTTTGATTTGGAATTACCCATATAAATTGTTGAGGTTGATTTTACATCTAAATTTTTTGTTTTTACATTTGCATCTTCTGAGCAATATTATTGGATTGAATTTTATCCACTTGACTCATTTCTTGTAAGATAATTTGGCTAGGATCAGGAGTGTTGTGGATAAAATTAGAGGCTTAAGTGGTTTGTTGGGATGCACTTGACATGGAATTGACATCGATACTAATATGGGTACTTTAGATAGGCCCACTTAAAAATAGACCCACCTTATTAGTAGTTATACTAGGTAAGGTAGATGAGGAATGGAATGAGGAAGTCACAAATTTATTTTCCCCATGTCTTGTAGAAATGTTGTAAGGGAAGGAAGACATTCCATGTGGGGTGTCATATTGAGGTGATAAAAACTACATGGTCCTTTCCCTTATGCTTAGGATGTTCATGGAGATAAATTATCATCTTCTATGTGTACTCTATGCCAAATTCCTCCTTAATCTCATGGTCTTGGAGTAGTTGAACTTGTCTAGTGGCATTAAGATTGTTAAATGGATCATAGTTCTTGGATCTAGTGGAAGCCATATTAAAATTGCTTTCAATTAGGTCTTGAGTCATGGTAAAATTTTAATCCATGTAATTCTTGTTGTAAAAGCTATCAATATTGGTTAGTTTCATAACAATAGGATTATTAAAATATCCTTGAAATTCCTAGTATGTTTTATCTTGAAATTATTATAGTAGATGTTTCATAGTAGAAGAGAAAATATCGAGCGTATTGACTTGGTCAGTGTAGTTAATTGCATATCAATGTTAAAATTAAACTATATTAGGCTAAATGATACAGCTAGGAACTTGTAATATCCCTAAATGGGATATTTTTGCATTACACATAGAAATGCACATCCAAAACACAACACAACTTAAAAATATTGAGTTACAATAACACACTTACATAAATTGATCATAATGTGATCACAATCTTAGCACAAATGTGATCCCTAAATAGAATCACCTTAATGGTTGAGAGAGTTTTCATCCTCCAAACGTCAACTAAATAATAGGAATTTCATCCTTAAATCCACAATAGAAATTAAGATTGGTTTCATTCTCCTAATATTTTCACTCAAAGGTTTTTCATCCTAAGAGAGAAAAAGATGGATCAAAGGCTTAAGCTTACAAATGGGGTTTTCATATAACAATATTGATTTATTAAAAATGAGAGATCCATCCTTATATATAAAATAGAAAAGAGAGAGAGAGAGAGAAGATAAGAGAGGAAAACTTCATGGAGAAGCAAGAAATGGTCCACCCTTCTAGTGAGATCACTATTGATGCATAATGCCTTGTTTGTCACTTGTGCAAGGTCCAAAAACTAGTAGAAAACATCCTTTGTCTTTACCCAAGCACTAATATAATGGATCATCCATAAGAATTCATACCCACACCCACTCATTATTACATATAAATTATGGATATCCTCTTTGTCCTTGTCCCCCACTTTCATCCACCACATCTTTTTCTTTGTCTTCCACTATTTATCCACCATCTCTTTGTCTTTATGCACTTTCCACTAAAGTCTAAAATAACTCTTTGACATTAAGAAAAACACATAAATTAATGGGCCTCCATATAAATTCAAACCATTCCTTCCCATGTGAGTATAAATCATGAGTATTAACTCTTGTCTCTTACTCCATATGCACACAAGATTCTCAGACAAATTGAAATAAGCTTTTGACCTTTAAAAATCATGGGCCACCCTAAGAATGCATCCCACATCTTTCCCATGTGATTTGAATCATTAAGGATAAGAGGATATGTCCATTAGTGATATTCATGTCCCACTTCATTCAAATCAGCTATACCCCATGAAGATGTGTTGTGGGCCATGCCACATCATCCAAAAGTCACCTCCTCTGCTACATCACTTGCCACATCACCATAAATAGTGATAGTGAATAGTGACCCATGAATATTACTTGTGAATAGTAACTTGTCAATAGTGACTTGACACATAATTATTCACTTACAACACCCAATTTAGAATATGGAAATTAAATAGCCTAATGGTATTTTACATGTCACAATCAAAGAAAGGGGACATTACATCCTCCCTTCCCAAAGATTGCTTGTTCCCAAGTAATTTGATGAACTTCATGAATCCAAATACTAAGATCCCAAACTAGTTGTGGGAATTAGTAATACCCAATATTTGAACCTCTTTGTGATATAGTTGCTCCACCAAGCATCTATTATGATACTATGATATTAATAAGAAATAGAGACCATGCATCAAGGGATGCCATAGCAAGCATTCTCTCCATCCTAACTATAAAATCATAATGTTCATCCTTTACTTAGGATTAAAACAAACTCATATGCTCTAACTCATGTTTTTCATGTGCCATGATCATTGTACTTTCCTTGGACATGTGCAAACTATGCACTATTTTATTCATAAGAGTCTCTTTATCAACACTCATATGGGTTGTTCCTATTTTTAAACCTGGACATGGAACAAACACATTAATGAAATCAAGATCTCCCCGTACCACTCCTTAAACTGCTTCATCATGCCTCATAGGCATGTTGTTCAATTCTCCTCCAATGCTTCTAGAATGATGCTCATGACGGCTTTTCAATGGCCCATTATCCATAACACTCATGGCTGATTTCACATTGTGTACACTTGCATGCATAACTTCCATGTCTAATGCTTGAAAATTTACTTGGTTTCTTTCTTCTTTAATTTGCAAATTAGTAAAACTCTCATGTTGTTCTACAGATGGGCTAAAAAAATTCTCCAACATTTGAAATTCTCCTCTAAATGTGAGAGCATCCACCTCATCATTATCTTTATTAAATTTAGGACCTTTTTGTCCTTTATCTTACATGTGGAGTTCCTTCATGGGCTGTTCACTAACCGTTTCTAGTACTGGATCTTCTTTAAAAAAAATTACTTTGAACTCTTCATTTTTATTCAACAACATTTTCTTTATCTCTGAACCCTTCGTCCATGCTCCCATATCTTTATTATATTATTGAAATGTTTGCAACATTTCTATCATAGATTCTTCAAATGTCTTCATATTTCTACATAAAAATTAGTTTTCTTCCTTACAGCTCTATCAATAAACAAATATGCAAACATAAATCCTCACAGGATGGTAGGATACATGGCTTTGATACCACTTAATATACCCAAATGGGATATTTTGGAATTACACATAAAAATGCACATCCAAAACATAACACAACTACAAAATATATATTACATAAAAATATTGAGTTACAATAATATAATTACATAAATTGATCACAATATTGGCATAAATGTGATCCTGAATATAATCACCTCAATGGTCGATAGGGTTTTCATCCTCCAAACCTCAAGTGAACAAGAGGGTTTTCATCCTCAAATCCATAGTAGAAACCAAGTGGGTTTTTCTCCTCCCAATCTCTACACTCAAAGGGTATTTATCCTAAGAGTAAATAAGATGAACCACAAGATTAAGCTTATAAATGGGGATTTTAATATAACAAGATTGATTCATTACAAAGGAGAGAGCCATCCTTATATATAAAATGAGAGAGAGAGAGATAGCATATATGTTTGGACCTTTTTAAAGGCATGTTTCATTTGGGTATCTTTTTGTGACCATTGTATTCTTTTTGAGTTATTTTTGTGCACTAGTGAATTTTGAAATTCACATTTGGGATTCTTATATTTAGAAGGTCCTAAGAGGCATTTTAAATTTATCACTTATTTACCTAGAAAAAACACACTACAACAGGTTAGAGACTTACATTTCCTATCTGAAGTTTATATTATACATCTATATTGCATGCTTGGACCAAGAGGAGGGCCTAAACAAAGATCATTTATATTCAAATTACATATGATCCAATCACACACACAAAATAAATGAATAAATGCAACAAATTGAGGCACCTTTTGGGACTCGGTAGTCAAAATTTAGTCACATATGGGTTTTTTAGGCTAACTTGGCTATTCCCCTAACCCTAATCCCCTTTTTTATATTTCATTTCTATTTAGTTTCTTGAGCAAATCATTAATAGGATTTTTGCAAGAAAAAGAAGAAAAAACATAGTTTGTGTCACATTATCACATGTTTATGATAGGTTGAAACACATATACAATTGATCCCTCATAGTTTATTAGTTTATAGATTTATTATAGAGTATACATAGGTAATAATAGTCTATTCAAATAAAGGTGCAGGTCGTGATAGTTAAGATCTAACAACCTTATCTCAATGAATCAAAATATTCAATTTAGAAGATCTAAAATTTCTTAGTCAACTTACCACTCAATCACAACCACTTATAGTCTTACATTTCTAGACAACAGATAAGTTCTCATCCTTCTCCATGTCTTTTGGTCAAAACCCTAATTATTCATATATTTTCAAATAGATGTGTGCATGAATGCTTATTTACATGAAATATATTTTTAATCAATTATTTGTTATTATATTAAATATATTTTAATCCTCAATTTGAATAAAACATATTGGTGGACCCATTTTACTTGTTGAATATTATAAGCCCTGGTTTTGTCCTTGAGTTTTCCTTCTAAAAATTGTCTTCCTAGGGTTTCAAATTAAAATTTTGATTTCCCTCTTATGTTGGACTGTTTGATATCATTAGTTTCTCTTTCTCATCTTAATATAATTTTAGTCTTTGGAATATTTAAAATGTATAACAAATATTTTCTTCCTCCTCATCCTATTGATTTAGTCATAGGCATTCCTTATAATTATAATAAAGAATGGAGTAATTATCAAGATTGTGTGCTAGATACTAATGACAAACATAATTATGTGTATAACGATGATAATTATTAATTTTGACATGATGATTATGAACTATAATACTAATTTGATAATCAATTTGTAAAAATAGTAATGTAGATTAATGTTCTTATCCTACTTCTATTATATCTCTTCCAAACAAAGTCAAGAAAACTATCAATATAATTCCAAAAGAGCCCCTTATTGGTGATGCATTATTTGATAACACTCCTAGGTTATTGAATACTTTTGAAATGTCTCTTTTTACATTTCACAATATAAATTAAAAAAAACTCAAATTTTTATTGCATAATGAAAAAGATAATTGTGTGTATCAAGAGTTGCATTCTAGTTACAATAATGTTCCTTTTACATATGATAATGCTATGACTAGGATAGAAAATACAAAGTTGTATCCTATCCTCTCTTCTCCTAAAAATGAACATGTTGTTATTTAAAATATTTATAATGAAAAATAAAATAGTGTTCCTTTTAAACGTGATGATATTCTACATAAGGTATAACATGTAATTATTTCTTCTCCTTTCTCTCCTCCTCAAAATGAGAATGTTTTAATTTACAATGTTGATAATGAAAATGAAACTTTCATTCCTTTACATGTGAAAATACTTTGAGCAAAGTATAAATACAAATGTGTCTTTTACACCATCTTCTAGTGAAAATCAAAGTGTTGTTATTTCAAAAGTTAATTGTATAGGTGAAACAGATAGTGATCATGACAAAAATTGGAGTGATGATTATTAATATGCATATAGTGAAGAGGAAAATGTCTTTACTAACCTAGTATAGATTATTATCTATCCTCCCCTCATGTTGATGACGATTTAATGATCCATGATAAATAAAAATATATTTTGTTTAATGATAATATTATTACCAATCATGATTATGTTCCTAGTATTTTATTTTTGGTAAAGTGAGTCAACATGTTGGTTCTAATGATGAGAACAATAATGTATTTCTACCATTTCAATAGAATGTAATATACCTTTATAAACTAATGATCCATTAAAATAATAATGAATCTTCCAAGCGTACCATTCATGAAGAATAATTCATTCCTAACCCTTCTTATCCCATTTGAAATAGTATGTCAATGACTAAAATTAACAATAAAATTTAGTTATTAAATGAACCTATTAACAATCTTAATATGCATTCACAAGAGGTCATTTCTCTAATGCATGCAATTGGTGCTTTAAAACATAAATTACATTATACATTAAGGCATATATCTCTTGGGTTGATTTTAATGCTATATATGGTAACCATATATTGCATAATATCTTGTATGCACCATTACCATGTACTTTTAAGATACCCGCATTTTCTAAGTCCAATGGGAATGGAGATACTTATTTACATATTAAAAATTA
Organism: Torreya grandis; assembly: GCA_037957365.1. NCBI lineage: Eukaryota > Viridiplantae > Streptophyta > Pinopsida > Cupressales > Taxaceae > Torreya > Torreya grandis. The sequence continues at coordinate 863,152 of JARHVA010001530.1, read as the reverse complement.
TAAAAAAGCTATACGGTCACACTAGTAGTTAGATTTTATTACAATTGTTTCCAAAGAGATTATAAGATGAGGCATTGAATTAGTTTCATCATTCTCTTCCTAACGAGTCTTTACACAAATATGATGAGTTAGAGGAAGTATTCCTTATGCATTTTATCCAAGATAAAGGACCCAGAGTTATATATGAGTGATTACCATAATTATATCGTGGAAAGTCATAGATAGTTTATGATTACATATTGTTGTTTAAGATATGTATGCAACATTTAATTTATCAACCAATGGATTTAGAGACACATTAAATATTTTTCAGAGGTCTCATTTTTCCTCTTAATGAAAAGTTGTATCAAACACCTAATTCATTTTAGAATCTTTTCTATGAGACATTTACATTAGAGAAGAATTTGGCACTTGTGAAAACAAATACATATACTAGTTTTGATATTGAGTTGTTACCACTAGAATCATCTAACTTTACTCAAGAACTGCATCCACTTTGTCTCAAAGAAAAGCTTCTACAAAAACCATAGGTTAAATTACTAAATAAAGGGAAATAATCAATTTTCAAATCAGCTCCTATAGTCACTAAAGCACCTTATGTTAAAAATTAACCCATATGGTTCGATTCATTCATAGATATACCTCATGAAATTATTAATACATCATTGGATAGGAGGATGATTACTCTCCCTCCTAATAATTATCACTCGCCACATTGTTTGGACAAAATTAGAAAGAGACCTTATTATAAAAATCATTCCATTAATGGTCATTAGTATAATGATTATTGTACACATAGATATAGGATTAAGTAGTATGTTGACAGAGGTATTATTATGTTTAATAATGAGACATCTAAGACTCCTTGTCCTCATTCCACTAGATCACATTCTACCATGACTAAGTTATCCCAAGATGTTCATGTTAAGGAACCAATGGTCACTCATCATGTTGCTAGAAATCCATCTAGAGAGCACAATTATGAGAGATCAATGGTATCACCAAGTAAATAGTGGAAGCTGATACATAAAGCTAAAAAACCTTATAGAAGTGTTTTAATACAATGAAATAATAATTAATCAATAATAACAATATGACAACCAATAAATATTTTTTGTGATAGATGTTACACAAATTCCTATTGTAGTTATGCACAACAAGATAGTTCCAAAATCAAAGTTTAGTGATTCATTTATGTAAAATTATCAATACGGTTCATAATTTTTATTCCCTTTAGGTTGGTTAAATTATTATATAGGGTATATTTAGTTTTTACATGACTCTTATATATACATTATAACTATATTCTAAAAATTATAAAAAAATTATACACACATAATTCAATTTAAAACATTCACTTAAAAGTAAAAAGTACACCAACCTATAAGATAATAAAAAATTAAAATACTAAAGTTATATATATATACATATATATATATATATATAAAGTTTTCCAACAATATGGTATATAATGAAATTTTATACAATAAATAGTTACTCGATAATAGGACCCAAATCCAAATGTCCCCCTATATCCATCTCTACAAATCTAAATCTACTAATAATGGAGACCTAGAATTAGAAGCCCCAAGATCACCATGTGTCTTGATCTAGACCTCTCTCTATTCTCAATCCATGTAAACATCCAATCTAGCCTTTATGTGTGTGTGTGTGTGTGTGTGTGTGTGTGTGTGTGTGTGTGTGTGTGTGTGTGTGTGTCCCTGTGTAAGAAAACATACTCATCTAACAACCTTAGACCTAAAACATCAGTCAGATTTGGTGGGGGCATATATAATCTCACCACCTCTACTCTCAAATCATATCACTCAATGGCAACTCAAACATATACAATAATAATGATCATAGTTCAATTAAATAATGGGGCACATACCCTAACAACTATTATCACTCACTCAATCATACCACCCTCTAGTGTATTATTGGTAACATGATGAGTCAACTGACACAATGTTGACTCAATTATCATTATCCAATAGTCCTCATCACCTACATAGACATAGAAGGGAAAACATTATATATTATTAAAACAAAAATATAGAAATAAAAATACACTAACAAACTAACTCAAACATTTATACCTCCAACAACCCTCATAAGGAGTACATTTATCACATCATCTACAACATCATCTCCTCCAATTAGGAATTATCTAGCCTATATGTGATATGTTTAACATGTGTTATGAGCATCCATATAGACAACATCATATACATATAGGATATATATAATGTGATCCCTCTCTTCTATTGGAATGGGGACAAGATCTACATCAGATGGTCTCCCTTTGTCTCCTAGTCTCACTAGATCTCTAACACTATGTGCCCACACCCAAGAAGTTAGGGGCACATCCTATCAAACATTGAACTATTGAGTAACTCACTCATATTATAAACACTCATAAACATTCAAAAATCTATCACGTTATTAACAAATAACATGTATATGATGTAACTACGCACCATCCTTAGGCCAACTAGTAAACCCTTTATACGATCTCCAAATAATTGAATCTAAGGTTAACTCATCAAACAATATCTTATAGTGCATGGTGCTCCAATATTTCATCTACCCTCTACTAACCCATCTTTGTGCATAAATATAATGGTGTGACCAATTTCACATGGTAACCCCACTGGTTGAGTGACCATAATATACTCATAGGACCATTAATGTAGAAGTGTGGCCAACTCAATCCCATCACTAAACTCCTCATGTGTAAACCTGTAAAGATCATGACACAAATGTGCCTACATTGTACAACCCCAGGAATACATTATATCATGATCCTCAATGTATTCAATTATGGAATGCATCTTTTAAGAGATAGAGACACCATAACCATCTACAAATACTAAAATGCCATTAGAATAGAAAGAAATTTTTGCACACATGGAACACTCGATAAAACAATCTTAGATAATACAACATTTGAGTCTCCATTATGATGTCTACATCCACGAGGTCTCCTAGTCAAATACCACTAGGAAATATCCTTGGGGCCTATCCCCATATCACTATGAAACATAGCTTTAGTACTAATAATAGGTGATCTCAATATCCTCCATACATCCTCTAAAGTCATTGTCATCTCCCTAGTAGGCAACTAGAAATTACAAATGTCAACATCCCACCACTCATCCCATATGGTCATCATCTTAATGACATAGGGCATCAAATCAAACAAACTAAGATAGTTAAGTCCCACCCTCTCAACAATATACCTCTCATCATCTGATAGGGCCAGGGCATGGACCATCTCCATCATTTGTCCTCATCATAACTCTCTACAATGATAGTCCTCCTATACCAAAAGAAAAACACCAAATTATACATGATATATTATTGAATATAAGTATAAAAGTAATAAAATTCAATTAATAATCCTTTATTTATAACTTAGATAAAAATTAGATGCATACACTCCTTAAGGGATAATAGTACGAGATAATACCATATTGTTTTGGAAAAAAATATGTAAGGTGAAGATACTACCAACCAATCAAAGGCATGACCACACTTAAAAAAATTCCAAATTAAAATGCAAATAAAATAAAATAAAATAAACTATTAAAAAATTAAAAATGTGAATAATCAATTTTGGCACTCACTAGTCCCACATCCTCCTTGGCTTAAATGAGTACCTACATGTCCTCTAAATGACTACAAGAAATAACTCTCTTTTGAGGCATTTTTAAATTCAAATCTCAAAATTTCAATATTTCAATTTTTAAATGAATAGTAGTCTTAAAATTTCAAATATATATTACTATTTATGCCATACTACTATAATATGGGGCAACTTTATCAAAAACCAATGGCCTTGTACATTAAACGATCGACATATTCTCATCTATAACTCCTTTTCACACAATGTTTCTTTCATACCAAAGTTGGTCACAATTTTTTCCATGTTGTTTATGTTTTTATTTTGCTCACACTCTTCATTATCCCTATAGCCCGTACTCCAAATTTCCATAAAAATTTCTTCATTACTATAAGAACCTATGTAAATTCTAATCCAACTTCAATCCATTACAAATACTAAAAACTGATAATAAACATTATCAAATCACAAACTAAATTTATGATTGATGTTACATTTGCTTTTACTTTTAGTTCAACCTACATACACCAGATTCATCTCTCTCACCAAAAAGGTGGCATGCATAGGCACTATTTTTGTATATTCAATATATAAAGGGTAGTTGATTTAATACATACCCACTATATGTTAAATTTTGACTCAGATTATACCTCATATTACCTAGTACATTTCAGTTGTAGATCAAACCATGTTTCAATTTATATAGACTTTTGCTCAATACATTACAGTTTTAGTTAGTTTATACATAGTTTTTCACAACATGCCATAGGGCATATATAGATTGACACCATTATTCATAATATGCTCAGATTGATTGCAAATTTTGCCTAGGTTTTTTGTACTTAGATAGGTTCACACCCTAAAGATAGTAATGGCATGCATTATTTTTCAAAATAGAGTGGTATTGTCAATATTCACATTGAAAAAATTGTTACATATTATCACAGTTTACTACTATATTTTCTCACAATAAAATCAGTAATTTCACTTAGTTTTTGATAGATATCACCAAGGATAGGGGCTTGAACATATAAAATGTTCACATTTAGCATAGTTGGTCTTAGTTTTACATAAATTATGATAATGGGGGTATGTGCACACCACATATCCATATAAATACATAATTACTACTCAAAATTTATATTTCTTACTCAGATTGTATGACTCAGTATGCTTAGCTACCATATTAGAGGCATGTGTGTGGCACATGGTCTCATCTCTTAGTTTTTGCACCAAATTACATAGAAAGAATGAAAATGTATGGCATTCTCTATGTCATATAAACTATATTCATTTTGAAATTATATATACACCAATTTTGCATCAAGTATCTCATTAGTTTTGCACCATAATGAATTATATATCCATCTGTAATGATTTATTTAATTTTTTTGCACCAGTATTTGCACCACTACTTAATATATTGAGTTGTGTGGAGCTAAATTTAAACAGTCTTTTGACTTCTAGGCACATCTCTAACTAGTAAAGACTTGGGGGAAGTATATCTTGGATATTCGTACTACATTATTTTACTCATAATTTACACATGGACTCCATATCAAAGTTCATTTCCATAGGCATCACTCAAATTCTTGTTTAGTTCACTAGGCAAGAAGATAAAAATATTAGAGACCATTTATTCTCTTTGCATGGGTTGATCAACATTGGACCCCTGACATCTCCACTTAAAAATAAACAAACATGAGATAGGTAAGCTCAAGTATCATTTTCTTCCTTTTACTCTAGTGCTTTCATTTCATTACATTACTAGAATAAAAGGGGGTCATATGTAGATACCTAAATTTGGCCAAGTGAACATACGTATTATGTATTTTCATGGCTTTGATATCTAGAGGCTCCTAATGTTGAATTAAGACTCTATTGGCACATCTTGTTTTTAGTCCTATGTCTTTCTTTTTGATCTTTCACTAATTTTTTTGTTATATTATTCTTCCATTTCAATTCTTATCTGAGTTGCGAGAATCCTAACTCCTTATTTCTCTTTTATCATAATATCTTCCTAATTTTAGATAAAATCACCCTATTTAGAGTATCACGCTCTATGTGGTTATTTGAGAGGAGTGGTATTGTCTCAACATATCTTTCGGTACCTTTTTCAACACATATTTCATTTGGGTCTCTTTTTATGCCTATTGTATTCCTTTTGAGTCGGTTTGGCCCACCAATGAGTTTTGAAATTCAAATTTTGGAGTCTTATATTTAAAATTTCCCAAAAGGAATTTTACATCTAACACTTATCTACATAGAAAATAAAAATAAATAAAAACCAACTATATTAACCTCAACACAAATGTATTTCTTATCTAAATTATATATTTTACATCTATAGTACATGTTTGGACCAAGATGAGGGCCTAAGCAAAGAACATTTAGATTCACATTGCATATGATCCAATCACACACACATAGTAGAGGGAGAACTACATTGGCCTGAGGTCCACTTTGGGACTATGTAAGTAGTGCTCAATCATAGATGGGTTTCTAATGCTAGCTTGGCTATTCTCCTAACCTTAATGCCTTTTTCCTATTTGATTCATATTTGGTTTCTTATGTAGGCCATTACTAGGGTTTTGGTAGGAAATAGAAGACAAAACATAAGATGTATTGCATGATCACATGTTCATGATAGGTTGAAACACATATTCATTTTATCCCTTAAAATTCACTATTTTATAAATTTATTATATAGCATACATAGATAAAAATTATCCATTCAGATAAAGGCATGGGTCGTGATAGTCCAAATCTAATAGCCTTGTCTCAACAAATAAAAATAGTCAAATTAAAAGATGTAAAAATTATATTAGTAAAATTACCACTCAGTCATAGTCACTTATATTCTTACATTTATAGACAACAAATAAGTTATCATCCTTCTCCATGTCTTTGGTCAAAACCCTAATTATTTACATCTTAAAAAATAGATGTGTGCATGAATGTATAATCTATATTTTATCATTTTTTTGCCATTATTAAATTAAATCTCTTTTAATCCTAAATTTTAATAAAATAAAGACCTAAAATGGTTTAATGAATCCCTATATATCTTTATTTAGGAACTCCCAATGACCTCTCCTATTGAGCTTCAATGACACCATAAGACAAGACCTCCAAGATAAGGTCCTAACCCTCTAACTCTCTCAATTGTTTCCTTAGGGTAGAAATGTGAATGGAATAAAAGTGTTTGAATGTGATATATATTATTAATAATTAAATATGACCCTTATATATATGGTTCTAATACCCTAAACTCTAGGTTGATGGTATGTGCCAAGCTAATACAGTTAAAAGATGTTGGTTGACATAGTATAGTATTGGTTATGTTGATACAGATAAAATTTTAGAAGATAGACTCATAAATTTATTGATATTTATAATATATTATATGATAAAATTAATCATGACACAAATTTTATTGATTAGGCCAATATCGTCAGATATAGAAAAAATAGCAAAATTGGATTGGAAGTAGACATAAGGGAAAGATGGATAGAAACTTAGAGGAATTCAAACTAATAGTAGTGAGCATATGAAAAAATAGTATGTAAAACTATTTTTCAAAGTACCACAACTTGATTCCACCCCATTCTTGATGTACCCTTTAAGGTGTGAACTCATGGAGATTTATGCATCAACAATCCATCGTAAGAGAAAATGTTAGTAATGTGATAAAGTGAAAAATATACGGTGTATACACAACCATTATTGAAGACATAAACCATATTAAATTTGATTGAAAAGGAAATGAGATTCTTTGAATATAGATTCACATTTTAATTTTAAAATTTGAGTCCATGTTCATGTTGTCTCATTGTTTCCTAGTCATGAGTCATTGTTCCAATTATGTTGATTCTTTTTGAAATGCTTGAGAGGTAAAAAATAGTTGTGCATGAAATATTTGAAGTGTAGGATTGAAAACTCTATCCATGAAGGACATGTTTGGTAGTAACGTGTACATTTATTAAATTACATAGTGGAAGGGGACTATAATTACCTCACCCACTAGAGTTTTTTAGATACTAGGCTTCTCAAGGATACATAGTGTGGTCATCTTGTGCTTTGTGTGATCTTTTGATTCATCTTTATGTTTAATATTATGCACATTTTGTTTAAATCACATATTTATCTCTTTTTTAACATTGATAAGTGGTATATAATAGTTATCTTTCAATCATAATTTGACCTAATACTATAGGGTATGTGTTGGTGAATCTTAGTGTGGAAAATCCACCTATTTTATGGATCATATTGGTATCAACACAAGGTTTAGTGTCATTTTTATTCCTTTTATATAGTTTTGTGTGTTTTTATCTACATTGTAGTATATGCCCATCACTAGAAAAAGTAGTGTTAGTGGTTAATGTATCCTAGTTCCCTTTGAAGAAGACATTTCCATAAGGAGGTGGAATAAAGATAAAAATTATGTCTCATTCTAATGAAGAAGATCCCCATACAGTAGAAGAATGATTTCACAAGCTTAAATAAGGAGTGGCTAGCATGTATCTTCCTATGATAAAATTTGACCAGTTAGAGTCCACCATTGGGATTCTCATGGAGACGCTTGGTATTTTTATGGAATCATGAAAATAAAAAAGGAGGACACTCCCAATCATGAAAAGGTGTAATAATGGCCTCATGCTAACCAAGTTCCACCTCTATTTAAATTTGAGGCAAAGAAATATATTCATCTATATGGTGGAGAGGTGAATACGAAGAGGCTAGACCATTGGCTAGCCTAACTAGAGGTATATTTCAATTTCAATCATAGTAATAATAGCCAAAAAAATAATTTTTCAAGGTTAAAATTAACTAGTCATGCTTTAACTTGGTTTGAGAGTTATATCCATACCTTGGTTTTCAATAATATTCCTTCTATTATAAATTTGGATGATTTTTAGGTGATAATCATGAAGTGGTTTTCTCTTATTTATTATGAAGAAAATAGGTCATTGTATTCACAATATCTTAGGTAAAAATGAGGCCAAAGCTTACATGAGTACACAAGTGAGTTCTACAATAATGTTGTCCAAATGGGCAAAGATAGTAGATCATGTCATCTTGATGAAGTATTTTTGTGGAATCCATATCTAGTAAGGAGAATTTTCCTCTTGGCCAAGCCTATGGATGTAGGTGAGGCTTGTTTTCAAGCTCACTACTTATAGATGGACAAGAAGAAGGCTCCATCTACCTTTTAAAGCACAACAAAGGGACAAGGTGGTTATAAGCATAAGGGTAAAGGTAAAGGAAAAGGTAAGATTAATGCTACTTTCATTTCTAATAAGGATACGAAAGGGAATTATCAACATTGTGTTGATACTCATTAAGAGATAAATTTGGAATCTACATCCAAAATTGTAATCATTCAAGAACAATAAGAAGATGAAAGAAATGAATTCTCTCAAATGTGAATATATTGGTTGGCACTCTAATGTGGAAGAGAATTTATGTTATATCTCCATCAATAGATAAGTATTTTTGGGTAGTATTAGTGCTCAAGAGACTAAAATTTATAATTTTTTCCATAGTAGAATTCATATGAAGAAACCAAAAGTGGATACTCTTTTTTATACTTGTTCACAAAATAATTTATAAGCAAGGATTTATTATACAAATTTGGGATAAATACTTACAATCATCTAAGCCTATATGTTGTAGGTTGGATGAAGAAATATGTAGATATCAAGGTGACCAAATAATGTAAAGTTAATAATTGATGAATCTATAGTGGATGTTGTGTCCCTTTATGTGTGCAGTGTAGTGTTTAGCATACCTTATTTTTATATATGGGATGTTATCTTCATGAGGATTCAATAAATACCATTTTATAAATGATGGAAAGAGATACAAAGTTTTAGCCTATAAAGGTGATTCTAAAATTTATTTGGTAAGTGTTTCTCAAGCTAAAAGGCTTATTAATTCAAGTGGGAATTTTTCTCCACTTATTTTGAGAGATATTCAAGATAAAGAAGTGGACGCACATAAAAAATTCTTATAGAATGTTTAATAGAAAATAGAATAATCATATGGGGAATTTGATGTAGTAGTTCAAGAAAGTCTTTCATGAGCTCATGGGGTTTTCACCAGTGAGGCCTATTGAGCATGAAATTAAATTGCTAATAGATAGTACATTTCCAAATATCAAGTTGTATAGACAACCTTAGAAATATGCCAATGAGCTAAAATATCAGTTACAATATTTAATTAATCAAGGTGCAATCCATCCTAGTAATTCTCCATGTGGTTCTCATATTTTTTATTAACTAATAAATATGGTTCATGGATAATGTGTGGTGATTATGGAGCACTTAACAAAATAACCATCAATAATATATACTCTCTTCCATGGATTGATGATCTTATTGATCAATTTTAAATGCTAATAATTTTACTAAAACATGATTTAAAAATTGGGTATCACCAAGTGATAATTAAGGAAGAGGACATTTGGAAGACAAAATTCAATACAAAGCAAGGGTTGTGTGAATGGTTGGTTATACATTTTGGGTTATGCAATGCACCAACTACCTTTATCTGTTTGATGAATGAGGTAATGAGGCCATAGATGGATTATTTTATCATTGTGTATTAGGATGATATTATTTTTTCCATCATTAATTTTGATGAGCTTATTGATCATTTGAAACAAGTTTTGCAAGTTTTGAAAGAGAAAAAATTAGTGTTGAATGATAAGAAATGTGATTATTCTCAACAATCACTTTTCTTCTTGAGGCATGTGGTTTGAGATGGGGAATTTAGGATTGATATAGAAAAGGTATATGCCATTATGAATTGGCCAAAGCCTTCCAATGTGACTGAAACAAGAATCTTCATTGGTGTAGTTCATCATTTGAGGAAGTTCATTAAAAAATTATCTTTTGTAGCCACACCTTTGCATGTCATTACTAAAAGTGGTAAGACTTTTATTTTGGGTAAGAATCAACAAGATGTATTTGATATTTTCAAACATAATATTATCCATGATCTAGTATTACCTTTACCTAATTTATATTTGCCCTTTGATGTGGAAACAAATGTTGTAACTATACTATGGGAGTTGTTCTTTGACAAGGAGTTAAGATTGTATGTTACCATTTAGATTTATTTCATAGTGAAATTGAAAATTATTTTACATAAAATAAAAAATGTATGATCTTATTCAATTAATCAAGAAATATAAACAATATCTTATGGGCAAGGAAATTATTATCCACACAAATCAACAACCTCCAATATTTTCAAGCACAAACCAAACTTCAGCAAGCTAGACATTATAAATGGGTGGATTTTTTTGATAAAAATTCATTTGATTATCAAATATAATAAATGTATGACTAAAAAACTAGTTGATATGTTTTATATACCTATTTTTCTCTCATTCATGGGCACAATAACTCTTCTTGAGCCTTTTATATGTGAATATTAAATAGAAGGATATGAACTTGATGCAAATTTTGGGAAGCCATTTTACAAGAAAAGAGGTCCTAAGGTGAATTATTTGAGACAGAGGGAGATTATTACCTCCGAGATGGGATGCTCTAAAATTTTGATAAGCTTTGTGCGCCTAAGAAGGGAATAATTCAGCTAATGAGGGAAGCACATACATCAAGAGTTGTAGGAAATTTTAATGTTACAAATATTGTTTTACATTTTTGTCTGTTTATTGAACTAATATATAGTTTGATGTTGATAATTTCATACGGTTATGTGATTTATGTAGTACAATAAATCTCAGTAATAGGAAGTTGGGTTTGTATATTCGATTATTGGTTTTTTCTAAGCCATGAGAGAATATTTACATGGATTTTGTTAGCAGGTTTCCTATGTCAAGGAAGAGTCATGAATATATCTATATGGTTGTGGATTTATTTAATAATATGTGTATTCTTAATCCATGTAATAATAACCTCAAAATTAGTGATGTGGCTAAGTTGTTTATTGTTAATGTGTGGGTGGTTCATTTTGGTTTGCCTAGTTCTATTGTTTCAGATCAGGACTTGATATTTGTTCATAAAATTTATGATACATTATGGGAAAATATGGTTATCATGCTAAAATGGTATACTAATCTTCATCCACAAACTAATGGGTATATAGAAGTTGTCAATAGAACATTGATACATGTTTACAAGATTCTTCATTGGATTTTTTAGCATAAAAGCAAACTATGGAAGCACATGCTCATACTAAATCATCCAAAAAGTACAAATATCATTCATAATATCAATTTTAATTCATGACATCTCAAAAAAAAAACAAATATGAATAATTATTGTGAAGAGATGTGTCTATCAATGGTTTGAATGTAATAGTATATTTAATCTTACTATTAAAATGAGGAAAAGACATCCCTAGTTGAGAATATATTTTGTTGTATACATTTTGTATTCAATACTTATGAATTAATACAAATTGACTTTCGCATCATTATTTATGTTATACATGGTTGGTATTTTATTCAATTATATCTAATTTAGGAAACATGGTAGAGTAATGCAATAAGAATAATTTTATTATGACATTGGTATCATTTGAAACATCAAACTATGAACTCTAAACATATCATAGAGTTTATATCAACATTTTATGTCTAAGCCCAGCTTTCAAACAAACTAATTTCCAAATAAAAGTACCCACTAGATTTCTAGAAACTGTATAAAGATATATCGAACACTGATGGGAGATGAGAATAGAATAATATTTTCAACAAGAGGCAAAAATAACAAAAATTATGGTTGATCAAATTGAACACTATATTTATTGACCCCAAGATGGGGAATTTTGGGTAACATTCATAGACTTATTATGGCCCTATATCTTGAGGTTAACAAATACAACAAAAGGTTCAAGGTTACAAATTAAGAAACATATTCAATAGACAAAGGATAAATTAGAAAAACTCAAAGAAGTAGATGAACCATAGATGCGAGTAGTAGACTATTGGTTTGAAACAACATTAGACTTAGTTATAGTACCATGGGTAATATCAGGGTGGAAAAGCTTTGTCACAAATATATCAAAGTTTTTATAAGCTCTAAGAGGAATATTTATTGAAAAAGTACCAACATTAATCTATATTATATTCATTAAAGGTGAGTTAAAAATAAATGGTAAATAGTTCCTATAGGGGACATGAAAGGTAAGAGGGGAGATCCAAAGAGAGAGTATTATTGAGACATAAACATGTGATGGTAATGAGGATAAATGGAAGAAAGAAGAATCTAAAAAATTAATAAAATATTAGAGCAAGGTTTAGTGATAAGAAGGAAATTATATGAAATAAAACAAAGTAGAAATAAAGAGTATAATAAAGAAGAAGAAAAATAGGAGAAAGAAAAACTTAAAGGAAAGAAAGCAGGGAAAAGAAAAAAAAATAAGTAGAATTAAAGGATAAAATTAGGACATATAAATAAGAAGTAATGGGAGAAGTATAAGAGAAATTGAGATTAGAAACTTAAAATAAAAAATTAGAAGAGAAGATGAAAAAATAAAGATTATAAAGAGATAAAATAATGAGACAATCAAGTCTAAAAATAGAATTTACAAAAGTGACATCACGTGGAGATGTCACAAAACAATGGGAAGAAGAAGCATAATCAAAATAAAAAACTAGCAAAGAACAATCAAAATTAACACAAAACTTAAAACTGACACTAATAATGACAAAACTGAAAATAAGAATGGAAGGATTATAGGAAATATATAGAAAATGGATGAAATAATCACATATTAAGCACATAAACTTAGTTGAATAGATAAATGAATCAATAAAAGCATTCTCTAATCAATGATAAAGTTTTTAGATAGAAAATATGAGAAACCTTTGGAAGTGGAAGGCCAAAGAGAATATTTAACAAGTATAAGAAAAATTAGTTGCACAGAAGAAGATAAAATAGAAAGTATATACAACAATTAATAATATATTAGTGACATAAAAGAAAAGGAGAAAAGAGTAAAAGGAGAAGGAAGCAATATGGAGGGAAAAAATAGATTTGGAAAATTTAGTTAAAATTATAGTAGAAGTTATTAAGAAAAATAAATGGGAAACATGATTAGATTAAAAAGATAGTGGAATAAGAGTATAAAAGAGAGATGAATATAGTGAAGAAAGAATAATTAATGATAATAAAGAATAAAAATATAAAAAGGAACATGAAAATAATATAAGATGATATACATCCCCCCTCCCCATCTGGAAGATATTATTTGATGAGATGAGCCCCTTGAACCAACTATCATCCCTCATGTTGCTTCGAAAATTGAGACAAACAAGTATATATATATAGGAGAAGAATTAAGAGAAAGATATAGAAAAAAACAAACTTGAAGAAAGAATAGTGAGAGAGTTTGAAGAAGTGTTAGGAATAAAATACTTTGAGATATAATTACCATGAGATAAAGGTATACATAAAGTTATAGGGAAATAATAGTACCGTCGAGAAAATAAAAAGATAAAAAAGAAAAGAAACATTAAATTCCAAAATGGAACAATAATAATATTAAACCAGTAAGTGGAAAGATAAGTTCTAATCAAGCTAAAAAGATCAAAAAACTAAATTATCCATCTATGATAAAGATATAAAAGATGTGGATGTACATTTAGTTGCACTAGATTCATACTAGAGAATTCATAGTATTATAGGCAATCAATTTAAACTATTTGATTTTGTGGGAACATTAAAATAGTTTATGAAAATTAGTCTTGCAAATAGTAAGACATGAGATGACATCAAAGACACATTTCAAAGTGATTTATATTATACATTCAGACCCACATAAATTATAAGTAATATGAGAAAATTTATTCAAGGATACATAAATAGTAAAAGAATTTGATAAAAGGTTTAAATAGGTAGCAAGGAAGATAATAAAACCTGTAATAAAAAAGTAAAAAAATTGAATTATATACGGATTGTTACCACACCTAAGAGTAGCTACTAATGGAAAATAAATTCAAAAATTTACTTAAGCCTTATAAATTTCAAATCAATTAAAATCATAAACATGGAGAAGAGATTAGGATACAATAATGCAAACAAAGTTTGAGAAAATGGATCAAGAACTAACATAACTGAGATTGAGACAAGAAATACAGATGAAACAAAAATAACAAATAATTTACCCATAAATTCAACATATGATCTAAGATTTGGTATGAAATATGTTGTGAGGAAGATCATGGTAAGATAAAATGACCATCTATGGAAAAGGTTTGAAGGGCGGCATTAGCTCAATCTAACACTTTAGGGATGACACCCCCAATCCAGTAACCCATTGTAAAGGATAGACTTATTGAAAAATCTGTAGATTATACGATCAACATAGTTAGAACATGTGCCCATTATTGGAATTAGTTCCCCATATGAATAAATTAAAATATTATATGATGTGTGGAACATTTGGACACTACCAACAAAAATTCCCTAGAGTAGAGGTACTAGAAGACCTAAAAGATATGAAAAAAAGAGTTATCAAATAGAATAAAAATTTACCTACTTGTCACAATAAATATAGATCCCACATAGCACGTATAAATCCCTTACCAACCACCTATGACACCACAATATATAATCGAACCTCCCAAGCAAAAATTTAATAATTGTCAAGAATGATACCAAGGGGGGTATCAAGAGGACACCATGGAGAGCAATGTGGGGCTTATCAAGTCAATAGCTGTATAATAGGATATCATGGAGGTTACTTAGGGGGATATAAAGATAATAATTATTAATGAGGAGGCCATAGATACCAAGGGTATCAAGGTTACCAAGGAAGCAATTATCTAGGATACCAAGGGGAAAATTATTAAGGAGGACAAGGCAGATAAGATAGAGGTCCCCTTACCTATTAAAAATTTGTAAAAGAATGACATGTGACATGGAATTGCATGATACAAGACCAATATAAATGTGATTTTTTTCATGATAAGGTCACTCATAATGTATATATTTTCCCAAAGTGACCCAATTTTTCAAAACGTATGGCATAAACACAAACACTCTAAATGACACCACTAAAAGATCCTGAAATATAAAAAAGGTACCGTGGGAAGGTAAAGAAGAATAAAAATAAAGAGAACAAATAGAAACCTCCAGAAAAGGTGGAATTATATCAAAAAAATAAAATCTAAAGAAGAACTAAGAGACAATGGGAACAAGAAAACCATGAAAAAAATTAATGTAGAAAAAATTGTGGATAGTGATAGAGTAGTGGTACTAACACATAGTGGTTTTAGAAAGAACCTAATTGAGACACCTTTTGGATATGTATCACGTGGTGAAAGTGATAAGGAAACCTACCCCAATCCTAAAACCCATGATAGAATAGTAACATAGAACAAACAATAGTTGAAAAGTGTCAGCATAAGGAAGAGGGAAAGCAAACATATTTCAAGGAGGAGGAAGTGATAGGGTTAAATATAAGAGAGAAAATAAAAAATAAAAATAAAAATTCATAAAAAATACAACATCTTTTTAAGTATTGGAATAAAAAATAATATGTGCATTGTGTGTAGAGAACAAATAAAACCAAAAATAAAAATAAAAATGCCTTCCAAAAAAAATAACATGGAAAAACTTAATAGTATATTTATATGTCAAGGTTGGATATTGTGAGTTTACAAAATCATTTCTAAATTTGAGAGTAGATGTGAAAGTGATGTCAATAAGAGGATTTAAATAATTATGCAAACCCAAATACACCTAATAGATTATGACATAACTATGGTTGATGGCGGCTTAAAATCACCAATCAAAGAATTGAAAGGGGTAGAAGTGAATTTTATGGTAATAGTGAAGAAAATAGATTTTGAGGTAATGGAATGATTTTATAAAAGTATATCATATTCCATAATTCTATCACTAAGGTGGATTGTGGACTACAATGGTATTTTCAATTGTGAAGATGAAGAAATAACTTTTGAAGGGATTGGGATTATGGCCCATATCCCATTAGAAATATGCATGAGTGCCACTTGGACGAATACATATGGGAAAAAAAGGTGATGTGTCATTCAACCACATAATGGATTAAACAATCCATAACCTTCACAAAATACATAAACACATCATAAATTTATCATAGAATCTCCTTATAAATTCTCATTAAAATCGATAAATAATCCTCACATACACATAATGAAGATATCTCAATCTTTCTCTCAACAGATACAAGCTTCAACATACTATCATACTTGGCCAACATGCCAAGGTGACTTACTCAAAGGATTCACACAAGCCTATCCTTATAAACTCACCCCAATCCAACATATCCTACCCAAAAAGCAAAGGAAACATGCATTTAAAGGCTTACAAAGGAAGAATGAGTGAAAGAAACATAAAGGGGCCTAAAATTCATCCCACTCCTTCACATGAAGGGAATCTTGTCAAGAGACAAGGTATACCCAATATAATGCATACCACATGCTTCATGGGGTCATCTTTGACCAAGTACAAATCATCTTTGGAAAGTTGGTACCACCTTCAAGTAAGGTCATATGGAAAAAGTAGATGATAATATGAAATAGTGATTCATGTCTCCCCACTTAGCACAAGTTTCTAAAAGGGGTGAGTTTACCTTTTGACCACTCTTTTCATGCTCCATATGACAAAATCAACCCATGCCACCTAATCACTCAAGAATAGTGTTATAGACACCTCACCAAGATGAATAGTGTCCTCCACCTCATCAGTGAATAGTAACTTAGGAATAGAGTTGAATGAATATTGTTTTCTTACTGCATCATTATCCTCTAGTTGAAATCAACTCAACTGCCACAAGTTGTCATGATTTTATCCTTACCATTTATTTTGAAAAAAGAAAAAATCACACCACTTTGTCTTTGGGTGATGCAAGATTGCATGAACCCTAGAATGCTCCTACATCAGACACCCAAGGTAGATAATGTGATCCCTTGATCACATAGATGGGGTAAGTGGTAGAACAACTCTTTTGGTCATGAAGGGTAATGACCACAGCATCCTTGTCCAACATACCTGTGTACCCAAAGAACATTCTTTTTCCTTCTCCACTTCTAGCATCTACATGCTAGCCCTAAAACCATCCTCTTCCACCAAAATCTCATCCATATCCTAATGAATTCACATGTGGGTTGAATCCCACCATAAAAAATTGACCTCCTCTACCAAGATGCTCTTTCATGCATCTTATCTACCCATGTGATCTCTAGCCCACCATTATCCATCCCCTCCACCAAAATCCCTCTTGGCTTTCTTCACAACTCATCTAACCACCTATTGGATCATCCACACCATCACACATTACAACTACTTTCAGCTCTTCTCTCATGGTTGTAATAACATCCATCATCTCCTCTACATGTGCACTCTCTTGCACAAAAACCTCCTCTATAAATGGAACATCAACACCAACCAACTCTTTATCCACTACTATCATATCCACCACTTGGATAACTTCTTCAATCCACCTCTCTTCATGTTTATTAAATTCAAATTCAAATTAATCCACACTTGGATTAAAATGAGCCTCCACCAAACTCTCTTCATGTGAACACACTTGCACAATAACAATCTCCAAAGTTTCTCCCAAAGAAACTTGCAACTCATATTTAATTTCAGCATGCTCCTCATGATTTTCACTATCACAATGAGATTCTAAAAGCTCTATATCAGCCACTTACAAGGTTAAAATATCCTCATATGTAGCTCCATTTTCAGCTCCATCACATGGATGAATTTCCATCACAATATCCTCCTGTGTACTTGCTTTCACAACCTCTTCAGTCAAAGTTTCCACCATGGAAACATGCAAATGTATGGTTACTCTCTTCCTCTATGTGCAACACCTCATGGCTGTAATTTTTTATTTTTATAAACTCCTCATGATTGCCTTCTTCACTATTATTTTTCCACTCATGGGACTCCATAATTTCCTCCCCATATTCAAACAATGGGTCTCCTTCATCAGCTGTAACATAAATCAGCTTTCTCTCCTTTTCAAGCCTCTTATCTTCACACATCTCAAGAAGATTTTCCATCCATTCTCTTTGAATTTTTGGGTGCATAAATTCACCCATAAAATTGGAAACCATATGTTCCCAATTCTTAACCTTCTCTTTTCCTCTCCTCTTTCTCTCCACTTGGTGATATTCCCAACACTTGGATCCAACTCCACTCATCCTCTTGCTTGCAATCTTCACCCTCATGGGGTCTTCAATATTGTCCTCTTAAAAACATATCTCTAGGTCAGTTATCCATTTCATGATCCATTTTGAACCTTATTTCCCACATAACAAAGGTATTCCTCCAATCTTCTTCCCCATCTCTTCAAAACCTGTAAAAAAAATAAACAAGGATGCACTCTAGCATCTCCTCCTCCCAGCAAGATTAAAACTTGCTCAAATACCATTTGATGTGACCTTCAACCACATAATAGACTCAAAAATACATATCCTTCACAAAATATATAAACACATCATAAATTTATCATATAATCTCCTCATAAATTCTCATTAAATTTAACAAATAATCCTCACATACATGTAACCAAGCTATCTCAAGCTTTTTCTCAACACATACAAGCTTCAACAAGCTATCATACTTGGCCAACATGATAAGGAGGCTTCCTCAAAGGATTCACATAATCTTATCATCATAAAATGGCCTCATTTCAAATTAGCCTACCCGCAAAGAAAGGAAACATGCATTTAAAGATTTATAAAGGAAGAATGAGTGAAAAAAACACAAAGGGGCCCAAAATTCATCCCACTCCTTCAAAGGTTCACCCTAATATAATCCATGCCACATGGTTCATGGGGTCCTCTTTGACTAAGTACAAAGCATCTTTGGAAATTTGGTACCACCTTTAAGCAAGGTCACATGGAAAAAGTAGATGCCAATCTGAAATAGTGATTCATGTCTCCTCACTTAGTACAAGCTTCCAAAATGGGTAGGTTTGAATTTTAACCACTCTTTTCATTCCCCACATGAAAAATTCAACCCATGCCACTTAATCACTCAATAATAGTGTTTTGGACACCTCACCAAGATGAATAGTGTTTGCCACCTCATCAATGAATAATAACTTAGGAATATTGTTGCATGAATAGTGTTTTCCCACTACATCACAAGGATGAAGAAGAATATTTTAATGACCTCCAAGAGATTTATGCCATTGAAAAAGTACCCCATTTTGATAGGTACTTTGAGCCCAATGAATAAGGATAAATTGAGTTAGAAAATGAAGAACTTGAATCTGATATCAAAGAGGGTATAGAAGCATTGTTATATGGAATACCACAAACAAGAGTTCATAAATTATTGTACTTAAGAATAATCAACTAGGAACACAATAATACCACATCCCATGGAAAATTAATGAATGGAGAAAACTATTATTCATCCAAGGAAGATGAAACAGAGTACCATTAAATCATAGATGAGGGCGAAGACACATTTCATGATACCACAGAGACATGGAACTATGACACAAAAGTCATATGTAATGATATAAAAGAAGGAATAATTCACAATGACACTAAATAGATAAAAAATACCATAAAACATATATTGTGTATTATGGAACGAATGAATTATACTAAAAAATAGATAAACTCTACCATGAAACAAGTCAACTATATCACAAGCTCTATATTGCATAGCATGAAACCAAATCATGGAAATACTAATCCAGGAAGAGACATTGCCACTAAAATAATAAGTATTCAACATACCATAAACAAAAATCTCATGTACAAAGAAGAAAGGAAATATAATAAGAAAATAAAAAAATACATGGTCACTATTAGAAAATAAAGGCAAAAATACATAATAACATTACCTAAATATGCCACAGAAAAGAAGGTTACATCATATCAGAGCATAAAGAGAACTAAGAATACAATATAAAATCCATAATAGGGATCAAAAGGGTTTTTTGATTGGGGAAAGGAGCATCACACAGTAACTTGCCTAAATTATCAAGAACTAGTGATATCAGAACATAATTAACACAAATGGAGAAAGTATTCCCCAATGAAATGGCAGGCATGGAAGCTCTAGATGATACATTAGTTATTAATGTCACAAGATGGTGGGTAATGAATAAGGAAAATACTAATAATTGGACCACCATTTCCATTGTCATTGATATGTAGTATATTAAAAAGGAATGGAATTTCAGGCCCTTTTAAAATATACAAGAAAAGGAAGTCTACATAAACATATCAATAGATGTGAAGAATATTGGAAACAGATTAGAGAAACTAACCCCAAACTCTGGGCCCAATATTTCTAATGGACATTACGACATATACCATGGGCATGGTATATGCATCAATAAATACGAGGAGAGACTAATAATTGGGATCGTATCCTTCAAGATTTTTTGTGCATGTTTAACTTTTGGGATCCAAATAGAAGAGTATGATACACTCTAAAAATCTAATATTTTATAGTATCCTTTGATGAAGATGCAATAACCCAATTTGAAAACCATCAAATAATAGATAAAAAAGAGAATAAAAAAACCATATAAAAAAGGATCAAATATATGTTAGGGAGCATCCAACAATAGAATGTATGAAACATAAAAAATCCATGCAAGTTCTTGATAAGTTATATCAATATATTCTAGTAATATGCTATAAAATGGAAAAATGAGAACATGAACAAGACAAAATGAACAATCCAAACAATATCCATTATAATTTCCATGAGTGAGAAAGAGAATTGATTACAAATGATAAATATAAGACCCCATACTTTTATCAACCATTAAAAAACTACCAATAAAATATAGCTCATGAAGGAGATTCCAAATTTGTTAAAATTGGATATTATTGAGAATAATCTATAGTCCTAAAAATGGTGGAATTGCTAAAATATTATGAAGATGTTTTTTCAAATAATTTAAAAGAACTTTGCAGCATAAGCCTAAATTGGGAAATGTGAAAATTAAATTAAAACCAGAAACCAAATTGATCATGAAGAGAACCTATCGATTAAACCCTAACATGAATATTAAATTCAAGATGAAAAATAATAAAATTTTTGTCTCATGTATCATAGATCTAGTAGATGATGCAGAATGGATTAGTCTGATGGTGGTGTAGAATATAAATATCAATGAAATAATAATATGTCTATATTTTAGAGAGTTAAATAAATCATGTATCCATGATCCCTTTCCTACAACATTCACAAAAAACATTTTAAAAAATATTACAAATTCTCAGGATATCACCATGGTCAAATTGACAAAGAGGGTAGGCCAAAAACAACATTTACCACTGAATGGAGTTTATTCATTTACAAGTAATGTCATTTGGTCTTAAGAACACCCTTGTTATATGTATTCTATCATGGCCAATGTATATAAATACATTATACATGACTTCTTGGAAGTATACTTAGACAAGTGGATTGTTTATGGATTGAAAAAATATCATATCCAATCACTAAGACTAATGTTTAAACGATGTTGCATGCTACAAATCATGTTAAATATAATTAAGTGTATATTTTTTACACCTTTTGAAACATTGTTGGGCCATATAATTTTTAAGGAAGGATTGATGATGATCCTTTCACATTAGCTATAATTTTAAATTTTTTTCCATCCAAAACACAAAAAGAGGTTTGCACATTATTAAGATATACAAGAGATACCACTAGAAATTTATAATAGCTTATGTCATGATTAGTGCACCTATATAAGTACTATTGAAGAAAAAAAAACTAATTGATTAAAATAAATAATGTTAATAAGGACTTGAACTATTAAAAAAAATTGAATGCCCCAATACTAATATTTTTAGACTAAAAGGTTCCTTCCACATACATGTTGACACCCCAGGGATAACAATAGGTGCACTATTGGCCCAACCACAAAAAAATATGGATCATCTGATATTTTTTACAAGTCAAACTAGTGAAATCAAAACAAAATTATTTAATATTAGAAAGTGAAGCATTAGCAATGGTGTTTGCATTTCAAAAGTTTAGGCACTATATACTTGTAACTCCATTCGAATTCTACATTGATCATAAACCACTCAAATATATTTTTAATAGATCATTACTTCAAGGTCAATATGCAAATAGTTGATGATATTTCAAGAGTTTGATTCACCATAATTGTCAACCTAGGGAAACTAAATAATGGCCCAAACTATTTATCCTAAAGTAAAATGGATGAGATCAAAGACTGATTGATGATGAATTCTAAGGTGCCCATTTGTTTAGAGTCAAAATATTTTCCAAATACAAGGAGACCACTACCAATTTTTTGTCAATAAGAGAGTTACCAAAAGAATATTCCAAAATGGATAAGAAAAGGTTGATCATTCAAAATTTTATTTTAACATTTATTTATGGTACCTTATACAAAAAAGGGTGGGATGAAATTATAAGGCAGGTGGTATTGCAACGTGAATGACAAAACATACTCAAGGAAGAACATGAAGGAATTTCCAATGGGCATAATCGCAAAGAAGTAATTGCATGTAAAGTACTATTGGATGGATTATGGTGGCACACCCTTTTTAAATATGCCCTCATTTATGTGTGTAAATGTGATATATGTCAAAGAGTGGTAAAGAAAAATGCCACGGATGAAAGGTCATTAGGACTAGTACTTACTTTAGCACCATTTTAAAATTGGTCATTAATGTCATTAGAATAATTGAGCTAGCAAAAATAAAATCTCAAGCTTAATTCATCATTACAGGAATAGAGTATCTGACATGATGGACTATGGAGATACCCACAAAATACATCACCACAAAAACAACATCAAAATGTATTAATGATAACATCATTACATGATTTGGTTGTCTACTAGGCATCACTAGTGATCAAGGAAAACACTTTGTGAATACAACTATTGCCTAAGTGTTGACACAGAAGATTGCACCCTTGGCAGGAGGCCGAGATCCTACCTTCTTCACGCAACAATGGAAACTCCCCTCTTGCCTGTGGGACCGGCGAAGCTAGAGGGGAGAGTCTCTAGATAAGGGCTAGCTCCCTCTAATGTATCATTTAGGCCCTAGCTTCTCCTACTGCTAACAAAAAATGTAAAAGGGGGGGTGAAAAGGGAAAGAGAGATGCTGAAAACAAAGCCTAAGCCTAAAAAGTAAAAGGTGATACACCAAAAAATATGACCCACCCATCCCGAACATACACTTTTCACCAAAAGGAAGCACCTATACACTTCATCTGACATGAGAGAACCTTCTGCATTAGTGGGTCAGGGGTCCATGGAGATATAGGGAGGAAAATAA
Organism: Torreya grandis; assembly: GCA_037957365.1. Lineage (NCBI taxonomy): Eukaryota > Viridiplantae > Streptophyta > Pinopsida > Cupressales > Taxaceae > Torreya > Torreya grandis. The sequence goes on along the minus strand of JARHVA010001530.1, from coordinate 839,249 downwards.
CCACTAGAGGCATTCTGAGACACACTGCAGCAGCCTATCCACTTCACCTAAACTCCTTTAGGGACACTTCTGATAGACCTATAAAAGGAAACTCACAAAAATGCACCAGACATGCTGAAATCATTCTAAAAAAGCATTAAGAAAATGACTTAACATAGAATTAAATGCATAGACACATACTAAAGATGAAAAAATCAAAATGGAGGTAAAATGCTAAGTTTGGATTGAAGGTAAAACCTGGCAGCTCTGCCTTACAAGCCCGAGAGATTTTTGGGTAGAGTTTTGCCTTAAGGCTGAGAGCGGGATCTTTTCTCAAAAGAGAAGTTTTACAATATATAGGAAGAGGAAGAGAATTTGGCACTCAGGGAAATATTTTGGCACTCATTTTCTGCCAGTGGTCCATGTGCGCTGAACACATCGAGAAGAGGAAAGCCACTGTTATTGATGTCATCCTTTAGAAGAGGCCTGCTAGAACCATGCTGTACAATCACCAAAATTGACTTTGGCATTCAAGAATTAATGTAAGGACATGGTCATGCCCCTTTTCTACAAATAGACTGTAGTTTGTCCCCTCATCAATGCCAACTACAGAAAATAGGTCGCACCACTCAACTGCAATAACTCACCTTCCCTTCGCCACTTGAATGCTTTGTCATTTCTGCTCTATCTTCTTCCTACTTTTTTAGCCCTCAGGGGCAATCTTTTGGTGGGTCACTATGCTCCTTAGGGCTCTTTCCATGATTTGGTGCTCTTTACAGTTTAAAAGAAAATGGCTATTTCACTGCTTTAAATTTGACGTTCGTGCGGCCGTCACCCAACAGCTAGTTCGCTTGCTTAAATTTGATGGTTTTTGGGACGTCATCATCCTTAGAAAAATCCTATCAGGGCCTTTGTTTCAAGCTTTTGTGCTTCACAGCTTTTGTTTCAGGCCTTTTCCCACGAACAACAAGTCTGTAGGAATTGGCCGTTTGGCTTCCCCAGGGTTTTTTGCTTTGGGCCCTTTTCCTGTGGACAAAAGTCTGTGGGAATTGGTCGCCTCCAAATTTCTTTGGGATTTCCTCCTTTGTCACCTCTTTGAAGTGCCTTTGCCTCTGCAAGGGCTTATTGAACCTGGACTACCCTCCGCAAGGGCTCCTGCCCTTCGGCTTTGGGGGGCACCTCGTTGAACCGACCCTTTGAACTAATCGCATTAAACCGATTTGTTAAACCGTCTATTAAACTGAAGCGTTGAACTTAAGCGTTGAACTAAATGATTGAACTAATTCGTTGAACCAGTTCAATGGTTCAATGAAGCGCACCAAGCCCGTTGAACTTTGGTGATTAATCATCCGATTGAACTAGGAGCCGCTTGAACTGAGCATTGAACTAAGGCATTGAACCAATGGAACCAAGCCATTGAACCAATTGGTAGAATGGGTTCAACAGTTCAAAGCTGCGCACCGATGAACCAAGTGGTTGAACCAACATTAAACCAAATGTCGATGAACCTTTCGTTTGGACCAAGTGATGAAGCAAGCGATGAAGCTAGCCTAGAAATTAAAGTGATGGACTTGAAGCGATGAAACAGGCTTTGAAATGGAGCGATTGAACTACCGATTGAACCAAGGCTCAAACCAAGGCCGATTGAACCAAGCGATTGAACCAGGGATTGAACCAAGGCATTTAACCAATTCAATGGTTCAAATATGCCAAATTTTCTTGTGATTTTCTTCAAACCAGAGCCCAAAAAAGCCTCATAAAACCCAGGACTCTCTGAACTGATTCTTCATGCGCCAAAGGACTAACCTGTTGAGTCCGTAGAAATCCAAAACTTGCAAAGTCCATAGAAATCCAAAACCTGTAGAGTCTGTAGAAATCTAAAACCTATAGAGTCCGTAGAAATGAATAGATTCATGCAAAATCATAAAATGAAATGGCCTAGAATAGTAGGGACAGAAGGGGACCAATTTTTGGCCTGTTGGGCAAAAAATGGTCAACAAATTGGTGACTCCCAGGGGAAGCATGCCTATTATGCTTAAAGATTAGTTGCCTTGCAGTCCATTAGGCATGGAGTCAGATGCAGCTATGAAAGAGTTAGCAACAGCCCCAAAATATCTGAGAATCAAACATGAAGCTTTTTACCCCACACACAAAGGGAAACACACAACGCTAAAAGACACTACCTGTGCAAACTGCACTTAGGGAAAGTAGGAAAAGAAACTAAAAACAAACTACTATATACAGCTAACCAGGAATGTTTGCCTCCCTCCTGGATCAAAGGGAAAATTTCTTAAGTCCCCTTCCTGGCAAGAAGACTTATGGTGCCAGGCAAGTAGCTGAATGAAAAGGAGATTTGGTGACCTACTCCTCTTGCATGTCACCTGAGTTGGCTGGTATTCGGGTGGATTAGATTCAAACATGCTTCCAACATATGTGTATCTTATTTGTTCTTAGAAGCTTGTTAAATGTTGGTCCTTCATATTGGTGCTCTTCACCAAGAAATCAGTGGTTGTTGGCTTATCACCATAAGCCCTTTGACATGTATTGCTCCCTTGCAGTGCATCATGGTCTGACCCATTTCCTTCTGCTTCATTGCAGACTCTATCAGACTCATCCTCTGCTTCCTTTTGGCCTTATTAAATAAGGGTGACTGTGGTGATGTCTGAAATGGACTCACAAAATGATTGCTCATCCCACAAAACATTGCCTCTTTGTTTGAAGCTTTCTTCTTTAAGGCCTTCCTCTAGGAAGACAGACCTCTCTTTCTCCTCCTTGATGATCAGGATCTCTAGATGTTCAAAGGTATCCTCCTGATCCTCCTCCAACTCAAGCTCCTTAGCATAGTCATCTTCATCATCAAAATAGCAAGGAAGTTCATCGAACAAAGGGGAAGAGAGCTCACCATGATTTTGTTTCTCCTCATATTGCTGGAACATCTGCATGTATGCGTGACCTGAGTCTTCTCCATTGCTGATGATGCCTTCACAAAAAGCCTCAATGTTGATTTCTTCTTCGCTGTCGCTCATGACAACCTCTTGGGAAACTACAAATTAGATCTTCTGCTCCTCACTCACCTCCTAAAAAATAGGTTCCTCCTCGAGAAGGGATGAAGTGGGAAAAACTTGTGGAAGAGGAGGCAGCCCTTGAGCTAGAATTGAATGATTCTCTTCCTTCCACTTGGCCAACACTTCATCAATATTAGGTGCGGCTTGATATCTCTCTTAGAAATGTGTAGGTGGGGTGTGTTCAAACATAGAATGTGTCGTTGGGTCTGAACTGTCTATCACACACTGGCTAAGGAATCTCTCTTTAGATTCCCACTCTGCGATTCTCCTGGCTAGATCTTCTTAGAAGAGCCTTTCTTGGAGATCATAGGAATCATGGGTAGGAGTAGCTTTATCCTTTTTAAGATTTTGAGCAAAAACTTTCTTCTCCTCTTTCCTGCCCCATGATTCAACTATTTCCCCCCAAGTCAGGAGGTTGCCATCAGGGCAAAAGATCTCAGAATTAGAAATTGCCCTTTTGGTTGAAGGGCAACTAGGAGGGCTGCTTGAGGTGATTCTCTAAAAATCTTGAGTCTAATCATAGTCATATGAAGGAAAACAAGTTCCATGATCTTGTGCAAAGGAATTATATATATATATATATATATATATATATATATATATATATATATAAGTAAGATTTATGATGGCACCAGGCTACTTAACTAGCAGATTCAACTCAGAGTCGTTATTGGTGTTTGATGCAAAGCCTCCAAAGGTTGGTCGGTTGAAGAACACACCAAAAATTCTTCAACTCTTTGGACACAACTTATCCTATTTGGTCCCACTGGGCATGCCAAAAACTATTGACGTAGAAGATTGCACCCTTGGCAGGACGCTGAGCTCCTGCCTTCTTCACGCAACAATGGAAACTCCCCTCTCGCCTATGGGACCGGCAAAGCTAGAGGGGAGAGTCTCTAGATAAGGGCTAGCTCCCTCTGATGTATCATTTAGGCCCTGGCTTCTCCTACTGCTAACAAAAAATGTAAAAAATGGGGGGGTTTGAAAAGGGAGAGAGAGATGCTAAAAACAAAGCCTAAGCCTAAAAAGTAAAAGGTGATACACCAGAAAATATGACCCACCCAGCCCAAACATATGCTTTTCACTAAAAGGAAGCACCTATACACTTTATCTGACATGAGAGAACCTTTTGCATCAGTGGGTCAGGGGTCCGTGGAGATACAGGGAGGAAAATAACCACTAGAGGCATTCTGAGACACACTGCAGCAGCCTATCCACTTCACCTATACTCCTCTAGGGACACTTTTGATAGACCTGTAAAAGGAAACTCACAAAAATGCACCATACATGCTGAAATCATTCTGTAAAAGCATTAATAAAATGACTTAACATAGAATTATATGCATAGACACATACTAAAGATGCAAAACTCAGAATGGAGGTAAAATGCTAAGTTTTGATTGAAGGTAAAATATGACAGCTCTGCCTTACAAGCCAGAGAGATTTTTGGGCAGAGTTTTGCCTTAAGGCTGAGAGCAAGATCTTTTCTCAAAAGAGAAGTTTTACAATATATAGGAAGAGGAAGAGAATTTGGCACTCAGGGAAAGATTTTGGTGCTCATTTTCTGCCAGTGGTCCATGTGCGTTGAACACATTAGGAAGAGGAAAGCCATTGTTACTGATGTCATCCTTCAGAAGAGGCATGCTAGAACCATGCTGTACAATCACCAAAATTGACTTTGGCATTCAAGAATTAATGTAATGACATGGCCACACCTCTTTTTTGCAAACAGACTATGGTTTGTCCCCTCATCAATGCCAACTGTAAAAAATAGGTCGCGCCGCTCAACTGCAATAACTCACCTTCCCTTCACCACTTGAATGATTTATCATTTTTGCTCTTTGTCTTCTTCCTACTTTTTCAACCCTCAAGGGCGATCTTTTGGCAGGTCATTGTGCTCCTTGGGGCTCTTTCCATGATTTGGTGCTCTTTACAGTTTAAAAGAAAACAGTTATTTCATTGCTTTAAATTTGACGTTCGCGTGGCCGTCACCCAATGGCTAGTTCACTTGCTTAAATTTAACAGTTTTTGGGACATTATCGTCCTCGGAAAAATCCTATTGGGTCCTTTGTTTTGGGCTTTTGTGCTTCATGGCTTTTGTTTCAAGCCTTTTCCTGTGGATAAAAAGTCTGCAGGAATTGGCCATTTGGCTTCCCCAGGCTTTTTTGCTTCGGGCCCTTTTCCTACAGACAAACGTCCGTGAGAATTGATCACCTCCAAATTTCTTTGGGCTTTCCTCCTTTGTGGCCTCTTTAAAGTGCCTTTGCCCTCTACAAGGGCTTATTGAACTTGGACTACCCTCCGCAAGGGCTCCTGCCCTTCAGCTTTGGGGGGCACCTCATTGAACCGACCCTTTGAACCAATCATGTTGAACTAACACATTGAACCAGTTTGTTGAATCGTCTATTGAACTGAAGCATTGAACTAAATTATTGAACCAATTCATTAAACCGGTTCAATGGTTCAATGAAGCGTGTCGAGCCCATTGAACTTTGGTGATTAATCATCTGATTGAACTAGGAGTCGCTTGAATTGAGCATTGAACTAAGGCATTGAACCAATGCGGTTGAACCAAGCCATTGAACCAATTGGTTGAACCGGTTCAATGGTTCAAAGCTATGCATCGATGAACCAAGTGGTTGAACCAACGTTGAACCAAATGCCAATGAACCTTTTGTTTGGACCAAGCGATGAAACAAGCGATGAACCAAACCTGGAAATTAAAGCGATGGACTTGAAGCGATGAACTAGGCTTTGAAATAGAGTGATTAAACTACCGATTTAACCAAGGCTCGAACCAACGCCGATTAAACCAAGTGATTGAACCAGGCATTGAACCAAGGCATTTAACTAATCTAATGGTTCAAAGATGCCAACTTTTCTTATGATTTTCTTTAGACCAGAGCCTGAAGAAGCCTTGTAAAACCTGAAACTCTCTGAACTGATTCTTCATGCACCAAAGGACTAACCTGCTGAGTCTGTAGAAATCCAAAACCTACAGAGTTCATAGAAATCCAAAACTTGCAGAGTCCGTAGAAATCTAAAATCTACAGAGTTCATAGAAATGAACAAATTCATGCAAAATCAGAAAATGAAATGGCCTAGAATAGCAGGGAAGGAAGGGGACCGATTTTTGGCCTGTTGGGCAAAAAATGGTCAACACTAAGTCCTTAAACATTTTTTGATCAATCATAATAAAATTATCCCCTACCACTCATAGTCTAATGTTACATTTGAATCATTTAATAAATTTACAAGAAACATATTAATAAAAACATGTAATCTAAATTTCATGGACTGGGACTTGAAAATACCTATGGTACTATGGGCATAGCACACAACTTACAAATAGATAACCAAGTATTTTCAATTCTAATTAGTCTATAGGTTAGAAGCCATACTGTCAATGGATTTTATTGTACCAAGTTTTATATTAAAAGTGGCATTTAGAATCATCATAGATCACTCACTCCATGAATACTTGATTCAATTAGAATAACTAGATAAGAAACAGTTTATAGTCGCGTTTAACCAAACACATAAGAAGAGAATCCAAAAATCCTAGCATGACTTAAATTGAAAACATAAGGAATTTCATGAGGGACTCTATGTTTTATTATATGATATCAAATATATGAAATCAAGGAAGCTAAAAATGTGATGGTAAAGACATTACATAGTGATAAAAATTCTATCGATTGACATAGTCAATATTAAACTATTAGTAGAAGTTAAGTAGTAAGGTTTTTTTTAATGGATCCCACCTAAAATTATAGAATAATGTATATCAATAATAAATTTCACAAATAAAATACAACACCGTGGAAAAAAATTAAAATTCCAAGTTGAAAACTAGAAAATGATTTGTGGAAAGAAAAAAACAGAAAATTCTAAGTTGAAAATCAGTAAAATGATGGCTTAAGGATAGACCAAATAAATAGAATGAATAAATAAAATTGGGATGAATGTCATTGGTCCTATAAATATTTTCAAGTGAGTCAAGCCAGGATGGACGAGTTGAGCAAGGATGTTATGACATCCTGTGCCAGACATTTAAGACAATAGGTTATTTGACCATGTTAAAAATCCCAAGTTACAAAGAGTAATGATGGTTAAAATAAAAAACATATATTAAAGATAAGAGAGAAAAATAATAAATTCAAATATTGAGGTGTTCAAAGAATCTTCAACCAATATTAATAACATTCAAATAAAACTAGACACTGATAAGATAAAGCGTACATTAGCTAAGCAAATTGTTGGAAGGAAAACCCACTTTACAAGAAATCTAGCAAAATTATGCTTCACGTCCACATTTAAATAAAAATGAAGGGTGGTAGGAATAAATTTATATTAAGTGATTTTCACTCTTCTTGATTCACTTAAAATATTCAAGCACCCAAGCTCTATCAAAATCACTTTGTGGCATCGTAATTATCAATAGTCTAAGTAGAGAGAGTGATAATAGAATTCCCACAAATAATTGACCAAAGGGATATGTTGATTCCAAAATCTAAGAATGTGCCATAGAAATCCATTATATTTTTAGAATCATCTATGAATGAGACATCCAAGATCAAATACTGGAAGATTGACTACACAACTTGGTTGCAATGAATGAAATCACATAAGAGCATAATAGAGATAAATTGTATTCAGTGAATGGAGGTGTACAAAGCATTAGGTTCATATAGCTCACATCTATATCACTCATAGTTTTCAAAACACACTAAGCTAATATATTACAATAGCATAATGGCTCCATCACCATAATGCTTACTACATAAATGGCACAATGGCCAAGTAGTTCCACAATCCTCATTTTAATCTACAATACTCCACACAATCCACCATGAATTCCTTAGAAGACAGGTCCTTATATAGGCAAAGAAGAGGTATTGAGCCACATCCATTTAGAAATGAGAACACAGTTCAATTTCCAAGTGAATAGTAAATCCATGTGCAACATGCCAATCCCCACATGTCAACATTGGTTGCCAAATGAATAGTGAAACCATGTTGACTATAAATAAGCATGTGTATGTGCAACTAATGACCTCATTATTACACCTAAGTGACCTAATTATTCTAACTAATTAATATTAATATATATGTGTAAGAAAACCATATAATGGATTAAAAAAACATACGTCAACACCCCCCTTAAGTGTAGCTTAGATGGGTAAAATATTTGGATCCTAGTAATAAGGCCTTGTTAGGCACCCAAGTACATTTAAATCCCTTGTATGAACATAGATATGTACCCTCCCCATAATTATCAATAAAGAGATGTTTCCCCTCAATAAGTATCATAAATAACCCCCCTAAGTTTACAATTACAATACATGCTCAAATATTGGACATCAAACTCAGATAAAAATGCATCCACAAGTAATATGTGTGAACAAACTTGTTTATACTATGAAGGGAATTGACCTCCATCCATATCAGAACTCACCTGAAGGTATTTGACACTCAAAATTACTATACAATGGGTCATGACATAGGGGTATGGGGGAAGTAACCCCCAAAAGGGTCAAAAGGTAGCACCCCTTATAGGGTCTAGGGGTAATACCCTAGGCACGCTTAGGGCAGGGTTGATGGGCAGCACCCATGATTCCAAATGCAATTTGAATAGTGTGAGGCCCTTGGAATTGATCAAAATTCACCAATTTTTCCAAAAAATATCCCCAAAATGGACATCAATTCCCATCAAAAATATGTTTGTGAGGAGTACAAGTGTAAAATTAGGTACCACGTAATGAGAGAAGTAAATAAGAAGAGAGAATAAAATACTTGGTTTACTTGTGAAGGATTTAGTCCACCTACCAAATTGGATACTTAGAATCATAAGTCCACTTCAGGTTATAATTTTTCTTTAGGTTTTGGTCCTATCAGTTGGTCTAGAAAGAAGCAAAATGCTATTGTTATATCATCCAAAGATGCAGAGTATAGGGGAGTTGATAACGTAGCTACTGAGGCTATTTGGCTTCAAGGGATTCTACCCAATTTTGGAATTCCTATTAGACAACCCACCATCATCTATTACGACAACCAGAGTACTATACATATATGCAAGAATCTAGTTTAGCACCAACAAATCAAACACAATGAGATTCACATGCATTTTATTTAGGAGCTTATTCATGGTCAGGTCATTAAATTGATTTTTTTCTAGACTTCATATCAGGTTGAAAATATATTTACCAAACCCTTCATCGAGATCAAGTTCATTCATCTATGAGCTCTTTTTGGGGTGTGGTCTACATCAGTATAAATAACATCTTCAAGGGGCTTCTAGCCTCTTCACTTATTCTATGTCTCTTTTTTGGGGGGAGAGTTTTTTCCCATTGGGTTTTATCCCTTTTATCCACTTTGTGAGAGCTTGATTTGTACTTGGGTACATGATTAGGCCTAGTTGTTAGGACCCAATTCTACTACCCACCTAAGCTATGCTTACGGGGGTGTTAGTGTAGGTTTTTCACCTACACTAACTTTGATACATCCAAAATTGAATACTGGAATATCAAACACACAACTTGGTTGCAATGAATGAAATCACACAAGATCATAATAGAGATGGATTGTATTCAGTGAATGGAGGTATACAAAGCATGGGGTTCACATTGCTCATATCTCTATCACTCACAGCCATCACAACACACTAAAAAAATCTAGTACACTAGCAAAATGGCTCTATCACCAGAATGCTTACTACACAAATGGCACAAGGGATAAGTAGTTCCACAATCCTCACTATAATCTACAATACTCCACAATTTCACCATGAATGTCTTGGAAGAGAGGTCCTTATATAGGTAGAGAATAGGTATTTGTCCATATCCATTTGGTAATGAGAACACAAATCAGTTGTCAAGTGAATAATAAACCCATGTACAACATGTCAAGCCCCACATGTTAATATTGGTTGCCAAATGAATAGTGCAACCATGTTGACTACAAATAAGTATGTGCATGTGAAAATAATGAAGTCATTATTACACCTAAATGACATAATTATTCCAACTAATCAAGCTTAATATATGTGTAGGAAAACCATATAATGGATTAAAAAAATCTACATCAACACAGACTGGATCCCTGAAAATATTTTTCATTCATCACATAAATTAGGTAACTTGGACCATACATTTCACTATATCCATGTGAATATCATATAAATTTATCACACAAGGATGGATGCAGACCATGTTGAGTTCATTCAACAAGTTCCATAGACTAATTAATGGGAAGGGATTACCAAGGCTAGTTCCATTCTGTAGATGAAATTGGATGTGTGGGATAAATTCCCACTCTTTTATCTATGCAATAGGGTGATTAAAATCATACTCATCTACATCCATAATGGTATCATTTTCTTATAACAACCACATAACATCATTGCATAAGGTTTTGAATACAAGGGTTGATGAACAAAGGACACAATATCCATAAATATACTAAGAAAGGTTCTTGCCAAATGAAAATATGCCACAAATTATAAGGAAAAGGGAGAGAGTTAAACTTAACATGAAGTCAAAAAAGGTGATGCACCAAATGTCTTTACTACTGCCACTCATTTACAGGTGCACAAATAAACAATAGAACTGAATTAACACTACATAAAGTTAAATATGATCCTCTTACATCAGTATAGTTTAGAGAGGCTAGAGATTTGATTCACAACTAGGAGGGAGGAAATATATCCACTAATAATCAATGCATGAACGAAATATGGCACTAAATACAACCTACAAGAGTGACTTTAAACTACATAAAGGTGAGAAAATGAGATAGCAAACAAGGAAAGTTGAATCATCACATGATAATATCAATCATTCATGAATACACACTAAACATAGTCATATAAAAATGTAAACATTAGTTATATATTGAGGTAAAGGGATTACAAAAGGATCATGACTTTACCATACTCATGTGGATTATCCTTTCAAATTCACCTACAAGAGTATATATAGGAGAAGAGAAGGGAGAGAGAAGGTGGATGTGTATTAAGCTCATGATGGCTCTCATCCAATCATGAGATCATTAAAAATCTGATGGAAGGTAAAACATAGTTATATTATTCTTTATTCAACATGTGATAGGCTTGTATAATGATGCCTTCATGAAAGGTGGTGTAAGATTCTATTGGTCTTCTATGACTCATTTTGTTTTCTTGAAACTACCCTTTATTGATTGAGGAGTTAGAGTCTTAGGTCTTGACACATGTATTAATTTTTATCCTTTTTCCACCTTACCCACATTTTAGGATCTCTAAATTTATGTTACATGGTTATGTTTGTGTGGGAATATATAGTCTTGGGCTCAAATCAATGCATTATTCCAATTACAACATTGACCTATTCTTAATCTTTCATTTCTCTAATTTAAAACTAACATCATTGAAAAGATGGAGAAATAATATTTCCAACATAAAAAGTGACATCAAAAATATATTTTTGTATCAAAATATATGTCTTAAAACCCAACATGTAGTCTGTACAATTGCATCAGCTCCTTTAGAAAATGGAAAAAATGAAAATTGCAGAGCACGACATGAGTAAAACCCATCATATCTTATATTTATAGAATATCCTAAAAATAAAATCAAAAGGATATTTTTATTTTTTTAAGTGATAAAATTAATTCCTGTGCACTACCCTTTGAGTGTTTTTTGGTCGAAAGTTGGCTAAGAAACCTTCCCAGAAGGGTTACTTCACACCATTATATCTTTTCACTACAAACTCCAACATCTACAAAACTAAATGCATTACCTTTTCATGTCATCAGGGTAGTTCCATACAAATTTTAATTCATTTTGGCTTGTAAAATATATGGAAAAAGTTCTCACTAGATAGATTTAGCAACTGGAAGATGCAAAAAATGACTAGTAAAAAATAATGCAAAATCCAATTTTGATGGTTTCGTATTTCACATATGTTATTGAACATATGGACACCATCTTTCCCATTGCAGTCTATCACATTTATATATAACCATGATGAATTTTAACAATATTTTACCTCTTTTATCCTTGAAAAAATGAGCTTGAAATGTGCAAAGTGGCCAAATTTAAAAATAGGAAACACAAAAAATTGACTAAGTAAAAATTAGTTCAAAATCCAATTTTTAACCCTGCACATTTCACACATGAGAGATATTGTTCTATTAATTTATTTATCTTCAAATTATTCCCATATTTCATAACCATAATGAAAAAAATTAAGGTGATTAGACTTTATTTGGTCCTGAGCAATTGTGTTTGAAAAGTGTTGCGCAGGCTGATTTGACCATTGAGAAGATAGAAATCTACACACTGGGCAATTTTCATGACTGCACATCTTTCAAGTGAATAATATTTTTTTATGAAATCCTTCACCATTTTATTCCCATTATAGTTTAATACCACCATAAAATATTTCAAGAGAAACAAATGTGATTTGGTCATGTGACATTAGGTCTATAAAGTGCACACTAGGTAGATTTGACAATTGAAAAATGCAAAAAATGCCAAAGTAAAAATCAGCACAGAAGCCAAATTTTTACCTCTATGAATTTCATACTTGGGGAGTGAATTTTATTTAATTTTATTTACATTTTAAATCTTCTTGTATATGATCATCATCGTAAAACTTTTGAAAAGAAATGAGCATAATTTGGCTGTGTAGAACTACACCTGAAAAGTGTTGTGCATGTTGATTTGGTGCAGAGAGCTCTTCTTCTTCCGTAGGAGACCAAGATGACTTGAAGAGTCAAAATTTTTGTGAATTTTAGGGTTATTTTTATTTATAATCATCTATAATGGTGGCCTTAGAAGTCCATTGGGCTATGGAGTCACTTATCACTCAGCAATAAACATGATTTAGACCTTGAAAACTAATTGTAAGCCCCTAAAACAAATTGAGACAACTGAATATAGATTAAAATCACACACAACTAAGCAAGACACACACACAATTCTAAGAGGAATTTATCAAAAATAGAGCAACAAACAACTAAGTAACTTGTGTTAGAATTACTTAGAGAAAGCAAAAACTAGCTTACTATGTATAAGACCTCAAAGGCCTACTCCACCTAGATCAAAAGGAAAAAAATTAGAATCTTCTTGAATCCATATGATAAAATTTTCACTTGATGGATGGATACTATTGGAAGCTTTCTTTTGAGGTGAGAGGTATGTCTTACCTCTTTAGATGTTGGCATGTTCATGATCTTCTTGATTGGTAATAAGGCTTATCTCCATTTCTTTACCTATGTGTTGGTCATGCAAGTTAATAATGTCATACCTTATCCAATCTTGATTATTTTATGAAAATAATTTAATTTATAGCTTATTCAAATGATGCGCCTAATCAGTCATGACAAATTGAGGCACTTCTCTTTGTAAGTCAACTAGTATATTTTGCTTTTTGTTTTCATTTTTCCCTTTAGGAGATGTAGGTTTACTAAGGACCTCAAATTTTATAACAAGGTAATGTTATTAATACCATAATTCATTTGTATTTTATTCTTATCCGCTTAGAGAGATAATAACTTTAGTAGCATCCTTATTCTGCTCTATAAGGACTAATTACTTGTTAAGTATCTCAAACTCTTTGAAAATGGTAAGGTAATGTTGCCACATGCCATCAAAACCTTCTTTATCCCCACTTTGAGATTATTGAGGTTCTATAGTAATCACTGCATCTTATTTTGTGTCTTTACTTAGTTCATGTTTAATACTATTACCTTGTGAAACCACTATTGCAATCTCACTAGTTGTTGCCATGTTGTCTTAAACATGTTCATATTGATCATGAGGCTTAACAAGATTAGAAACTAAGACGTCTTCATTAATATCTCCTTCATTCTCTAATACAATATTAAATTCATCTTCTTCCATGTTGAATGGAATCTCATTTTTCTAATAAATTTATTATTCATACCCTTGAATGCACTTCTGACTAGGAAGGATTGAATTCTCTTCATCTAGATGTTCCTTCTCTTCTTGGTCATTTGATACATCTTGAATAATATTCAATTCTACCTCTACTATATCCATGACTCGAACATCTTCATCATATCCTTCTTGAGACTCATTTTTAGGTACAACTAAAATTTGAATCTATTTATCATGTTCACTTGAAGAGTTAGTTTGTTCACTTGGATGCTCCTCATCTTATCTCCATACAATAGGTCCTCCAATGAAAATGGAGATGGTGAGCTGAAAAGGGGTTTCAAGTGGTTTATCATGGGTATAATACTCATTATCAAAGGAAAATTGAGTCATTAATAGTTCCCTTTCACTTGCCTTCCATACAACATGTCTTCCTTCAAATAGAGAGATGGTGGGAGGGGGAAATGTTTATTTGGTAGAGTGGGATGAATATGCTCTTGAGTTGGTTTGGGGTTTGAATGAGTACTCTTTCAACTTGGAAAATTGGGGTTAATGGACTCATTTATAAAGCTCTTTGGGAAGAGTAAGAGAGGCTTGTGCTAAAGTTTTTGTATTCCCTTCTTTCCATTTAGCAATCATCCTATCAAATTTGGATATGGCTTCATCCTTATGAACAATTCCAACTTGAGGAGTGGATGAGGGGCTCAAGAAATGTGGAAACTTTCTTGGTTTGGCTTATATAACTTTATCCCTATCTTTATTTTGGATTCACATATGAGGAGTGGGTAAGAAGCTTGGAAACTCCCTTGGTTGAGGAAATTAAGGAAATTAAGGAAGCAAGTTTTGAAAAAAATTATCTTCTTGATCAATTGTTGCAAGTTTGGCCTTGATATCACTAACAATTTGAGATAGGTTAAGATCAGGATAAGGATGAACTGGATCGAAATGGGGTATTTAGGACGGATGGAATGCATGTAAAGGTTGGTATGAAGGTTTACAAGCTTGGTAAGGATGTTGAGGAGGAAAGGAAAGATAGCACCCTTAGAGGTAAGGTTGGTTAGATGCATAATTAGAGCCATATGAGGGGAAAGTGGGATAATTATAGGTTTTTTATGGCTCTTCATAGGGTTGATATGGATCAATACCTTGGACCAATTTAAAACCTACTTCAAATTAAACCATGACACTTCATGTGGAAATCAAAAACAAAGGGTAATTACTTGGAAAGAATACTTGGGTTGTTAAAACCTGTTGAATGAACTTAGAGTCGCCATTAATGCTTGTAGAAATGCCTCCAAAATTTTATGTATTGAAGGAAAACACCAATAATCCTTTAATAGATGAGGTACTTTTATTACTTGTCTTACTAGACATGCCAAAAAAAAACTATCACTTTGAGTTGTACCCTTTGAGAAGGTGTTTCAAGTCTCCTCACTCAATTGAAAAAATGGAAACACTCCTAGACTTTGGGTGACCTAAGTGGTGGAGTGAATATCTATAGAGGGTTAGCTCCCTTGATGATACACCTAATACTAACACTACACCTACTCAATTGTAAGGAAAAGGGAGAGAGATAAACTTAACATTAAATTAAAAGAAGTGATGCACCAAATGTCTTGACCATTGCCATTCATTTATAGGTGCACAAATGAATAATAGAACTGACTTAACACTACATAAATCCTAATATTATCCTCTTGCATTAGTATTTTGTAGAGAGTCTAAATATTTGATGCATAACTAGGAGGGAGGAAATATCTCCACTAATAATCAATGCATGAACCAGATATGACACTAACTACAACGTGCAAGAGTGACTTGAAACTACATAGAGGTGATAAAATATGACAAAAGATAAGGATAATTGAATCATCACATGATAATATTAACCATTCATGAATACACATTAAATGTAATCATAGAAGAAGTAAAAATCAATCATATATTGAATCAAAAAGGAGCAAGGCTTTGCCATACTCATGTGGAGGATCCTTTCAAATTCACCTACAAGAGTATATAGGAAAAAATAAGGGAAAGAGATAAGGTATATGTGTAGGAAGCTCATGATGGATTTCATCCAATCATGAGAATAGTTAAAAATCTAGTAGAAGGTAGAAAAATATTCATATGATTCATTCTTCAACATGTGTTAGCCTTGTATAATGATTAATTCATGAAAGGTGGCATAGAAGTCTCTTGGTCTTCTATGACTCATCTTATTTTCTTGAAATCCCCCTTTCTTGATTGAGGAGTTACAATCTTAGGTCTTGACACATGGCTTACTTTTGATCCTTTTACCACCTTACCCATGTTTGAGGATCTCCAAATTGATGTTAAAAGGTTGTGTTTGTGTTGGAATCTATAGTCTTGGGCTCAAATCAATGCATTATTCTAACTATAATATTGATTTATTTTTAAACTTACATTTATCTAATTTAAAACTAACATCATTGAAAAGAGGGAGAAATTAGATTTCTAATGTAATAAGCAGCATCAAAAATGAATCTGTGTATCAAAAAATATGATTAAAAATAACTTGTGGTCATGTGTATCTACATCAACACCTTTAGAACATGAGAAAATAGAAATTTATAGAGTAAGACATGAGAAAAACCCATCATGTTTTATATTTCTATAAATACACTCAAAAGGGTATTTTCATTTTTTTGAAATGATCAAATTAATCCCTACGCACTACCCTCTAAGTGTTTTTTGGTCAAAAGTTGGCTAAGTGAGAAACCTTCCTAGAAGGGTTACTTCACACCATCATATCTTTCCATTGAAAACTCCAATAGCTACAAAACCAAATGAATTACCTTTTCATGTCATCAATGTACTAAAATAAATAAATAAATCATTACATCTTACAAAAGTGGGTGGAAAAAATGCTTGCTAGATAGATTTAGCAATTGGAAGATGCAGAAAATGACTAAAGTAAAAAAACAACGCATGATCCAATTGTGATGGTTACGTATTTCACATATGATATTAAATATTTGTGCACTATCATTATCATTACACTCTAATGCATTTGGATATCACCATGAGGAATTTGAATAATATTTGGCCTCTTTTATTTCTATGAAAATGATTTTGAAATGTGTGTACTAGCTAGAACTAAAAATTGGAAACATGAAAAATTGACTAAGTAAAAATCAGCTCAGAAGATAATTGTTAAACCTGCACATTTCACACATGGAAGATAGTTTTTTGCAAATTTATTAACCTACACATTCTTCCCACATTTTCCTACTATCATGAAAAATTTAAAGGTGATTGGACTTCATTTTCTCCTATGAAATTATGTTTGGAAAGTGTTGTGCACACTGATTTGACCATTGAGAAGACATAATTCTATGCACTTGGCAGTTTTCATGACTGTGTATATTTCAAGTGAAAAATATTTTTTTATGACATCCTTCACCATTAAATTCCCCTTACATTTGACTACCACCATATAATATTTAAAGATAAACAAATGTGATTTAGCCCTAAGACATTAGTTTTATAAAGTACGTACTAGGTAGATTTGATAACTGGAAAATGCAGAAAATGCTTAAGTAAAAATTAACACAAAATCCAATTTTTTAATTCTGTGAATTTCATACTTGGGGAGTGAATTTTATGTGATTTCCTTGACATTTTCACTCTTCTCACATATGACCATCATTAGAATTTTTTTGAAGAGAAATGGACATAATTTGGTTGTGTATAACTGCTCTTGAAAAGTGTTGTACAAGTTGATTTAGTGCAGAGAGATCTACTTCTTCCATAGGATATCAAGGTGACTTTAAGAGTCAACATGTAGCATGAAAGATATATTCCACTAACAAACAGGATGTTGCAAGCCAAAAAATTGTGATGGTTGCATTTGATATGATTTCCCTAAAGACTAAGTACAATCTCTTTCAGGGGCTACTAGATCATTTCATTGCCAATGTTGATAGTATTAAATGGGGTAAACATTATTTATGCTAAGGCTCTGTGCTCATATGTTTAGCTATGTATTATATCAATACACTCTTAGGGCATAGAGAGATAAGTTTAGTGGGCCCAAGAAAAATCCATAGTGGATCAAGTGAAGGATGGCATCCTTCCCTAAGACCAAAGTCTATCCCTTGAGAAAAAATTGAACCCTATATTTTGTATTTCCTAAGAAACTGTCAATAAACACTCTAACAAATTCTTTTTCAAAATCAATACCAACTTCATTTACATCCACCTTTTGAGATGTGTACAAATGGTGTCCCCCTTTCTTATACGAAGTCTCAAATGAACACATCAATAAAGATCTTATGTTGATTCCCCAAGGTCTTCAGTAAGCCCATCCCACCCAATATCAATGCAACTTTAGAAGAAATTCTAGTGAAAAAATAGGGCCAACTACAAAGTGGCATCTAATTGAAGAAGAGGAGGAAGTAGAAACATAATCTGTAGGACCCAACCCAAATGCTCTAAGTCTGGGTATCCATACCACCCCATTAAAATTTGTGATCTAGTTCTCAAAATGGGAAAGTTACTCACGTAGAGAAGATGCAAGACATTCAAACACTACCAAAAGATACAGGGCCAATACATAGCAGATTACCATAGATAAGCAACACAAAAAGGCAACAAACATAATAGAAAAATAAAGCAGTCGAGAAGTTGCCTCGAAAAGGACAAAAATATAAAGGGAAAAAATTACACTTCAATATCCCTGAATTGGGTCCCACCAAGGAAAAGGTGTCATTAATTATATCAGATATAGAGACAAAAGAATATGAAGAACCATGGGATCAAAAATAAACTATCGAAGGGTTGGCCATAAAATAAGATATGGTAGAAGAAGAAGACCCCAAAATAAAAATCAATATAAATATAAATAATAACAACACCAAATATATTTGCGGCCATAGCATTGGCTAAAGCCCAAAGAGAAATTAGTTACAACACACGCCAAAGTGAAACAACTCAAGGCTAAACAAATGCGGCAATCTAAGGAGAAATGATAAAAAAAGAGTAGAAAGAGAAATAAAAAGAAAGTAAGAAGAGGAAAGGGAGAAACAAGCCAAACTAGAATAAGATAAAAGAAATGGAAGAAGACGTGGCTCAAAAAAATCACATAGGTAATGGCATCAGAGAAGAAAAAAAACATGAGGAAAATTTGACAAAGGAAAAATGAAAAATATGAAAAACAAACGCTGGAAAAAGAGAGGAGAGAAAAAGAAAAATTAGAAAAATAGAAGTTAGAGAAAGAGAATAAAGAAAGTAGAAAAGAAGAATAAGGGAGAATAAACCGCCTAGAAATTTGAAGTAAAATAGAAGAAGACAAATGAAGATGCCTAGAGATAAAAATAATAAAAGAAGAAGGCGTTAAAAGAAGCCACATAAAAAGCACAAATAGAGAAGAACAAGGTGAAAATCAAAAGCAACAAAGAAGAAAGCAGTCAAAGAAGCTATAAAATAATAGCAAGACCTCATTGAAACTATAAAACATGCAACATCTCAACTCACTCCACCCCCCACACCAACCTACCACACCCTCCACATCCCAATATACCATAACCACCCAAATCCTCACTCCATAAGACTCCATCACCCAAATCAACACAATTTTATCTAGATGGTATAATATCAACACCATCTATCTATCCCTAGCTATGCTAGAATCCACACCTCAAGGCACCAATATCCATCTCAACAAGTTATCACCAATACAAAAGCAACACTTGGGGATTATTTTTCATGACAATGCAAATCACAACTAGATGTAGTGATGTATTCTTTTGGAAGAGGTGATCCAAAAATTAATACAATATATCTCCATGATAAGGCCATAATATGACACCCACCCTGAATGGCCATTAGAACAATGACTTCAAGAGACAGTGCAAAAATAGATTAAACAACAATCACTCTCAGAGATGGAGAAACAAACCATCTAAGAAACTACATTGCAAGAATTCAAGTTTCAACAAAACACAAGCATTGGCAAATAATTCCTATGGTCAGCACAAAGTCAAGACAAAAATTACTTCCCTTTGTCAAGCAATCTCAAATGTGGCTACTTATTTTACATTCACTCTAGGATGTTTGGTGGCACCACAAGTCAAAAATAAAGGTTTGGATGCTTTGGAGTAAGAGTTTAATCAAGATGCCACACAATAGGAAATCATGGAGGACCCTATAGGATTAGAAAGAAGATAGTTATATTTAGGTGATCAATTTTGTGCCAAGAAGGATCAAAGGGCCCACATCATCACCAATCTTGATGATTTTAGAGGGCTAATAAATAAATTTATGGAGAAACTGGATCAAGTGGCCACAGAGATGGAGACTTTATATAATCTAATCGATAGTCGACCCCCACAAAATGACATCATTGACTTGGGTTGAGTGAATATTTATTTGGAACAAAAATCACAATGGGCCAATGGATACTTCACCAAATGGAAATCTTTTGAGTCTAAGTTACTCACTAAGCACCAGCAACTTTTGTAACAAGGTATAAGTACAATAGCTTTGTGTGATTCTTTAATTTTGGTTATCTCAAGGATATGGAAAAGGTTAAGTCTATGGATGATGTTGGAAGGATTCTTCATTGGATTTTTGAATATAGAACAGAATTATGGAATCACATGATCATATTGTGGCATCTGACACTACATACATCATTCACAGTATTGATTGTACTTCATAGCATCTCATAAAGAGAACAAAGATGGATCGGCATAGCAAAGGTATGTGTCTATTGATGGTTTAAATGTAATATTGTATTTAATATTAATAGTAAAATGAAAAAAATATTCCCAACTTGAGAATATATTTAATGTATACATTTTGTATTCAATGCTTATAAATCAATAAAATTGAGTTACACACCATTGTTTGTGTTTTAAATTGTTGGTGTTTTATTCAGTTATGTATAATTATGAAACATGGAAGATTAATGAAATAAGGATAATTCTCTTATGGCATTGACATCATTTGAAACATTGAACTACGAACTCTTGACATAGTGTAGAGTTTATGTCAATAGTACATCTCTTGAGAGGGTAAAATATGAAGCATCCTAAGTTTGAGGATGAAAATTGGTGTATTTCAGTATTCTTTTAATAAGGCAATGCATTATTATACTATAAAAACTCTTTCTGAAACTTTTTTGGTTACTTACCTCTATGTGTATTTGATGTTGTTTAGAGATAGCCATACAAAAGAAATGCGAAATTGGATCAAGAGATCCACAAAGCTGAAATTTCATTGAGATTATTTATCAAATTTACTTCCAAATGTAAGAGAGGTTGAAGAAGTCACAAGCCAATTGCAAAGCAAGGCATGAATAATATAGGACTGACCATAGTTTCCTTATTGAAGATAAGGTATGGTTGTATTTAAGTAAAGAGAGACTCCAAGTTAAGACTAATATAGTTAAGCCTCTTAGGTATGGTCCATTTGAAATTATGTAACAATTGTGCAAGATTGCATTTAAAATTATTTTTCCTTTATATATAAATATTTATTTAGTTGTTAATGTTGATAACTTACATCTATTTGATCATTATAGTTTAGAAAATGAATATGAAGTGTTGTTTCTACCTTCAATTGAAGACTTCACTCTTGGTATTCAACTGGAATTAATGGAGGATGTTATTCTATAGAAGAAGGATATGAAAACAATAAGAAGAGTGCAAGACCAGTGGTTGGTTGGGTTGAAGGTTCAAGTACTCAGAAAGTATAAATGGTATTACATAGAAGATGTGAGGAAGATATTTCCTCACTTGCAAATTTCTTGAAGCTTTTAGGGATTGAAAAGCCTCAAATTGAGGATGTATGATCTAAAATATGGATATAATGTACTATCTATGCTTACTATATGTTTCCACTTTACCCAATTTATGTAGTTCATGCTTTTAAGACAATGTTAAAATATCAATTTAGATAAGCTACAGTAGTAGAATCATGGTTGGGTTAAAGGATCAGGTACTCAAAAAAGCCAAATAGTATTATAGACAAGATGTGAGGAAGATTTTTCCTCACTTACAAATTACCTGAAGCCTTTAGGAATTGAAAAGCCTCAAATTGAGGATATATGATCTAAAATATGGATATAACGCATTATTTATGCTTATTAAATGTTTTCACTTTACCCAATTTATGTATTTCATGATTTTAAGACATTAATGTTAAAACATTAGTTTGGATAAGCTATAGTAGTAGAATCAGTATGAAGATTATCCAGACATCTTCAAAATGGTGAATTTAGCTACTTTTAACTCTTGAATATGAGGGGTTTGTCATAGATGACAAAACTACTAGTTTGTACAAGTGGTAATTGAGTAATTACCTTGGTGGTTGTGTAACCACTAATATTTTCAGGTGAATATTGCATAGTTTTTTAGGTAGTTTAAAAACTATCTTGGTGGGTTTTTAACCATTGATTTCCATATTGTATTGGTTTCACCACTATACAAAACATGAGAATGGGAATGGTTACAAATGTTTCCACTCCCTTATGATAGTGCATTTGAGATATTTGGTAGGTTCTGAGGTGAGAGGGAATAAGTGAAACCTCTATCGAATGCATCAATAATCATAAACAAGATCAATAAGGTAGTGAGATTCTTTGAAGTTGTTACATTGTAATTTTCAATTTTGAGTCATTGTTTGTGTTGTCTCATTGTTTCCTAGTTTTGAGTGATTATCCCAATTGTGTTAGTTCTTTATGAAGTGCCTAAGAGGTGAAAATTATTTATGTGTGAAATCTTTGGATAGTGTAGGAATGAAATCTTTGTCTATGAAAACCTCATTTGGTAGTAACTTGTACATTTCCTGAATTACATAGTGTATAGGGGGTGTAGTTGACTCACCCACTCAAGCTTTTCCCACATCAGGTTCCTTTAGGATGTATAGTGTATTTAACTTATGATTTATGTGATATTTGTATTCATCTTTATGTTAAATATTCTACACATTTTATTTCCATCACTTATATAACTATGTTTTAGAATTAAGAAGTGTTTTAGAATAGTTATCTTTCAATCATAAGTTGAGCTAGAAGTATAGGATTTGTGTTGATGAAGCTTGGCATGGAATATCCACCTAATTTATGGATCATTTTAATTCAGCACGAGCATTGAATACCATCCCCAAATAAATAGTAAAATAGAGGTGGTGAACAAGTGCTTAGAAGGGTATATGAGAATGTATGTAGGTGATAAGCTAAGTAAGTGGGTTGAATGAATACATTTGGCTAGGTACTAGTATAACACAACTTATAATTCAAACACTAAAATGATACCTTTCAAGTATTTTTAAGGGTATGAGACACCATCACCATTATATTATGTAATTTAGAGGATAAAGGTCCAACAGTAGAGTAAGTAGTGCAATAGATGTAAAACATTTTACGAATTTTGAGAGACAACTTGATAGTGAGTGCTAATAGGAAGAAACAACAAGCAGATCAACATAGGACAGAGATGAGTTTTGAGATTGGTCACATGGTGTTTGTATGGCTACAATTGTATAAATAGAAGATGTTGAAGTAGGGAGGGAATCAAAAAATTTAATCAAAGTATTATGGGCCATAAGGGTGTGAGCAAAGTTGGAGGAATTTGCATACACATTAGACATACCAAAAATGTCAAGGTTACACGATGTGTTTCATATGTCATGTTTGAAGAATAGGATATTAGTGCATTTTGTGCCACAAACATAATTTTCAATCAGTGATGATGAAGGAAATATTGTGATGGAGCTAGAGGGCATTGGTGGGGAGAAATCTAGAAAGCTTTAAAATATGGTTGTGGATGTTCAAGGAGAAGTAGAGAGAGTCGCCCTTAAAAAATGAAAATTTTTAAATAGATGAGTTTTTAGTTAAGCATTTGAGCCTAAAATAAAAATATAAACAAATAAAATTTTATTTTATATAAATGGTGTGAACATGTGCAAATTGCCAAGGAGATGGAAATAAAAATATAATATATAAAAAATGGAGTATCTAAAGATAAGCATTGAATAATGTGATTTTGTTTGAAAATGTACCCAAAATGCAAGGGAAACCTAAGGATTTTTAAAAAACATATATTCACATTCATGTGTTATGTCAAGTAGTGGTATGTGGTATGATGGTTAAAGCTTTATTATAGTAGGTAGAGGTCTTGAGTTCCATTCTCACAATATAAAATTTTACACTTTTAGAGTTTTTCTAGCTATAAATTCAAATCTCGAGAGGGCATGTTGTGTACCTAAACACATCATATATTTATGTAATTAGTTTAGAATTACTTTTATTAAACTATATTTTACATGCCTAACGTTAGTGAAGGTTTAAGCCATGCTTTAGCAATGAGTTAGTGTTTCTAGTTGTTGGATACAAAAGGGGATAAAACCTTAAAGAATGTATCTTTTCTTAATAATATCAACTTAATACAAGAGATAACCACCATTGTGTGAGATTTAGTTTTTCAATCCACCCTTGGGGAAACAAGTGCTCCCATTTTTCCATTTACAAGTGTTTTTATTCTATATTTGTAGTTCCAATTTTTGTTGTTATTTGGAATGAAACAATTTTAAATTCTTGCAATAGCTAGCTTAAACGGTTAGTAAAAACATCAATAGCATTTCCATTGATGAATGAAAAATGTGAGTTTCAATTACAATGAAGTTGAATTAATGCCAAGAAAAGTAAAAGTGATAAGGACCAACAATCAATAAGCTCCCACACTTTGATCAATAGAAGGAAGGAACTAATAATGGCCCAAAAGTAATGAATGCCTTCAATGACAACAATAAAAATAATAAAAAAATAAATTCCAAATCAATAGTTATGTCGTTGCATACACCAAGAGTAATCAATGATGATGAATTGTAAAATATTAAAGTAATTAGCACCAATAATTATAAGAACTAAATGTGAATCAGGGTACAATCTTGCCAAGAAGATGGTGATTGTTAATGTGAGTTTTGACACATGCAAACAAATGATGGGTATAAATACCCTCTCATTTTTTGGCACACTTGATTATGAACCCAAGGCATAGAATAATTTTGAATAGTATTACTTGGGGTGGGAATAACTCATTAAACATGTGAGTTATAAACACATTTGGGAAATTTCACTTGATAATAATAAACCATTACTAATTCTAGCCAGATAACTATGAAACCTTGTAAGCATGTATCAACTCAATAGATATTCACTTTATGGAATTGATTTTCAGTAAGAATGTCCTTTAAGCTCAAATAAAGATAAAATGATCCTTTCTAGTCAAAAAACTAAAATAGGTAGGAATTAAGAAGAAATTTAAAGCTACTTACATCTCATTCTTAGTAGATTTGAACTTTCAAAAATATTTTAACTAAAATTAAGCAAGTTATTTAAACACAACCTTAATACTAATTTCAATTAAATAATCTAAGGATTATAAGACCCAAACCAATAGTTTTTCTAGCTACTCAGCATTTATGGAATTACATATTTTGATACACCTCTATGTAATTTTGACAAGTGGACCTAAATTCTAAGACTACTCCAATTTGAATGGAAAATTACCAACACATGCACCCTCTAGCTATTATGTTTCTATGAATCAAAATAGAAAAGCACATTCAAATCCATAAACATAAAAATAAAAACATGTGTTCTTGAATAACTAAGAGATATATAGCAATACAGACATATAACTCCACCTTTCTATAAACAAATTACATATGTTTCCAATCACCAAGAGCGAAGATGAAACAAAAAAGACTTCAAAGATTTCAATCAAGCATGAGTTTCTATAAATAAACTTCAAAAAATGTAGTATATTTTTGTGCTTAAAACATCCAATACTAAAACATAAAATTAAAACAGACTTATAATATCAAGAGTTTTTAGATGGGATATAGCCTCATCAATACTTAATTTTATTTTGAAACCAACTCATAATCACTTTCACAATTCACAAACATAGCCATTTATGGCATGGGCCACTGCCTCCCCTATTAATTTTTGGGTGGAGTTGAGACTCTTATTGTTGATGTTCTACTTTGAGACATTCATTTCTACGCTGGTGGGTGATGCAAGAGCATCTATGTTCATGAGCAATCTTACATCAACCAAAAATGTATTAGTTTAGAAATTTGTATAAGTTTTATGTTGTGTAAGGTTTCTTACCATACCTATTTTTTGTTGTGAGTTTTTGAAAGTCTTCTTTGTTGTGTAGATAATTTTTGTATTATTTTGTGTTATCCTTTATGAGTGCCTTGTTTAGTGTAGTTCTATGTTGCTTATGACCACACTTGTGTATGTAATGCTCAAATGTGTTTTTGTTTCATAGTTTTATCTAATTACTTTATAATTGAGTTTGGGAAACATAATGTGAGTCACTATGATAATACTCTCTTACCGCATAACCATGCAGAGATGTTATGTGTGTTTCTTTCAGTTTGTGACACTTCTTAAAGCAGGATATTTGAGCAAGTTGATTCTTCCCTGCAAAGCAAGTTTAGTAAGAAATATTTCTTGAGGTCATTTGTTATTCATTGTACAAGATGTGTGTCAAGTTTCAAGTCAGCTTAAGAATAGTAGTACATTTGATCAGACGTAAGAGTCATGGTAGTAAGGTTTTCATGACCATTATTGGCCTTAAAGGCTTGCAATGTTGTGTGACTTTCTATGTATTTATGATGTGATAGGAAGGGAACCATTATTGATTGTTTGGCAATTGATTCTGTAAGTTATGGAAGTGGATAAGTACTCATTTAATATTTTAAAAACCTATTTTTGGACACATTAAGTTCCAACATGTTCTTGTTCCTTAGAAATGTGGACACATTTAATGTTGGAGGCACACTAAGATGTGTTAATGATGTTAGTGGGGTAAATGCACTTAATGTAAGTAGGTGAGTCTTGCATCTATATAAACATGTCTTATGCTTGTGCTAAGTGAATTCAAGAGGAGGATAGGAAGATTATAAAAGAGAGATTGATTACAAGTACTATGAGTTAATAGAAGCAGAGATCTAGAGTTTTGAGGTTGTAACGAATCTCATTATGAGATCGTGATATCATTGTGTCATTGTATTGTTGGAGTTCCTTTTAATTTAAATTGAATAAAGCTCTGAGTTTTTGTTACATTTCATTATAATTTTTTATGAGTATTTTGAGGGTTGCATGTTATAAGGTATTTAATGTTAATTAAGATCCCTAATTATGACTGTATCATTTTGTATCAGAGTAAGATTGTAGTTCTTTTTATTTTTGTTCATTTATGCATTTGTGAGTGTGGGTAGAAATTAGGTGTAGACATCTTCCAATATTGTTGAAAAGAATGTGTAATTAAAATGTTGATCTAAGATCATCATTTGGTGCCTAGATCATTGATTTCTAAATAAATGGCACTAGAGGAGGCTTAGATGGTAGAAGAGATCGAGTGGTTAGAGTGCCAAGATCAGCAAATATGACAGAAGTGATAAGAGAAATGCAACCCAGAATGGAAGCTATGGAAATCGCACATCATAGTGGAGTTGAAGTACTAGACGATGAAAGTGATACTAAAGTTTTAGAAGAAGCACCTAAATATCAATATGTAGAAGAAGTTGATGAACCTGAAGATAGAATCTTTCAAACTATTACGAGAATGACATGTAAACCAAAGTTGGACCTTGAAATTTATTCTCTAAGTTTGAGTCCTGAAGAGCTCGTTGACTAGATCACTAAGTTAGAGAAATACTTTGAGTATGAAAGTATGGAAGATCCCAAGCAAGTTAAATTTGTTAGTGTAACGTTGATAGGTCATGCATCCTTATGGTGGGAACATGTACAAGATGAGAGATTATACAAAGATAAAGAAAATATTAAGACATGGAATAGATGTTGCCAAGCTAAAAGCTAAATTCATTTGTATGGATTATAACATGAGTTTGTTTAAGAAGCTCCAAAACATGTGACAAAGGGAGATGTTAGTCAAAGAATAAACTCAATAGTATTATAGACTAACTATCAGATTGGGTCATGTGGAAGATGATGTGGAGAAGATATGTAAATGGATTGCATACAAAAATTCAAGTTGAAATTGGTATGACCAGACTGTAATCTATTGAATAAGCCTATCAGTGTGCATTGAAGGCAAAGGAAAAAAAATTATACAAATAATAATGAGGAACATTATTCACACATGGATATGGAACTGACAGAGGTTATCTTACAAAAATGTAAGAGGGCGAGGTAAGTATTTTACAACAAAATGGTGTTAATACCCAAAGAGGTAGAGGTAATTTTAGAGGTAGAGGATCCTATACCCATGGACTAGATAGAGGTCATGGATTCAATGGAACATGTGTTATATGTGGTGAGATTGGCCATAGAGCATTTGAGCATCCTCATATACATACTGAAGGAAACAAAATAAATGATGAGTGCTCATATCACTCAAGCAAATGAAGAAAATATGACGTCTATTCATAATATAGATGAATCACACATTGAAGAAGCTCTCATTATGAAAAAAGTATTGTTGAAACCTACAAAAGAGCAAAATAGTCCTACACATAGAGAGAATTTGTTCATATCAATTTGTAAATATGAAGGTAAATGTTGAAAATTAATTTTTGATAGTGGAAGCACATATAACATAGTTTCGTAAGAGATGGTAGATAAACTTAAGTTGAAGAGAATTTTGCATTTGAATCCATATAAGGTTTCTTAGTTCTTGAAAAGACATTAAGTTATGGTGAATGAACAATGTCTGGTAAGTTTTCATATTAGTACATATAAAGATGAGGTTTTATGTGACATAATGTCAATGGATGTTTGTCATATTTTGCTTGGAAGGCCTTGGCAATTTGACCATAGGGCATAGCATGATGGTCATGCTAACACATATACATTTTATAAAGATGGATTAAAACATACACTGAATCATTTGAAAGATAAGTGCAAAGAAGTAGAAAAGAGTCCAAAAGTTTCGATGATTTTAGGAAAACATTTTTTGAAGGAAGCGAAACAAAGTGAATGTTATGCGTTAATTTCAAAACTAGCACTAGAAGCCACAGAAGAAGAAATATTATCACATCAAGTAAAAGAGATACTAAGTGAGTTTGTTGAGGAGATTGTATCTAATGACATTTCATATGGATTACCTTTGATGAGAATCATAAGTCACCACATGTATTTGATTCTTGGTTTGATTTTACCAAACAAAGTATTGACTTCAAAAGAGAATGCATAGGTGTATAGACAAGTTTAAGAGTTGTTTAATAGGGGTTTAATTAAAACAAATGAGCCCATGTGCAGTACTAAAGGCTAAGAAGAATGGAGAATGGAGAATGTGTACTGATTCCAGAGCCATTAACAAAATTACTATAAAGTATAGGCTTCCATTGTCATGCATAGACGATTTAATGGATTGCTTAAGTGGAGTGAGATGCTTCATAAAAATTGTTTTGAAAAGTGGATATCACCAGATTTGTATAAGAGAGGTAGATGAATAGAAGACAACATTCAAAACACAAGAAGGGTTGTATGAATGGTTTGTTATGCCATTTAGTTTGACGAATACACTAAGTACATTCATGTGATTGATGAATGAAGTTTTTAAGCCATTTATAGGTAAGTTTTTCAATGTGTATCTTGATGACATATTTATTTTCAGTAGAACATAAGAAAAATATTTGTGACCTTTGCATAAAGTGCTAGAAAAGATGAGAAATGAAAAGTTACTTATGAATTTGAATAAATGTGGTTTCATGCAGAAAGAGTTGGTATACTTGGGATTTATGATTTCTCAAGAAGGATTGAAGATGGATCCAAAAAAGGTGTAAGCTATATTGGGTTGGTTATAACCGCATAGTACATTTGAGGTACATAGTTTTCATAGACTAGCGAGTTTTTACAAGAAGTTTATTATAAATTTTAGTGGGATATGTGCACCGATCACTGATGTGATGCGGAAAGATAAAATAGAAGTTATTTGTACAATGGAAGTAGAACATAGTTGCCAATAGTTGAAGAAAATAACAAAGCAACTAGTATTGGCATTGCCAAATTTCAGTAAAGTATTTCAGGTAGATTGTGATGGGAGTGACACATTAATAGGAACAATATTGAATCAAAAAGGGAGACCTATTGCATATCTTAATGAAAAATCAAATGATGAAATATGAAAAATTGAATGATGCAAAGCACAAATATTCAGTATATGATCAAGAGTTCTATGTAATTTTGCAAGCACTAAAGAAGAAGAGACATTATATGTTGCCAAATGAATTCATATTGTATACAAATCATCAAGCATTATAGTTCATTAATAGTCAACATAAGTTGAATCAAAGACATATGTTATGGGTTCAATTTCTACAAAATTAATCATTTCTTTTGAAATATAGAAGTGGAAATTCTAACATAGTTGTTGATGCATTGGGTAGAATAATTATTTTGTTGAAAAAGTTAAAGAGTAGAAGTCATATGATTTGATCTTATAGAGGAACAACATGAAGAAGATGGAGATTTTCAAGAAGCATGGAAGTCATGTCGAGACCCAGTGAGTAAAGATAAAACACTATGGCTAGATTATTTTATTCAAGAAGATTTGTTATTCAAAGGAAGGGAATTATGCATACCATAGAGGAAGTTTAATAGGTCATTTTAGTTATGACAAAACATTAGCGCAAGTGACAGAAAAGTGTTTTTGGTCAAGGATTAGTGTAGATGCATAGAGTTTGCCAACTATTGAAAGGTAAGAGTTAGAATACAAGGTTGTATCAATTGTTTCCTATTCCATAAAAATGTGGGATGATATAAGTTGGATTTTGTTTTAAGTTTACTTAGAACACAAAAAGGAAATGATTCAGTATTTGTGATTATTGATAGATTTTTAAAGATGGTACATTTTGTGGCATGTAGAAAGACTAGTGATGCAACATTGTTAATTTTGTTTTGCGGAGAAGTTGTAAATCACATGGTTTACCTCATAGTATATTATCAAACAAATATGTAAAATTTATCAGTCATTTTTTGAGAATATTGTGGAAAACATTGAATACTAAACTACAATTCATTTCAACATACCATCTTCAAATAGATGGACAGACATAGGTAGTTAACAGAAGTTTGGGTAACCTATTGAGATGTTTAATTGAAGGTAAGTTAGGAACATAGGATAATGTTGTGGCACACGCTGAGTTTACTTATAATAATTATATGAATAGAAGTACATGAAATACACAATTTCATATTGTTTATGGGTTAAGTCCAAGAAGAGTTACAAGATTAAGAGACATGAAGAATGAGCAAAGGAGAAGTGTTGAAACAGAAGATTTTGCAGAGCATATGAAAGAAGTACATAAACATGTATGAGAAAAGTTGGGAAGGAATATAACAAATTACAAAAAACATACAGATCAAAAAAGAAGAGAAGTTGAATATTAGGTAGGAGACTTAGTCTTAGCATATTTGAGAAAAGAAAGATTTCCAAAAGGTACATATGATAAGTTAAAATGAAAAAATATTGGTTTGTGCCAAATTTTGCAAAAGTTTGGAAAGAATGCATATGAAATAGAGTTACCTAAAGGTATAGATCTATTGCCTATTTTCAATGTCATTGATTTGTATCCATATTATGGAGGATCGAGTAGTGAGAATGCAAGTGCAAATTCTAAAGAAACAGATTGGAGATTTCATATACCTGAAAAAGAGCGTGAAGAGAAGTGATTGACATGCGAGTTGGAAAGACTACAAGAAGGAAATGCTATAAGGAATATCTGGTAAAGTGGAAAGGTCGAGACATAAAAGATGTGACGTGGATTAGCACATTAGAAGCTGCAAAACTAGGGATACCACCAACAAAGTTCTTAGAAGTCACATGAGTGGAAGCACATGTTTCTTTCCTTACCTAGGGTGTATGATGCATGAGCATCTAAGTTCATGAGCAATCTTGCATCAACCAAAAATGTGTTAGTTTATTAAAAAAAATAGTGTTGTGTTGTGTAAGGTTTCTTATTGCACCTATGGTTTGTTGGAAGTTTGTGAAAGTATTTTTTGTTGTGTAGATCTTCTTTGTGTTGTTTTGTGTTATCCTTTGTGAGTGCCTTGTTTATTATAATTATGTGTTGACTATGAGCACACTTGTGTCTGTAATGTTCAAATGTGTTTTTTTTTCATAGTTGTATCCACTTACTGTGTAATTAAGTCTAGGAGACATAATGTGAATCATTATGATAATACTCTCTTATCGTGTAACCATGCAGAGATGTTATGTATGTTCCTTTCAGTATATGACACTTCTTGAAGTAGGATATTTGAGCAAGTTGATTCTTCACCACAGAGCTTAGTAGGAAATATTTCTTGAGGTCATTTGCTATTCATTGTGCAAGACATGTGTCAAGTTTCAAGTCATTTAAATAAACAATGGTAAAGTGCTACATCATCCTTGAGCAGACATAAGAGTCATGGTACCGAGCTTTTCATGATCATTGTTGGCTTTAACGTCTTGCAATATTGTGTGACTTTCTATGTATTTGTGATGTGCTAGGAAAGGAATTGTCGTTGATTGTTTGCCAATCGATTCTACAAGTTATGGAAGTGGATAAGGACTCATTTAAGAATGTATGTAACCTATTTTGGAACACATTGAGTTCCAATGTGTTCTTTTTCCTTGGAAATGTGGAGACATTTAATGTGGGAGATGCACTAAGATGTTTTAATGTTTTTAGTGGGTTAAAAGTACTTAATATAAGTAGGTGGGTCTTGTGTCTATACAAACATGCTCCTATGTTTGTGTTAAGGGAGTTCAAGAGGAGGATAGGAAGATTAGAAAAGAGAGATCGATTACAAAGACTACATTAGCGGAAGCAGAGATCTACAGATCTAAAGTTGTAATGCATCTCATTGTGAGATCACAATATCATTGTCATTGAGGATAAGTAGAAGAGGCCACTAGGGGTTTCTCTTTATATCCTAGAGGCTTTGGTAAAGGGATATTCCTGAAAATTGGGGGTAATGGGATTCTAAGGGACACTTGAGATATCTCCTCAACAAGAAGTCGGGTTGGTTGTTTGAAAGTGGAGCTATGGGCGTTGTTCACTAGGATGGTCAAAGGTTGAGATGGCATTGCTTGTTCTTCTCCCTTAAAGGGTTTCCTCTTCCAGCAGATATGTGTGGAAGATGTGTGTATGAGCAGAGTGATAGAAGCATCTTTGGATGGAAAAATGACAGGCAAAGCAACCACTGATATGATTGCTACTGAAGGAACTAGAGAAGAAACAAAATTTTCACTTATGCAACTTTGGCAATAACACTTGGAGTTGACATGACATAGCCTTTCTTTGCATGTGGAAATGATGGTTGGTGGCAAGAGTGAATGAGACAATGCACATGGAAATTAGAATGGACATGCTTAATGAAGTAGGAGCACTTGCAATAATTGTGTTGGGAGAAACAATTGAAGTAGCAAGCACACTAAGTTCTTTGAGCACAATTGACTTAACACTAACACTTTTAAGACATTTTCAATGGTTTTTGGAAGGAATTTTGAGCCTGATCTATAGCATTTAGCGAGGTCGCTTGCCTCGTTAGCCTTCCTAATCGTTGCTCATCAGTTGAGAAAGAATTTGGGATTTTCTCCAGTGTCCCAAGGATGGCTTACTAATCAAAATCATAATGCAACCTGTCGTGTATAGTTGTATGTAAATTTTTCTCAGCGATGTTGGGTGAATATTTTGTCAACCAACTAACTGGTGACCAAAATAGTTCCAATCACCACAGCATAGGGAGATTGGTCGTCCAATGTTGCAGGTTTACCACATCCAAAGGGGAAAAATCTCTCCTCTCATCAAGGGGAGGTTCCCTATTAAATATATGGAGGCTATATATTATATATATAAGCAGAAAGTAAGACACAGGCGTGGAATAAACCATCCATCTCTCTTTTTTTAGAGATGATGCTAACAAACAGAGGAGAAATCCTGGGTTATTGGTGAAGATACTTCTCTTCTTTCAGAAGTAACATTCACCCAAGAGCCAGATCCCTTCCTGGATAGTAGAAATCTTAATGAAATGACAGAAGGCACTTCTCTTCTTTCAGAAGTGCTTGTTCTTGCAAACAATAGGAATTTTTTTTATAAGTAACTGGTAACCAAAGGTGCAGAGTAACCAGCAGCCTGAAATGTAGCGCAAAGTCTCCACCTCGACTGCCCAAGAGTGAAATACGAAGAACAATGGGGGCACAAAGTTGTCCCAAGGTCTTTTAGACAGAAACAGAAAATAAACACACACTAAAGACAACTATGACAGCACAAAGTCTGAAAGTAGTTGGCTTCAGGACACCTTTCTTATCACCTCCACTAGTCATGCTTGTTAAATCAAATAAATAAGAATGCTTTCAGAAGACAAACATAAGAACAATCTCCTAAAGTAGCACAAGCTATAACAGCACAAAGTCTACAAGTAACTTGCTTTCTCATTCAATCAAAGAAATATGAATTACAATCTGAGCTCAAAGTCTCAGTGATGCCTTTCAATTCGGGCAGAGTTTCGCTTCTGGTAAGGGGAAGATCTCCTTCAAATTGTATAAGAGATTACATTATATATAGGCTTGAGGCAGTATTGGCACTTTGTCCCATAGAGTGACCCATTCGGTGCATTCAATGCCTTGGACGCATTCTTGGTCTTATCAGGTAGGGCCACGCTGGAGCAGGGTGGCTACCTTAACTGTGACTAGTTGATTCATCTCTAATGCCTCCTCCCGAGTCTGAATCTCTCATTCCACAACCTGCCTAGCTGCGCAACTGTCTATTCTGCCTTTATCTTAAAGGGGACAAACAGGCTGCACTTTCAATGTTGGCAGACCCCAAATATCTACCCGACGAACTGTTTTACCCACTGAAAATAACTCCTGTTGAGTTTCCCTCTTTGTCTTTTCCTTCTCTTGGTCTTGGCCTTAGGATCTTTGAATGCATCGGGTCCATGTTCTAAGCCTGCAAGGATCAATCAGACGCTTCACTGCAACAATTTTGACGTCTGTGGGTCTCTCTTCCTTTGAAGGTTAACGGCTGGCCATCCGCCCCAATTTTGACGTTTGCAGGCCTATCATTTTGCTGTGACGCGGGTGAGGACACGTGGCGGCATCCACGGCTTTGAAATAAGCTTCTGGGAATAGGCCTTGAGACTTGTTAGAGGCTAGAGGCGCAGACGCAGACACGTGGCAATTTCTACTGTACTGGGATGGGACACTTAGCGCGTTCCACTCTATGAAGCTTCATTTGAAACTGTCTTGGTGCGTGACACTTGGCAGCTTCCACTGTACTTTTGAGGCTCGACCTTTCCTGAAGGGAACTTGCCCTTTGGGATCTCGAACAGGTTCCATTTTATGTGTCAAGTGTCCCTCCGCAAAGGTCTCTGTCCTTCTGGATCTTCCAGGTGGCCTTCGGGCTTCAATTTCTTCGGAGGGCTGTTGGTCCCTTTATTTCCTTTGGACAAAATGTCCGAAGGAATTCCTTTAGACAATTTGTCTGAAGGAAGTCACCTCCCTTTGATTCTGTCTTTGCATTTGAGGGAGCCCCGTCCTTTGACACATGGCATCTTCCGCCTATTCTTACTGAAACATTCCGCCGTTGACACTTGGCGCTTTTTGCCGATCTCTTTAAGGGATAGGGCACAAATTCTGCGACTTCTCGAAACAAAGTATAATGGGCTCAGCTGATGACACTTGGCAGCATCCGCCTAACTCTCGCTTTTGTGCGCGCTTCTTTCCTTAACTGGGGCAGCGTTTGAACCTTTGAACCCGTGAACCATTGAACATTGAAGCGGTTCAAGGGTCAACGATTCATTCCATTTATTTGGCTAAGCCCCTTTGCTGAAAAAGCTTTTAAAAAATGAGGAATTTGAAAGCCCCCGAATAAATTTTGAGAAGGGGAAGAGAGGAATTTTGGCCCTATAGGTCTAAGAATAGCTCATATGTTGTTTCAAAAATGAGTGACACTTTTGGGGACCAACCGCTAGCTCCAGATGGAGAACTTCTTTCAAATGAAAACTCAGAATAGCTGAGGGGAGTAGAAACCAGAATCTCCAGTGCCTTGAAGTGTGTCATTGGGCTATGGAGTCATGCTACCCAAAAAGAAAGGCTCTAAAAAATGAAAACGAAAAACACAAAGCAGAAATAGAAACTATACAAATACACATGTACAGATGATCTTATCTGATGCCTCAAGATTTGAAGCGTTTCAGATACCGCCCACTGTGAGACGGTGAAAATGGTGTGCCATCCTAATAAACCAGCAGGAAACCATTTTGTCCCCAAAAATGGTGACGGGCAAATGGAACTCTCCACCAGGAAACCAATTTTATGTGTCTTCCTCTTGGCATTTTCTTCTTCTTGCTCCATGGCAGGACGTGGTTTTCAAACTGAAAACCGTAACTCCTTGTTCTCCCTGCGAAGAGTTTATTTTGCTGACTTTGGAATACAGTAGTATGGTCCACCACCATAGCGTGTTGTTTCGCTGGTTCAGTCCAGCACATGCTTTGATTGTCAGCATCAAACTCCTGACAAACCATCAACTCAGCATCTCCTTTGGTGTGAAGGAGTTTGATATCTTCATTCTGCGCAGTCTTCAATCCGAGCAACAGAGATTCGCATCCAGTTGTGTTGTTGGTGTTGCTAAACTGCAACTTGCATGAAGGAAAAATATCTCCTTGAAGAGATATCAACACAGTCCCAGCTCCAGCATTAGTGGAAGAATAGCTGCCATTAGATTCCAGGATCCAAGCATCATCAGAAGCTGATCTTCTATCATATTTCTCTTCAGGGGAGATGGAAGATTCTTCTTGATTTGTACTGTGCCCTACCAATTTTTCTGATGTCTTGTTTGGATGAAATTTTGGATTCTCAGCTACAGGGCTTTCATCCGCTGAGACATGAGCATCCTATGTGGTCAAGAAGTAATTACCCCTACCTGAAGGCTCAAACAGAGTTTGAGCAGCATGGGCTGACGTTTGAGTAACCACAATCTTTGCCTCAGACATGTCCGTACCTGGTTCTCCACCAATATTTAATTGCTCATGATTGGCTTGCAGGGATTCAAACTCAATCATTTGAATTTTGGATTTCTTGACATGATCAATCATGGCAAATGACTGAGATGGACTTGGAAGAGAGGATGGGAGTTCATCTTTTTGGTTTTTGAGAGAGGGAGAACTGATCTGTGAATTTGAAGTAGGTGCAGAGATGTTCGATGTACTTACTTCTTTGGCAATCACCGGGTCCTTTGACTGGAAAACAAGATGGGTTCTCTGCTCAGCAATTGAAATTGTTGGTTGGGGTCGCTCCTCTGTCTTCTCTTTGTCACCCTGCTGGGCTGACTGATTCTCGGCCCTGGTGAACACTGCGTATGATCCTTCGACTGCTTCAGCTTCACTTCTGAATTCATCCTGAAAATTCAAGAAACCAATGTGGGAGTCGCCAGTTGATTCTTCTAGATCCTTTCTGAAGAGATTAGCGTCATTTTTTTGCTCGAACTCAGGGTGGAAATAGGAAACATGTTATGTTTCCAGATATCCAACTACTGAGTTGGTTGGAGGTGTTTCAAGGGCAAGGTTCCTCTGTGGGGGAGGAAGATGATTTGGTTGCCTTGGACTTCTGGTAGTGTTGCCTTGATATAGCTGATTGGAAAATGTCTTCCTTGGCATAATCTCGATTAAGAGGAGCAGACATATTTTGGGTCATTTGTCTTTTCAAGGCTAGCAGTTCATTTGCTAGCTTTTGCACCATTTGATCCGTGGTGGCTAAAGGTGAATACTCAGAAGATGAAGAGGATATACCTATGTTAGGATCTCTCCTTATCTTACTTGCCAAGATAAGGTCATCTTCTAGATCAGTAGCCAAGTCTTGAGCAGCGTCAAAGTCTATATGTCTAGCCCGTCTCAGCGAGAAACTCACTTTAGGCAGTTGTGAGTTGATGAAGAAACACTTAAAATTTTGAAGTGTCGACTGGGCGTCATGAGAATTCTGTGCCTTAGCTTGTTGAACCTGGCAATAAAATCCCTCATAGGCTCATGACGTTCCTTCATCTAAGTGAGTTGGGCCAGCAAAGCATGCGCATCCTCTGCAGGCTTGACCCTGACTTCAAACTTGGCTTTAAGAGTATCCCAGTCAGTCACTGATCCAGCTTGCAGAGGGTAGAACCAGCCTGCAGTAGCACCTTGTAGTGTCTCCATAAAAAAACTGACTGCCACGTCTTCGAATGCCACCCCTATCACACCACAGGCTATGCTGAAAGCTGTAATGTGTTCATCAGAGTGGACTCTTCCATCACCAAAGAATTTAGAGAAATTCTTCATTGAATTGCATGGAAGCTCATGCAGAGGTGGAGTTAGATTAAGTGGGCCAAATGAGTTACCCTAGGGGCCTCGAACTGCCATGATTGGATTATGAAAAATAGGGATAACACATCTGAGTGGAGTTGCCAGATTATAGGACAAAAATAGAAAAAAAAACTAGCCCTGCTTCAGCGTAAAGCTTGAAGCTTCAAACTGCGCTTTCTTTTTCAGCAACGATGGTTTTGCAGACTAGATAATATAATAAAGATGAATGAAAATGGTAAGGCTATAAATGGATAATGGGTAAGACCCAAATGAGAGTCACCAGACTCTATGATGGATAAGGGAAGGAACTGCTTCAATCTGAAACTTGAGGCTTCAGACTGCGCGTTCATTCCCAGCGGAGTCACCAAAAACTGTTGGGTGAATATTGTCGGCCAGCTAACTGGTGACCAAAATAGTTCCTATCACCACAGCATAGGGAGATTGGTCGTTCAATGTTGCAAGTTTACCACATCCAAAGGGTACAAATCTCTCATCTCATTAAGGGGAGGTTCCCTATTAAATATACGGAGGCTATATACTATATATATAAGCAAAAAGTAAGACACAGGAGTGGGATTAACCATCCATCTCTTTTTTTTCAGAGATGATGCTAACAAACAGAGGAGAAATCATGGGTTATTGGTGAAGATACTTTTCTTCTTTCAGAAGTAACATTCAACCAAGACCTAGATCCCTTCTTAGATAGTAGAAACCCTAATGAAATGACAGAAGGCACTTCTCTTCTTTCAAAAGTGCTTGTTCTTGCAAACAACAAAAATCTTTTTGATAAGTAACTGGTAACCAAAGGTGCAGAGTAACCAGCGCCCTGAAATGTAGTGCAAAGTCTCCACCTCCACTGCCCAAGAGTGAAATACGAAGAACAATGGGGGCACAAAGTCGTCCCAAGGTCCTTTAGACAGAAACATAAAATAAACACACACTAAAGACAACTATGACAACACAAACTCTGAAAGTAGTTGGCTTCAAGACACCTTCCTTATCACCTCCACTAGCCCTGCTTGTTAAATCAAATAAATAAAAATGCTTTCAGAAAACAGACATAAGAACAATTTCGTAAAGTAACACAAGCTATAACAACACAAAGTCTGCAAGTAACTTGCTTTTTCATTCAATCAAAGAAATATGAATTACAATCTAAGCTCAGTCTCAGTAATGCCTTTCAATTCGGGCAGAGTTTCATTTCTGGTAAGAGGGAGATCTCATCCAAATGGTACAAGAGATTACATTATATAGAGGCTTGAGGCAGGCTTGGCACTTTGTCCCATAGAGTAACTCATTCGGCGCATTCAATGCCTTGGACGCATTTTTGGTCTTGTCAAGAAGGGCCACGCTGGAGCAGGGCAATTGCCTTAATTGTGACGTGTCGATTCATCTCTAGTGCCTCCTCCCGAGTATGAATCTCTCATTCCATCACCTGCCTAGCTGCGCAACTGTCTATTTTGCGTTTATCTTAAAGTTCAATGTTGGCAAGGCCCAAATATCTACCCGACAAACTGTTTCACCCACTGAAAATAACTCCTGCTGAGTTTCCTTTTTTGTCTCTTCCTTCTCTTAGTCCCGGCCTTAGGGTCTTTGAATGCATCGAGTCCATGTTCTAAACCTGCAAGGATCAATCAGACGCTTCACTGCAGCAATTTTGACGTCCGCAAGTCTCTCTTCCTTTGAAGGTTAACGGCTGGCCATCCGCCTCAATTTTGACGTTTACGGCCTTGTCATTTTGCTGTGACACAAGTGAGGACACGTGGTGGCATCCGCAGCTTTGAAATAAGCTTCTGGGAATAGGCCTTGAGACTTGTTAGATGCTGAAGGTGCGGACGCAGACACGTGGCAGTTTCCGCTGCACTGGGATGGGACACTTGGCGCGTTTTGCTCTATGAAGCTTCATTTGAAACTGTCTTGGCGCGTGACACTTGGCAGCGTCCGCTGCACTTTTGAGGCTCGACCCTTCTTGAAGGGAACTTGCCCTTCAGGATCTCGAACAAAGTCCATTTTATGTGTCAAGTGTCCCTCCGCAAGGGTCTCTGTCCTTCTGGATCTTCCAGGTGGCCTTCGGGCTTCAATTTCTTCGGAGCGCTATTGGTCCCTTTATTTCCTTCGGACAATTTGTCCGAAGAAAGTCACCTCCCCTTGATTCTATGTCTTTGCATTGAGGGGGCCCTGTCCTTTGACACGTGGCATCTTTCGCCTCTTCTTACTAAAACATTCCGCCGTTGACACTTGGCGCTTTCCGCCGATCTCTTTAACAGACAGGTGGCAGCGTCCGCCACTTCCCGAAACAAAGAATAATAGACTCAGCAGACGACACTTGGCAGCATCCCCCTGACTCTCGCTTTCGCACGCGCTTCTTTCTTTAACCGGGGCAGCGTTTGAACCTTTGAATCCGTGAACCATTGAACTTTGAAGCGGTTCAAGGTTCAATGGTTCATTCCATTTATTTGGCTAAGCCCCTTTGCTGAAAAAACTTTTAAAAAATGAGGAATTTGAAAACCCCCGAATAAATTTTGAAAAGGAGGAGAAGAATTTTGGCCCTGCAAGTCCAAGAATAGCTCATATGTTGTTCCAAAAATGAGTGACACTTTTGGGGACCAACAAGCGATAGGCAATTGTTATGAATAAATCAATTTCTTTATCAGATATGTATGCTGCCCGTTGCCTTTGATGTTATGTATTTTCCTTGTCATTCTGCATTCCTTTCCCTACGCACTGTCTTCACACACTTGCCCCATAGATTAGCACCATAAGCAATACACTCAATATAAAATGGTGAAAAGCATGTACATTTCAATAAGCTACAAGTTTTTCAAAACAATTTGCTCAACATTGCAGAGTATGCTGATGTTCTATTCATAAACTTTAATCTTTATAATCATATAGTGTTTAAACAATATTTTAATCATTTTTCAATATATCCTTCAGATTAAAACACTCGTGGTTTCTGGGTGTATAGAGTAATTAGTCACAACTGAATAAAGGTATGACAACAGTCTAAAATAGAAAACGGATGCAAGTTGCACAATTAACATTTTGAAATGAAAGCTTATGTCTACGACACCTTTACTTACGCACAAACTTAAACTTGGGACAACCACATATAATATGACCTTCATAAACAGGGGTCCATGTTTCCTAAAGGCGTCCAAGCCTTTAACGTTCTGGGCATGCTGGTCACAACAGATAACTTTCCATGACCAAAGGATGCCACATTACTGAAACTCATTACAAAATTATGTGACAGAGCCAACAATTAGATAGCAATGACTACACCCACCACTTTAACAAGAACCTAGGCTTCTGCCTGGAAAAAGTTTGGCATTTGTACCAACCTTTATGTTTGTGAAACAAATAAAACAAGATCATGGTCATCAATCTCGATCAATTTGGCTGCGTAAAAACTCCTTGGTTTAATCCTATTAATTTGTACAATATGTCAAATCTGTGGTTAACTTTAACGCCATGGTACTGTCCTTGAAAGAGGGTAGCAGATTGAAAAGAAAACTAAAAATTAAATAATCCATTGTTTTCAATGGTTTCATGTCAAGCCATGTTTTCTGCATTGTCATGTGATCCCCTTAATGCCTCGTCATTAAACAGGGGCAATTTGACAAAGTGATAAATGTTTCAACTTCCCCAATTACATATGATACACATCAGCAGTGGCCACCATCATCATAGCTGTAAAAATGGGCACCTTCTTGGAACTTCAATAAGAGAAGCAACAAATAGTTCCCACAGCCAAACAACTGAGGCTGACTGAGAGAAGCAACTACAGGGAATTACAATTTCGGGGAAATAAGCGAAATCAACACCAAGGCCAAGTATGAATTTAACCGGATGAAGGCCATAAATCCCCAGTTCCTTTTGGCTTAATCTTCTGCCTTAAAAGGCCCAAGTTGTGTACATGAGGCCTAAAAGCAATGAGGTTGCGCATGCAAGTTCTAAACTTGCAGGGTACAAGACACAGACTAACAAATCCTTGACTCGATCAAAACCAAATAAATAATGAATTCCTCTTTTTTCTATGGGGAAGATTTGCATTTTGCTGCACACATTGGTAGACAGAACAAGCAATAAAGTTCTAGTCAAATGCACTTTGAGGTCTCTTTCTAATCATTAAAAAATCAATATGAGATCCGTCTTTGTGAAATATCCATTTCACCGTAATCCTAAATTTCTGCAGCTGCTACAAGTGAAAAGTCGTGTCAACATGCATTGATTGGGTCTGATCAGAGACGTGCTCTTTTTAATTAAGTATAACCTGTAGCATAATTCCTTAATCTCACAAAGATTTAATTGCAGAAGTACTCAACCAGTCTCGTTTTGTAGCATTTCCCAGTAATTCTGCAACATAAGCAGCCTTTGTGGTATTCATGAATGTTCGTTCGAAACTAGACAATGCTAGACAAAGGAAATTAAAATATACAATCCGATTGCCCCTCTAGTCCTCTAGGCTGTTCTGAATTGAAAACGAGACAAACAATTAATATGAGTAGACCTTAAATCCCTTCAAACTATGATTATCCTCTCTGTTTTTAAAGTTCCTTTGAACACTAGGATGATGTCCACCAGAACCAATATAAAGATTCAAAATTAACAAGTCATCCTGGAGACTGCAAGGGCACAATTCTAAATTGGAGAAGCTTCCAGCATTGGAAGCCTCTAATAAATGATGTTACAATATTGAATAAAAGAATAATTTTCTTTCAAAGGTCTAGCCCACAAGCAGATATATTTATCCGATGTTTGCCTCCAACAAGGCACTCACAAAACCAACGTGACAGATGCAAAAGCATCATTCACTGCTATTCCCGAACAAATTTGCAACTCTTCTTGAGATACGATGCA
The DNA here is from genome assembly GCA_037957365.1 of Torreya grandis. Taxonomy (NCBI): domain Eukaryota; kingdom Viridiplantae; phylum Streptophyta; class Pinopsida; order Cupressales; family Taxaceae; genus Torreya; species Torreya grandis. Next base: position 796,141 of record JARHVA010001530.1, on the reverse strand, counting down.
TGCATGTGTAAGATAGTACATTATCTGTTAACATTGCAATCTAGCATGAAGTGATCATCTCTTTTTAAGTACTTGGTCCAATAGGGCTTGTACTTACTGATGCCTATCTCTAGCCAAGGCTTCAAGGCACCATTATAATGCAAAACAGCAGATTTTTTTACATCATGTTGATCCATCCCAAAGTTGTGACCAAAACCAACTGAAATCCAGGATTTATCCAAGCTGTAGGTCATATTATAGAATGTAATCAAACTTGCAGGTAATGTCCCAAGCCTCCATGGAACCTTGTGTCTATTTTGCTGTGGAACCCAAAAACAGAAACACTCTAGTAAGTAGATAAGAGGAGTATTTTAACCGTATTGTTAATATACATAAAGAAGCATAAAGATGCTCCTGTAAATCAAACCATAATTTCAAAATTAGGCAACACTACGAATTCTTATACTTGTTGAGGTGCTTCTATGGAATATCTCATTTAAATAAACAGAGAACTTACCAGCTCTAACCATTTCTTGTAACGTTTGGTCAGGTTTTGGTTTCTCCATTGTTGCAGATCAATAATATTCATTCCAGACATCCATGTACACAAATTTCCATCAAAACCAGTTGAAAAAAAACTTGAGCTATTGAGGTACTTCCTCAAGTGATGAAACCTCACTTCGCAATCTTCCACTGCACCATTTACCTTACCTTGCAAATCAATGCTCCAAAGAGGTGTTACATCTGTTTGCACAACTACATCTTCATCCAAAAGAAGCACCTTGTTCAAACTTGGGAAAATTTCAGGAAGCCAGAAATGAGGATGATTGAAGGTAGACAAATAATTAATCTTCCTATTTGAAATAGAGAGATCACTAGATTTTTTGGTTTGACTTTCTACAGCAACACGAAACTCCTCTGATGATATAGTGGCTATCATAGAGTTGCTGGAATGGAGAAGGTTTAAATCATCCAGTTTCTGAACATGGACAGTTGCATTGCCATAGTAGTTCTCCAGAAACCAAAACTTCATTGCAATGTAATTCTGTCTGTCTGTAATTAAATGAAACACATGCTTCTCTGGTTCCTGCAATATACGATAACGAAATAATTTTAAAAAAAGGTAAGAGCTACGACAACAACAGTCATCCCACATATTGCTCTTTTCAAAGACGTGTCTATAGATAAGAGACTAAAGCTTTACCTTTGCATGAACAATAGTAGAATTAACAACCACAGATGCTGCAAGGATATTAGTAGAATAAATGACATAATGATAAAGATCCAAATCTTCCAAATTCTTGCTCAATGGTAATTCAATGCTGCCTTCATGAGTTCGAAAATATTCTACAGTCAATCTCATTGAGAGGCAATGAAGACTTTTGGGCATTGTTTGGACTGCTAGTTGGTAGAGAAAGACACTTTGCTTTCTGTGAAATTGAGCTTCATCCTCGGTAAGATCTAAGATTTGACCTAACTTTTTTATAACATTATTGCAATCAAGTGGGTAGTTTCTCGCAAGAACTCTTTCCATAGTCTTTGCCTTCTTCCATGCACTGCACAAACAAACCAACTGCAAATCACAACGGATTGTAACAAGACAAAAGTCTGCCATATAATTCCAAATATAAGCAACACAACTGAATGTTTTCTTTCATGCTTGTAAGGCACTTACCCTTCTGGAAGATCGGCATCTGCAGTTGCCTCACTTAGCATATGTTCAAAGCTCTGGATGTGCTGCCTTAGCTCACGTTGGATCTTCTCACGATTGCGGTGTTTGATAATGCTTGGATAATAAGCCCTTGCAAGAAATAGTTGATTTTTCAAAACTTTAATCAACGAATCACCCATTTCTTCTCTATGCTCACTACTCCATTTGCAGTAACTTCCCAAAGCCGCTTCACAAGCTTTGTCCATGTCGTCAGAGAGGCTATTGCAACTGGCATTCGTTTTAGCATTACTCTGAGCTGGCTTTTCACTCTGATGAGTTTTAAACAGTTCATTGTCAGTTTTGGTAAAGTTTCAAAAAAAAATTAAAAAAAAAAACAATAAAAAACAATTTCAATACTATTGAGGAAATTAAAACAGATAAATATTAAAAATATACTTTAAATGGAAGCTTTTGGGAAGAAAATGTTTCATACTTCTACCTTCCTTTCTGCCCTGACTTCTGGCAATGAGTAAGTACCAAATTTCTCTGGCAATCCTGCATTTTTCGTAGAATGCCAACTCATATTCAGAACATCTGATCCTGTAAAGAACAATACTTTATCTCAAAATTTGGTGCTTTTCAAAATCGTGTCAAAGCTCACAGAATCTTACGTGTGTACCTCCTGAGATTGGATGCCTATTCAGTAATTTATCCAGGTTTCCATGAGTTGTTCTAGAGAAGTTGTGACTGACTTTAAAGCCAGAATCTTTGACAATCATAATGGGCTTTATCTGGACACAGAAACCCAAAACCACTAAGTAGAATGCACACGCATCACTATCACATGCAGTCACAAATGTGCAGAGAAAGGAATCTTGATACAATTGAAACTGCCAAACCTTAAACTCTTTTTGCTTACATCAGTTCCAGAGAAATTTGAAGACTCTGTTACAACTCCATCATTTGAAACCCTTGATGGTAAAGACTGTAATTTGCTGGAAACATTACCAAGGTGACTAGAATGATGCTTCTAAAAAACAAAGAACCAACAAAAACCCTGCATTAATCATAACTATGAAGGAAACAGGTCAAGTGTAAAACAACTAGCATTCAAAGGTAACAGAGTGACCAAACCAAAATAATTCTAGTGAACCCTATGTATAACAAAATAACCAAAGAAGATGTATCCGATGAGGATTAGAGACCACTAAAATGGTTCCTGTACCGTGCATACACAATATCAACGTCATAATTTAACCTTGTGACATCAGGTTGGCAAAATACACCTAAAAAGTCAAGACTCAAGACAGGTGTAATGGCCTGGGCCATTCTTACCTCTGTTTCATGTGAAGTGTCATCATGTTCGGTGAGACTAACACCCCTGGAATCACCTGTCTGATCCTGGATACACAGAAATCAAAAAGTAAGAATGTCACTTTTCAAGCCTCGATGGCAGCTCACTGCAGAACTTGAAAATTCAAGATTTGAACAAAATAAAAAGAGTCAAAACCATTCCTCTAATTGGGTACACAGAGTTCACAGCATATTCGACCACATGTGTGCCTCGAATAATTAGCATTCCACATTATTACCAGCAAAAGCAAAAACACAAACAAAGGATAAGATGGCTGTGCAATAATCTATGTTTGTCAATCAAAATGGCATTCTTACCAGGGTTGAGGGGCCTTCATCATTGACATAGCCTGCAAAAGAAGCATGAAAAACCACAAAATTAGATAACTCCTAAATAATTTCCTTAAGAACTAAACCAATAAATCAAAAAGATTGACAGCATGCAAAAACTGCAAAGAGAAGTGAATGAAAATAAAATCCGAACCAGAACCACCTTGAAGACAAATTTGCAATTAAGATGTACAACTGACAATTAAGCCTACCATCCAGCAACTGCCATTCACTAACCAACAAATCAGAAAACCCCATATTATCCTTTCTTTGGAAATACCAATCCTCTTTCACACCTAGGCAACAGATCTAACATTGCGTGACATGCTTGTGCCATGTGGGCTATTGAGAAGGACATTCCTGGTGCAGGGTTGCAACAAAAATGACATTGGAGCAAAAATCAAATTGGGCTTTCGACATTCTCTCTACAATCCCCCAATTAATTTGTTTGGGCTTCAATGCAGAGCACTGTGACATGGGAGTCCATAAGGGCCTATGAAGAGCTAAAAATATTGCACGGACTAATTAACAAGAAGCTAACTCCAGCATTGTATTTGTAGGCAAATTGGCCCATTACTTTAACGGCAACATCAAACTAAAGTATTCCATTTTATAGCTGAGAAGCCAGACCTTGTCAAACTGCCCAGATCAAGGAGTTTTTAGAATCTAATTTCTCGAATATAATGCAACAATGATTTATTGAAATTCAAGTCCTCTGCCACATCCATCAAGCCACAATAAAGCAGAGACCACTTAAACAAGGGGCACACCCGTTGGGTTTTGAACCTAGGTCAACATTGCTATAATTGCCCCATCGTTCCGCTAGACAACAGTCAGATGGGCAAGGTGATATGAAAGCACACCTAACGTCCTGACATTGAATCTTCCCTAACAATGTATCTGTCCTAATACCTTACACAGCATACATAGCTAAAATGAACTTGGAAGAGAAGGGATCAAGCACACACCCGCTCATGCAATCAATTTAGAGCCCCTGAACCCCTGCATCTACTAAGCAAGATCTCGTACAAATCTCATCCAAAAATGTACATAAAGCATATATAACCAGCATGTGTCCATTGTCTCAGCATACCAGGCACAAAAGAAGTGGATATGATCCAGTGCCAAACCAAAAAAAAAACGAAAAACCCAACAAATTTTTCACAAAAGGGTATTAATTACGCTAAAAAATACTATCAGGGTCATTTGCATCTGCTAGATTTACCGATCCTGGATTAAGTGGCGCTATCGTGCATTAATGATGAAGTGGGTATTTAACTTACTGGTTTGGAATCCGCCATAAAGTCCAAGCAAGAAGACCAACGGGACAAGCATGGACAACAGTACCAAACAAACCACTGCAACTCCGTATCTCCTCCATCCCTTCTTCATAGACATGACGTTGGCCCTGCTCTTCCTCAGGAAAAACGATAAAGAAGAAGATAGGGGGAAATTCCAGCTGCTAATCAGAATGTGACCGTCTTGCTTATTGGCAGCATTGGATCTGGAGATGCATGGCTGAAACAGGCTAGTTTTTTTTCTTTTTTTTTTAAGCGAAACGTTTGGCGATACCCAATATCACCTCAAGTTGGGGCTTACCAAATCTTTTTGTCCTCTACAAAATGGCTCAAATTTCCTTTGCTTGTGACGGGACAAAGCGATAGACCAAGCATCGGAAAATGGGTTTAACAACTGCTAGTTTTGAATCTGGTTCGCATCACTTACAAATTTGTGCCGTTTTGGCCGACAAATAAAGCAGACAAAGGCAAAACTCCCCTCCTTTTCTATCAAATAATCCTTAGGCCTCCCTCTCCGATGGGCCCATGGGGACTCGGAAAGTTCACTTGGATGGCGTAAAATTAGTACAGATTTCTTAATATATATCTCAAATACGATATATAATAATAATAAAAATTTTAACGTCCACGAGACTAAAAATAGTCTATGGGACAGATTTTATCATGTAAAAGTCGTACAAATATGTTAAATACATCTATTTCAAATAAAGTAATGGTTCTAATTAGTATCCGTTAGGTAGATATCTATTGTAATCACTTCCAGTTATCAGTTTGTAACGGAAAATTTATAAGCAAATCTTTTCTTACATTTTAATGTTTTAATATTAGTTTTACAATTTAAATTGTATTTAGTTTGTAACGGAAAATTTATAAGTAAATATTTTCTTACATTCTAATGTTTTAATATTAGTTTTACAATTTAAATTGTATTTTGGAAAAAGGGTAAAATGAAAAAGATTATTTTTTATGTTTTTAATTGGTTATAGGATAATGACAAGATTAATTGATTCAAAAAATGGAGAAAAAACATCTCTATGGAATTCATTGACTTTTTATAGTGTACTTTTACTATTTTATTATTGATTTTTTATAGATCTTTTATTGATTTTCTATACATTAATAAAAGAAAAAACATCATATGTTGTACGGGTTGAATCACTACAACGATTTTCATATAAAATTAAAGATTAAAAAAATTATTATTTTTACATTAAAAATAATATGTTTATATCATTACAAATAAAGTAATTGTCTTATAAATTTTTTTTAAAAATGGAGGAGGAACTGAGCGTAGGTGCGGGAATGAGGAGTGATGGTCGTAAGATTGTAGGTAAGCAAGGGCTCTATGAAGTTTCATGTGAATTCAGATATCGGAAGGGTCTTGAGACAGTGGGATAGAATAGGATGGTGGCAAAAACAATTTCGAGTCCCTATAAGAAAGTAAGGGTAAGAAAGTTAACCGACTGCATTGAGGCTAAATTCAAACTTCACCTGGAAGTAAAAGTGTCTGCGATAGTCTTTGAGGAAACCCTAAGAAAAATTCTTATGGTAACCTCATTAGAAGAGGTTGATGTTTTAAGAGGCCCTGATTGGTTGCTTTTTTCCCACCATTTATTGGACAATGAAGGAGAAGGCTCTAAAGCAAGGAGGATTATTGTTGATGAGGGTCTTGAGATTGAAGTGTCAGATATAATTATAGAAGTTTTGCCGGTGAATAGTAGTTGGGAGGATGTTTCAAAGGAATTATCTAATAAAGCCCTAAATTGCAAATTAGTTGGAGCTTGGCTAAGCAGAGACACGTTAAAAAGTTGGATGGGAGTGAATTGGTTCTTCTACCTAAGACCAGAAATAAGATTGTTGACGAAGGGATTCTTTCAAGCAACCTTCCAATCCGCTAAAGACAAAGAGAAGATTTTTAAAGATGGGCCTTGGTTCTTTAAGAATGCAGGGTTGTATCTAAGAAATTGGTCCCCATATATTGATCCATCAATAGAATGGATGATGAATATTCTTATATGGGTTAGATTGTATAATTTACCCAGTGAATATTAGAGTGTTGATTTTTTAAAGAGATGTGTGGATGAATTAGGGCTCTTTGTGAGTCTGGGAGAGGAGACATAAAGGGGAGAAATGAGAGCTTATGTGAGGTTTTGTGTGAGAATGGATTTAAGCAAGCCTATGCCTAAAGTAATAAAATTAATTTCAAACGACAAGGTATGGGTTTAGGAGTTGGATTTCAAATACATAAAAGGTTTTTATTAGTCTCTGTTAGGTAGATATCTATTATAATCACTTTATGTTATTAGTTTTTACAATTTACATTGTATTTTGGAAAAAGGGTAAAATGAAAAAGATTATTTTTTGTGTTTTTAATTGGTTATAGGATAATGACAAGATTAGTTGGTTCAAAAAATTGGGGAAAAACATCTCTATCAAATTCTTTGACTTTTTATATTATGCTTTTATTATTTTACTATTGATTTTCTATACATCTTCTATTGATTTTTTTAACATAAATAAAAGAAAAAGCATCATATGTTGTACAGGGTGAATTACCACAACGATTTTCATATGAAATCAAAGATTAAAAAAATAATATATTTACATTGTTACAAATAAAGTAATTGTCCTATAAATTTTTAAAAAAACGATGGGGGAGGCGCTGAGTGTAGGTGTGGGAGCGAAGAGTGATAGTCATAATATTGTAGGTAAGCAGGGGCTTGATGAAGCTTTATACGAAGGCAGATATCAGAAGGGTTTAGAGATAGAAGGATGGAATGGGATGGTGGCAGAAGTTTTTTTTTAGGCAAGATTATCGCAACTCGAAAGGTACTTGTAAGGAAGTAAAGGTAAGAAAGTTAACCGATTACATTGAGGCTAAATCTAGACTTCACTTGGAAGCAAAAGTATATGCAATGATCTCTGCCAAAACCCTACGAAAAATTCTTATGGTAAGTTTGTTAAAAGAGGTTGATGTTTTAGGAGGCCCTGATTGGTTGTTTTTTTCCCACCCTTTATCAGACAATGAAGGAGAAGGCTCTAAAGCAAGGAGGATTATTGTTGATGAGGGTCTTGAGATTGAAGTGTCAGATATAATTTTAGAAGTTTTGATGGTGAATAGCATCTAGGAGGATGCTTCAAAGGAATTATCTAATAAAGCCCTGATTTGCAAATTTGTTAGAGCCTAGCCAAGTAGAGACACATTAAAAAGTTGGATGGAAGTAAACTGGTTCTTCTGCCCTAGACTAGAAATATGATTGTTGACGAAGGGATCCTTTCAAGTAACCTTCCAATCGGGTGAAGATAAAGAAAATATTTTTCAAGATGGGCCTTAGTTCTTCAAGGATTCAAGTTTGTATCTAAGAAATTGGTCCCCAGATTTTGATCCATCAATAGAATGGATGGCAGATGTTCCTATATGGGTTAGATTGTACAAACTACCCAGTGAATATTAGAGATTTGATGTTTTAAAGAGATGTGTGGATGAATTAGGGCTCTTTGTGAGTCTGACAAAGGATACAAAAAGGGGAGAAATGAAAGTTTATGCGAGGTTTTGTGTGAGAATGGATTTAATCAAGCCTATGCCTAAAGAATAGAATTGGTTTCAAAAAACAAGGTCTAGGTTCAAGAGTTGGATTATGAATGCCTCCCCTTTAGATGCTTTGGGTGTAGATAAATCGAACACACTAGAATAAATTGTCCAAGCAATAAAAATATGTTTTCAGTACATAAGAGGGATCCCTTCAAGCTTAAGAATGAAGACAAGTTCAAAACCTAGTAATTTAAATTAGAACCTTGAACTCCCATTAAGAAATGGAGAGTTTGAATAACTATAGAAGAGAGGCATAAATGGTTCTGATGGAGACATTATCTTCAATTCTTCAAACCAGGTAAGTTTATTTTGGAATCAATCCCCAAGCCTATTAGTGGCACAATGGTATAGTAATGAAAAGATTACTCTAATGTTCAAAGTTAGAGAAGCTTCACAGGAACCAACCATGGAAGAAATAGAATTTAGGACCTATGATTGAGAAGGAAAACATCCCCCTTGCTCAAAAAAAAGAGATTGAAGGTATTCTCAAGGACATAAAAGGGGGTTTGGCAAGTTCCCCCCAAAGGAAAAAGGGTGGGAGGCTAGTAAAGAGAAGGAAGAAATTCCTAGGGGAAGTCCTCTCTCTTCTAAGGACCTTAATTTAGAGGTAGAGGAAATGCAGGTAGTGTTAATATTTTCAAAATGCCTTCAACATTTGATAGTAGCTCGGAGTTATCCTTCTTGTAGGCCACTAAAAAAGAAAGGAAGAAAAAAAATTAGTGAGAAGATTCAGTCGAAAATGCATGTTGACTTAGAGTAGGGGAGTCAAAGATTGTTGACTAAGATGCAAACGTGTGGTAGAGGTACTTCTACCACAAAGATATTATGAAAATATCAATCTAGAATGTTAGAGGTCTTCCTACCTTTGACAAATGTTGTTTAATTAATCAGTTGGTGGAATGTTGGAATCCATATATTCTCATGCTTCAAGAAAGCAAGATTGGAAAAGAGGATTGGATAACAACTCTTAAGAAATGTTGGATAAGCATGAAAGATATTTTTGTTGAGGTTGTAGGTTCTACAGTTATTTTGGCCATTCTATGGCAACAAAAAGTGTGTAAGTGTAAACTAATTTGGTTAAACCCCTAGATGATTAATGTTTTAGTCAAAGAATTAAGAGAAAGAAGTTGTTTCTTACTATCCGATGTGTATGGTCCTATGCTAGTGGAGGAGAAAAATCTTCTATGAGATGAGTTGAGCACTCTGAACAAGGGAGATAATTTAGTGAATTGGATTATGGGAGGATATTTCAACATGATTTAGAGACTCTCTAAAAAAAGAGGGGGCATCATAAAACTATCACAATCCATGATGGACTTTAACAACTTTTGCCAAGAGGCAGGTTTGGTGGATTTGGAACCATATAGTCCAAACTTCACATGGAATAATAGGAGATAAGGGGATCAACTTATTTTGGAAAATTTGGATAGGTTCCTTATAAATTCTGAAATTTTGAAGAAAAAGTTTATGGTAGAAGTGATAGATTTTGTTGGTTTGGATCATTAGCCAATCCTCCTTAAGAAAAATAATGACTTGAAAGAATCCCCTTCAAGTTTGAATTTATGTGGTTATAAGACCCCTTCTTTGATGATTTAGTTAAGAACTACTAGAAGAAGAATATTATGAGTTTGAAATGCTACATTCTATGTCAGAAACTAAAAAATATCAAAAGGGCGGCCATTGAATAGAATAAGAAGAAATTTGGTAATATTTTTAATACAAAAGAGATTGTGGAAGAAGAGCTGAGGGTATTACAAACTACTCTGAAAGAAGGTGAGTGGTTAGATGATCTATCAACTCTTGATGATGGAACATGAGAAGATACTTTCCATGGAAGGGACATTTTGGAGACAAAAATATAGAGTTGTGTAGCTCAAAGAAGGAGATCATAATACTGAATTCTTTCATCTTTCCACTAAAATATGAAGAAATAGGAACATGATGGATAATATTGAGACCCCAGATGGGAGGATTTTGGATGACCCTGAGGATATTAAGAAGGAAGTTGTACCCTTTTATCAACATTTGTTAAGTGAGGAAGAGATGGTAAAGAAACCAACTCAGGATAGGCTCCTACAAAAAGTCCTTAATTTGATCATAGAAAATATGAAGATTGAGCTTATGGCTCTAATTTTTTTGGAAGAATTCAGAACTATGATATTTATCTTACGAGCTAATAAATCCCCAAGACTAGATGATTTTCAAGCAGGACTTTTCTTGCATTTCTAGGAATTGATTGGTAAGATGTGTGGGAAGCTGTGGAGGAAAGCAAAAAAAGGAAAAAAGTGTTTAAGGAATGGAATAATACTTTATTAGCAATCATCCCAAAAAAATAAGAAAATACTTACTTTGACTCTTTTCAACCTATATCTCTTTGTAATATTGTTTATAAGGTGGTTTCAAAGGTCATGGCTCTAAAATTAAAAGAACGCCTAGAGATGATAATTTTAGAAGAGCAAGGCAATTTTATAGAAGGTCATCAAATTCTGGATGGCATAATTATGGCACATGAAGCTCTTCATTCACTCCAACATTATAAAAGGCCTGAGATGTGTAACAAACTAGACATGGTCAAAGCTTATGACATAATTAATTAGAGGTTCTTGGACAAGATGTTGGGAAACTTTAGATTTTGTGAGGATTTGAGACATTGGATCCACCATTGTATGTCTTATGCATCCTTATTAATTCTTTTCAATGGGATTATATATGGATTCTTTAAGTCCTCAATGGGGATTAGGCAAGGTGACCCAATCTCCCCCTACCTTTTTTATTATTGTGGCAGAGGCAATTAGGAGAGCCTTGACAAAGGCAAATAAGATGGAAGGTTGAAAGGACTAATTCTAAGTGTGAATCTAGAGAGCATAACCCACCTCCAATTTATAGATGATACCTTCCTATTGAATGACCCTTTGGAACATGAAGCTTGAGTGTTGAGAAATATCTAGGATCTCTATGAGGTGGTGACAAGACAAAAGGTAAGTATTGAAAAATCAAAGATTTTTTCATCAATGTTCGAAAGAATATTAGAACTAATATAATTAGGGTCCTAGAGTTCAAAGAAAGCTCACTGCCATGATCATATTTTAGAATTCCCCCATTTTTAAGGAAAAATAATGTAGCTTTATGGCACCTTATAATTGTCTGAATCCAGAAGAAGTTGAAGGGGTGGAAAGGTAAGTGGTTATCAATGGCTAGCAAAATTCAACTGATTCAAATGAATTTACAAGTGATGTTAGTTTATTTAATGTCTATTTTCAAAATTCTAAGAAATATCAGAGAGGGTATCACTAATATACAAAGATATTTCCTATGGAATGCAGTGGAAGGTACAATTTTTTTTGCATTGGTATCCTAGGATAAAATCTACACTCTAAAAACCTGGGGTGGATTAGGTTTAAGAAGGTTAGATAGAATGAATAAAGCTTTGGGGTCTAAATTGTTATGGAGAATTTATGAATATAGAAATAAAATGTGGAGTAGAGTATTATAGAATAAATATCTAGATTCGCAAGAAGTTTTAAGATTTTTCTCCCAAGATCAACTCCCCAAAGGATCAACCATTTGGAACTTTGTGAATTCTTATCAGGATTTTTTACTCCCTGGAATTAGGTGAAAACTTGGGAATGGACAAAAAAAAGCATTTTGGAGGGATGCCTGGATCTGCTCAAAGACTCTAGTAGCTTGTGATAGGTTTGAGTAGCTAGTTCCCTTTATGAAAAATTAGTGGGGTTCAACGGTAGTAAACTATTTATATAATGTGAGGGAAGGTAGAAGATGGAGGAACCTTAAGTGGTCAGTAGATGATCATCATCAAACAATAGAGTATTTAATATTTATGCTAAAGAACTTCCTAATCCCTATGAAGGAAGGTGAGGATGTTCTGATCTGGGAAGGATGTCTGATTGGGAGTGTGTTTGTAGAGGTAGCCTATGAGGTAATATTGAGGATAGAAGGTGTAGTGAAATTAAAGTTCCCAATTGAGAGGATATGGATTCATAAAGGCCTCTAGAAGGCTAACTTCTTTCTATGGCAATCTACCCTTGATAAGATATTAAATTTTAATCATATTAAAAGAAAAGGGTTCAAGGGTTTGTCAAGATACCCACTATGTTGCACCGAAGAAGAGTATAATGATCATATAGTTTTGCATTGTACCTTTGCTAGTAGAATTTGGGGCTGGTTTCAGGAGAGTTTCAACCACTAGTTTCCCTTCCTCAAATCCCTCAAATTATTTTTAGACTAATGGAAGATGAAAATCATATCCCCAAGTATATATTTAATATGGGAAGCATCCCCAATGGTGATTATTTAGAATTTATGGATTGAAAGAAATAAATGAATCTTCTAAGATACCTCTCATTCAAAGGTGTGGGTGTGGCAATGTGTTAAAAAACCCTAAATGAAATTACAATGGCTTGGGGAGAAAAATCTATATTAAAAGATCAAAGGGAAGAGGAGTGGATGAAGAATTGGTTTGATGATTGGAGGCATGATAATGGGTGTGAGATGACAAAAGGAAAGAAGAAGGATAAGATACAAAGATGGAGGCCACCAGAAAAGGGTAAAATAAAAATGAATTTTGATGGGGCTTCGAAAGGTAATCCAAATCCAACATGAGTAGGTTGAATTTTTTGAAATGATGAAGGACAACCCATGCTAATATTTGCTCAAGAAATAGGCATTGAATCAAATAATGTGGTAGAAGTAAGAACATTACAATTAGGTATGAAAATAGTAGAAAAGTATGGATGGAAGGAGCATAGTGTTGAAGATGATTCATAAGTAGTGATTAATGCACTCATTTCTTGGAGAGCCAAGTCTTGGAGAATTAGGACTATGATGGAAGATATTTAGACAAAAAAATAAGATGGGGTCAGTGAGGTTTAAGCATGCAAAGAGAGAAGGTCATGCAATAGCAGATTGGGTAGCTAACAAAGTAGTGCAGCTCAGGGAGAAGGAGAGAGTCAGATATAAGGAATGGTCAAATAATTTTTTCAAAGAAGCTCACACCTTGATAAATGGAGATCTAAGAAGCTATATAGAGTCAATTTTTGAGGAAAATTAGATAGGGAAGGAGATGTTTTGTGTGAGAGATAAACAATCAATATAGACCTATAAATGGGTTATTCTTATATGTGGAGTTTAGTTTGAAGCATTCATTTTTTTATTATATGAGTGTTAAGCTCAGGTGGTTAAACAATAATCAAACCATGTAGGGGCTTACCTAATCATCCATTAAAAGTGACAATCGTCATTCAAATGTAATTGTAAAATATGTAAGAAGATGGAAGACTCATGCAAGAGTCATGATTAGAGTGATTAGAGAGGGGAGAAATATTTTAGGTCGGTGGCTGATGAAATAAAAATAAGCCTTGCCTTCACTCTGTAATATGGAGATTTTATGAGCAGGATAATTGAAGTTTTGACACCTAAGAGTTGGAGGAATGGACAGAGGTAAAAGGGTGCAATATGAGGAAGGATGTGAGAGTGGGATGAAATTCGGGGGGGAGAGTCACTTCAATAAATTGGTTAATAAAGGAGGCAACAATTACTAACTTCATTGAGAACTTGGATAAAGAGATTAAGAATCCTTTCATGAGAATTTGGCTTAAGAAGATGTGAGAGGTGACAATAGGAATGGAGGAGGTGGAAGACAAGGATCCATTGAAGCTTATGAAAAATTTCATGTTTGATCCTAAGCAATTACTCAGGTGTAAGAATGTTTTTGATGTTATTCAGAGTATAAGGTTAATTTACTCTAAAAAATAATAGGGTCCTTCTCCCTGCATGAAGAACACCTAGATATTAAAGCAATAGTTCATACAATGGGTTTGGAAGCGGTAGAACATAGTCACACAATTATGGACAAGTTGGTGAAATTGTAGAAGAGTATATCTTTTATGGCAAAGAGGTTGGGAACTAGCCTCCCATAGGATGGTATATTCAATCCCCTAGGTTGTTATGGTGTATAGGACGTGGAGGAAGGGGAGGCAGAACCAAAACTAGGAAGTGGAGTAGCTGCAAGCATAGATGGGAAATCCAAGGTCCAAAACTCCATCCATGAAGAGGTGGAGGTAATTTGGATTGAATAATATATGTGCAAATTGAAAGCATTTTTGTGATACTCTCATTTATTATAGGCTTAGGGAGACTATCTATTTTTGTATATTTCTACATTCCCTATAGGATGTAATATGCAATCTGGTTTATGGAAATATATATATATATATATATATATATATATATATATATATATATATATATATATTAGTATTTTATTTTTATGATTTTTTAGTGGATATGTGGGTTTCAATCCCCCTTCAAAGGAGAGCAACTTGCTATCTTATTGGAGGGGTCTAAATCGACTAATGTCAGTGGGGTATCCCCCCATGTTGTTTTTAATATATTTTTTTGCTCTTGGGACGTACCCTTGTTATCATAGAAATATATATATATATATATATATATATATATATATATATATATATATATATATATATATATATATATATATATTTACATCATTGGTCATGTGCATTAAATTACGATTGCCATTTCCCAGGTTGGTGGAAGCTTTGAGAATCAACAACAATAATTATTGTCAAATTTTTACCACATTTATCCTCTGCATCTTTGTGTTCTTTTAGACTTGCAAAGCCCATGTGCATTTTTTAATGCATATTGGTTTTCACATTGATCTTTGCTTTGCCCCATCTCTTGTTTTCTATCTTGAATCATAACTTTGAATTTGCATTTGGCATAATAATAATACTAAATTTAGTATAACTAGGGGTGGTGTTGTTGTGAGGCATTACCATTGGTATAAGTTCTTTAAATCAATATTTGTCAATATTGTTGGTGTGAAACAAGCCCTCTTTCTAGGGAATAGGCATATAAATTGATCTCTCAAGCCTTCTTACAGGGTAGAGAGCCTGAGAGTGGAGTTCAATCCCCAAGGTATGAATAATTATTTACTATCAGTGATCTTTATGGGTATGTTTGTACAACTATGCATATTTTCAACCTTGCTCAAAGGAGTGTACTTTGAAAAAATGTTGACAATAGTAGAGGCACTCTGCTAGGTTTTTACAACAACAAAGTCTTCTTACTATTTTTTGGTTTTTTAATATTTTGTCATTTTTTCTATTATGTTGAAATGTTAGTTATTTAAAGTCAATGTAAATATTCCAAAATCAAAATATTTCTTAAATCTTGTGGCCAAATGAAAAACATGTGTGAGCATAATGGACTCATAGAGTCATGTGGAAGACACAAAATGTAACTTAACTTTGAAATAAAGTGAGGCTCTATGGATGTGTTGGATTTATGTAATTTTGTTTCATATAGCAGTTGTTTAACATAAAGGTCTATTATAACGAAATAAATGATAATGTAGCCCATGCTTAACATATATTAAAGTGCCTTCCCATATGCTTAGGTTTTGCTAAAGATTTTTTTGCATGTCAATTCAAATTAAAACCTAAATGGATTTCCATATAAATTGAACCCACTTTTAAGCCATTCAAAAAGCTTTGCTTCATGTACAAATAAGTATTTTGTTTTTAATTTGAATCTGTTTTAATTTTTAGGAAAAAAAGACAAAGCAGATTGTAATTGTGTTGTTAGGAATTTGACGATGGAGGGGAGGTTAGATCAAGTGTTAGTCTCAAAATGAAATCAAACACTCTAACAACACTTAACACCTCCATGCCTAGATCATAAGGGGAGCTTGGTGAAAAAACAACAAATGACAAATCTCAACTAAAATGTAAATAAACTTACAAATTTTCCTTACCTTCCTTGAATGCTCCAAATGATGTGTTTGTTGGCTTGCTTGGATTGTGCTCAAGAAGTTTTCATCAATGGGGTTTGGCTATCTCCATCTCCTCTTAGCACCATGGTTGGCTTGGATCTTGCTTGATGTTGCTTGAAAATGGCTTGGATTGGCTCAATTTTGGCATTATAACACTATGCATTTGCTTCATAAATCAAATCCTACATTATAACCTTACTATGTTCCAAGATCTCCAAATGAAGAGCTCTAGGCTTGCTTTTATAGGGTTTGAAATGACTTGGAATGAGTTAAATCCTATCCTTGGTTGGCTTAGTTAACCCTAGTAGGGTTAAAAAGGTGTCAAATGGTCATGATTAACATGGAATAAGCATGGGTGGGATATTTTCCAAAAATGACAAATCACAAAAGCTAATGATGAAAACCTCGGATATTTATTGATTTTTGAATTTCCCTTTTCGATAATTTCTATAATTACTCATGGATGAATTTAATTAGGCTTTGAATGTTAATTAATCTATTTTAGGCTTTTGCAATGTTTGAGATTTTGATTTAATTCAATGTGTGCATTTAATTGATTTTTAGTCTAAATTGATTTAATTATATCTGATGAAGCTAAATTTTCAAAGGTTGGTAATAATTGCTCTAAAGTCAGGTATTATGCCATTGGTGGCCAATTTTAGATGTCTATAGTTTGCCCTTGTTTAGGAAGGCATTGCAAGTTGTAAGCATAGTAACATCTTTTCAAAGAATAAAATGGTCATGTTGTGCTTATGAACTCAATGGTGATGAATGAACTGTAGGGTTCCCCCTCGAGGGAGTGATTGGCAAAAGGGTCAGCAAACGGTCCCTTGAAAGAAGAAAAATGAGTGGGCTAAATAAATGAAAATGATGGGGTGATAACATAATGATTTGTCTAAAT
Organism: Torreya grandis; assembly: GCA_037957365.1. Taxonomy (NCBI): domain Eukaryota; kingdom Viridiplantae; phylum Streptophyta; class Pinopsida; order Cupressales; family Taxaceae; genus Torreya; species Torreya grandis. Next base: position 779,221 of record JARHVA010001530.1, on the reverse strand, counting down.
CGATCAAAATCATTGAGAATGCAAGTGGGATGGTGTACAATGGTTTACCCAAAGGCAGTTATAAGCATTAAACCCCAATAGTGAAAAATATGATATGATAACACAATGATTTTCCCAAAGGTGGTTATAATCATTGAGAAAATGGAGTTGCCCCAGTTAAGATAGACAAATAAGATTAAAACATGCCCTAGGCGGGCAGAGAAAAGTGAATGATTGACCAAAGGCAGTTATAATCATTAACCCTTAAATTGGTGACAACATAATGATTTGCCCAAAGGTGGTTAGAATCATTGAGAATTCAGGTGGGATAGTGTACAATGGTTTGTCCAAAGTCAGTTATAAGCATTGTACCCTGATTATGGCAAACAAGATTGATGGTTGATGATTGAAAACATGATAATAACTTGATACAAATTATAAAGATGAATTGGGACAACCTTATAGTAGGGAGATGCTCATTTGAACTAACAAAGGTTAAAATTATTTCGTTGTTTAATTACTCTATTTGGGATATGATTGGGATTGTTGCTAGTGTTAATGTCAAAGAGATGTCGTTATTGTCATTGTTGTGTAGACTTCTTGAAGATGATTTTTGCTGTAACACATGATGGTAGGTATCATGATAGAACACCATGAGGATTTAGCCTAAATATGCATAAGGACTGACTCTTGTGATCCAACACTTAATGGAAAATAATGCACCAATGATAAAAACCATTATGACAATGTTGATGCATGAATATGGATGGATTCAAGAATAGTGCGTAAGGAATAACCCAATGAACACACATAGACTGAATCAAGGCAACAATGCTAAAAGTAAACAAATAGACACATAATCAACAAAAAAGAAACATACAACAGTTAGTCCCAATGTTAGTACAAACAACGTGACATGAACAACATGAAGAACATTACCCCCAGAAAATAGGCGATAACTTAACAAAAAAACATGATGTGGGAGTAGAAGGATAGGATGGGGGTGGTCGAGTTGTCTCCATATGCGCTAGGCAAGTGGACGTTGCCTACATAGTTCTATGGATGTGAAGATCCAATAAAAAGTTTAGGCCAAATGTAGTTCTCTTAAGAAATATGATAGAAGAAAAAGATGATAATCAAAAAACAAACATGATGGATGTACTAGGAGAATAGAAATGAACTTGAAAAATGGTGAGAACATGGTATAAAAATCCAAAAAGGATGGGGAAACTAAGTGATAAGTGATTTCTTGTGACTTATTAAGGGTTCCTAGAATACTTAAGGCAAAGAAGTGGTGCAGTGTTTTTGGTTTTTCTAAACAGTTTTCAAATGTTTTTGGAAATTTTTAGGTGTCTCAACTTATTTGAGAATGATGAGACACTAAAAGGTCCAAGCTCATAAAATGACAAGAGTATTCAAACTTAAAATGGATGCTCCTAAAACGGTGAGAGTGTAATGGAAAGGGGATTTAACTAACCTCAACATGAATTGAGCATGACCCACATAGTCCCAAAATGGCCTTAGGTCATAGTAGTTCCACCTTATAGTGGAGGAATTTGACTAGTGTAACAGTCAATTCAAATAAAATAGGCACAATTGGCACAGTGGTATAATACGACATAGGAATGCAAGTTGGTATGTCAAGGCACAATAAATAAATGTTGCCCCTAGTTTGCCTATAGGTAGTTATAACTAAGATACAACTGATCAGATCAATGATACTAATTTACCCATTGGTGGTTATAATTAGTAGCAAGACTGGTGAGACACTGATTTGCCCTTGTAGGTAGATATAATCAGGGTCTCATAAATAAACTTGATATTATAATGGAACGAAAAATGAAGGATGTAACTGCCAAAAATTCTATTATATTGATCCAAAATACTGCCTCTATCTGGAATGCTTGAAATAAATGCTAAAACTAATATGATTCTTCATGTTGAATGTGAAACCAATGGATGAACCAAGGTCAAATGGGCCAGGAAAGGATGGATCAAAACATGTTAAGGTGATAAAAAAAATGATAGAACGTGTTGTTCCCCAAAAATATCACTTATTTTTGGGACAACATTTAAACTATTTTGGTCCTACAGACCAAAATTATCTCTTCCCTTTTCGAAATTTGTCCTGGGCATTCAAATTCCTCATTTTTCAAGCTTCTCAGAAATCTACAGACTCTGCAGGCTTGAATATACAGACTCTGCAGGCTTAAATCTAAAGACTCTATAGGAGAAGAGAAATCTACAGACTCTGCAGGAAAAGAAAATCTACGGACTCTTCAGGACAAGTTTAATGGGCTTCACTGGTTGATTTCTACGGACTCTGCAGAAAAGAAGCAAGCTTTCAACACTTAGGCGATCTCAAAGTTGGTTCAATGATTAGGTTCAACCAAAAGAGTTCATCGGCAAGCTTCTAAGCAAGGATTGAATCGTTGAACCTTGAACCATTTTGGTTTAATGGGCTCAACAGGTTCAAAGGTTCAACATCAGCAGCAAGAGTTCAACTGCTTCTAGGTTCAAAGGCTTCTACAGTCAGGTTCAAAGGCTTTTACAAGCAGGTTCAATCAAAAGAACAAGTTTTCAAGGCTTGAACCATTGAATCGTTGAACCATTGAACCACTCGGGTTCAAGGTTCAATAGGTTCACCGCGTTTGGTTCAACGAGGATCAAAAGGACTTAGCCAAATCAAATAGAATGAATCGTTTGAACCGATGAACCATTAAACCACTTTGGTTCAAAGGCTTTGATTCATTCAGTTGGTTCAATGCTTCGGTTCATCAAATGGTTCAACGACTTTTGGTTCAATCAAAGGGTTCATCGGCTTGGTTCAAAGCTTGGTTCAATGGTTAGTTCAAAGCTTGGTTCAAAAGAGCAGTTTAATGCAAAAGTTCAAGAGAGCCTCCCGAAGGACAAGTGCCCTTGCGGAGGGCACTTGGTCAACAAAAGCACCCTTCGGAAGGGTCATTTTCAAAGAAGCCGCAAAGGTAAATTCTTTCGAAATTTTGTTTAAGGCAACCAAAAGACAAAGGGATTTCCTTCGAGAAAAAGACTAAGGCATAATTCCTTCGAACTTTTTGTCCGAAGGAATTCCTTCAGACAAATTTTTTGAAGGAATTCAAAAAGGCTGCAGGAGGAAAGCCCGAAGGAGTTTTCTCAAGGCCAAGATCAGCAGGAAGCGACTAAGGAACAGAGCATCAAATTGAATCTAGGACCCGATTCAATTAACCAAAAAAGGAGGAATGACGAGGAAGGACCAGAAACATTTGCACATCAGATATGACCACCAGGTGGATATTGAAAGATGCAAACTTTCAATAGCATGACTTGTTTCTCTGCATTGAGAAAAGCAAATGGGTAGATGCCCCTAAATTCCAGCCTATCTTCTTAACAAAATTCAATGCATCATGATGTGTTACTATTCCCAAGTCCATCTTGAAGAGGCTATATAAGGGACTCTCTTGTTAGTGCAAAAAAGATCTCTTTTTGACAATCAAAAATGAAACTCTGCCCAAATTGAAAGGCATTACTGAGACTTTGAGCTCAGATTGTTGATCATATTTTTTTATTGGAATAAGAAAGCAAGTGACTTTTCAGACTTTGTGCTGTGATATCTTTGTTGTTGGGGAAACTGTTCTTATGTCTTTTTTCTTAATATATTTTCTATTCCTTTAATTCAACAAGCAGAATTAGTGAAAGTAGTCAGGAAGGTGTCTTGAAGTCAACTATGGAGAGACTTTGTGCCCCCATAATTGCCTTTAGTGTGTTTTCTTTTCATTTCTGTGTAAAGGACCTTGGGACGACTTTGTGCCCTCATTGTCCTTCATATCTCACTCTTGGGCAATTCAGGTGGAGATTTTGTGGTACATCTCAATTTTTTGCAATTACTACTAGGAGTTTTCTTGTGGTTTGCTGAATAGTACTTCTAAAAGAAGAGGAGTGCTTTCTGTTATTTCCCTTGAGATTTTTCCTTTGATTTGCATGCATCATCTCTAAAGAAAGAGAGATGGATGGTTTGTCTTACCCTTGAGTATTATTTTCTGTTTATATATACATATAACATATCTATAGGGAACCTCCCCTTGATGAGAGGAGAGATTAGTCCCCTTTTGATGTGGTAAACCTACACATTTGGATGACCAATCTTCCTACTTTGGCTAATTAGACCTATTTTGTTTATCAATACGCTGATCAACAAAATATTCAACCAATAGTTTTTGGCGACTCTGCTGGGGATATAACCCATTATCCATTTATAACCTATCCATTCACCTCCACACTAATTGGGAAAGAATGCGTAGTTTAAAGCCTCATGTTTGAAACTGAAGCAAGGTCATTTCCTTTCCATTTGTATTTCACAATTTGGTAGATTCAAGGTATACACGAAGCCAAAGGGCTAAAGGTATTGTTGACCCTATATTCAAGTTGGTACAGCAAAGTGATTTTGATCTATTTCTTTTACCATCTCGTCTCCAACGAACCAAGAGCTTTTCTCTTATTAAAGTCAGATCTCCATTGCCTGACGAAGTATCCACTTCTGTTGTTGATAAAGCTTTGCCAATAATTACCCCTCTGAGATTGGTTATTCTTCCTTTTCATAGTCATATAATGGTAGTTCAAGGCCCCTGGGGTAATGTTTTTGGTCCTCTCAATCTTACTCCACCTCTACATGAGCTTCCACACAGTTCAAGGAAGAGTTTCCTCAAATTCTATGGTGATGGGAAAGTTCATCCTGATGAACACATTGCAACCTTCAGCATAGCCTATGGAGTAATTGGAGTAGAATTTGAAGATGTAGCAGTTAGGCTATTTGTAAAAACATTACAAGTTGCTGTTGTAGTTTGGTTTTATCATTTACAGGCTTGGTCAATAACTAACTGGAATACCCTCAAAGCTAAGTTTGAAGCTAGATTCAAACTTGTAGAAGATGCACATGCACTTCTGGCTCAACTTACACAGATGAAGAAAGAGCCTCATGAACCAATGAGAGTCTTCATAGCCAAATTTGACAAACTAAGGAACAAAATTCTTGTAATTGCTCGACCTATAGCTGAGAATCTTAAATGCTTCTTCATTAATTCTCAGTTACCTGAAGTAAGTTTTATTTTGAGACATGCTAGTCAAATAGATCTTGCTACAGCTCAACATTTGGCCACTGAGGTAGAAGATGATCTCATCTTAGCAGGGAAGATAAGAAGAGATCTAAATAGAAATAGATCCTCATCATCTTCTGAATATTCATCTATAGGCACCATTGATCCAATGGTGCAAAAGCTGGCAAATGAACTGCTAGCCTTGAAAACACAAATGGCACAAGGAATGTCTTCTGCTCCTTCATATAGAGATATGCCAAGAAGGACATTTCCAAATCAGTCATATCAAGGCAATGTTGCCAAGAATCAAGGGCAGCCAAATCATCTTCCTCCCCCACAAGGGAAACTTGCCCTTGAAGCTCCTCCAACCAAATCAGCAGTTGGATATTTAGAAATAGAACATGGTTTCTCTTTCCAACCTGAGTTTGAGCAAGAAAATGACGCTGATCTCTTCACATAGGATCAAGAAGAATCAGCTGGTGACTCCCACATTGGTTTCCTAAACTACCAAGATGAACCCAGAAGCAAAGGAGAAGCTATTTATGGATCATATGCAGTGTTTACGAGGTGCAAGAACCAATTAGTCTATCAAGCTGATAAAGGAAAGAAAGAGGAGCAACCTCAACTAGTAATTACAATTGCTAAGCGTGGAACCACTCTGCCTTTTTAGTCAAAGGATCTGGTGATCACCTAAAAGGTAAGTACATCAATTTCACCTTCACCTTCTACTTCAATTTTGCAAACCAGCCTTCCTCCCATCCCTCTTAAAACCCAAAAGGTTGAAATGCTTTCCTTTGTTCCTAGTCTAATTCAGCCATTTGACATAATTGATCATGTCAAGAAGACTAAAATTAAAATATCTGAATTTGAATATTTGCAGTCCAATCTTGATCAATTGGATAGGTTGGTCCAATGTGTCAAGAACCAAACCATCCCTGCAAGAAAAGAGGTTAAGAAAATAATTCTTGATTCCTCAAAAACATGTCCATTCCAAATAATCTTGTCATTACTCCTTCAACTGCCCCTGGGAAAATAGAACCTTTCTATGTTTCCTTATTGATAAATGGTTATCAACTCAACAATTACATCATTGATTCTGGGGCATCTGACAATGTCATGCCTGCTAAAGTAGCTGAGTCTCTAGGTCTCACACTGACCAAAACCTTTGGGAGATGTTTCTCCATGGAGAATAAGCAAGTACCACTACTGGGGCAAATCAAAGATGCCCAATTTGCATTTGTAGCCTTTCCAGACAAGAGAATCAAGATGACTGTCTTGGTGGCTGATGTCCCAGCATCCTATGGCATTTTGCTTGGATGAAATTTCTGCAAGGATGTGGGAGGAGAACTAAGCATGAACCTACTTGAAGTAAGGATCCCTGTCTAAGGCATAATTAAGAGATTGCTCTCTAAAAAAGAGGAAAAATACATGGTCACCCAAACGTCGACCCCTGCAGCACAAATTCTATTTGAGTCTTCAGGCAGGGGTAATTATTTCTTGATCACAGAGGATGTTCATGTTTTTACAGATGAAAGTCCTGTAGCTGACAATCTAGGAATTGATCCAAATAAGACTTCAGGAGAATTGGTAGGGTGCAGTATAAATAAGGAAGGATCTTCCATCTCTAATGAAGAGAAATATGATAGGAGATCAACTTCTGATGAAACTTGGATCCTAGAATCTGATGGCAACAATTCTTCCACCAACGATGGAGTCAGGACTGTGTTGATATCTTCTCAAGGAGATATTCTTCCTTCATGCAATTTGCAATTCAGCAACACCAACAACACAGTTGAATATGAATCTCTGTTGCTCGGATTAAAGATTGTTCAAGATGAAGAGATCAAACTCCTTCACATCAAAGAAGATATTGAGCTGATGGTTTGTCAGGGGTCTGATGATGACAATCAAAGCATGTGCTGGACTAGACCAGCAGAATAGCCAGCTATGGTGGTGGACCATACTGCTATATTCCAAAGTCAGCAAAAGGAACTCTTCATAGGGAGAACAAAGAGTTATGGTTTTCATTTTGAAGACCACGTCCTACCATGGAGCAAAGAGAAGAAAAGGCCAAGAGGAAGACGCAGAAAATTGGTTTCCTAGTGGAGAGCTCCATTCGCCCGTCATCATTTCTGGGGGCAAAATGGTTTTCTATTGGTTTACCAAGATGGTACACTCTTTTCTCTACCCCACAATGGGCAACATTTGAAACACTTCAACTCTTGAAGTATCAGATCATTGCGTTTGTATATATGTATATTGTATAGTTTTTAATTTTGTCTTGTTTTGTTTGTTTCCTTTTTTGATGTCTTTCATTTTTAGGTAACATGACTCCGTAGCCCAGTGGTACACATGAAGACACTAGAGATTCTGGATTCTACTCCCTTCAATTCTCTTTTACAATTGATAGAATTTCCCAACTAGAGCCAGCTGTTGTTCCCCAAAAATATCACTCATTTTTGGGACAACATTTGAACTATTTTGGTCCTACAGACCAAAATTGTCTCTTCCCTTTTTGAAATTTGTCCTAGGCACTCAACTTCCTCATTTTTCAAGCTTCTCAGAAATCTACGGACTCTGAAGGCTTGAATTTGTGACTCTGCAGGCCAAGTTCAACGGGCTTCACTGGTTGATTTCTATGGACTTTGCAAGCAAGAGCAAGCTTTCAACAATTAGGCGATCTCAAAGTTGGTTCAATGATCAGGTTCAACCAAAAGAGTTCATCAGCAAGCTTCTAAGCAAGGATTGAACCGTTGAACCTTGAACCATTTTGGTTCAACGGGCTCAATAGGTTCAAAGGTTCAACATCAGTAGCAAGAGTTCAATCGCTTCTAGGTTCAAAGGCTTCTACAGTCAGGTTCAAAGGCTTTTACAAGCAGGTTCAATCAAAAGAACAAGTTTTTGAGGCTTGAACCATTAAACCATTGAACCACTTGGGTTCAAGGTTCAATGCGTTTGGTTCAATGAGGATCAAAAGGACTTAGCCAAATCAAAGAGAATGAACCAATTGAACTGATGAACCATTGAACCACTTTGGTTTAAAGGCTTCAGTTCATTCAGTTGGTTCAATGTTTTGGTTCACTCAGTCGGTTCATCAAATGATTTAATGGCTTTTGGTTCAATCAAAGGGTTCATCGGCTTGGTTCAAAGCTTGGTTCAATGGTTACTTCAAAGCTGGTTCAAAAGAGAGGTTCAATGCAAAAGTTCAAGAGAGCCTCCCGAAGGACAAGTGCCCTTTCGGAGGGCACTTGGTCGACAAAATCACCCTTCAGAAGGGTCATTTTCAAAGAAGCCGCAAAGGTAAATTCTTTTGAAATTTTGTTTAAGGTAGCCGAAAGACAAAGGGATTTCCTTCGGGAAAAAGACTAAGGCATAATTCCTTCGAACTTTTTGTCCAAAGAAATTCCTTCAGACAAAAAGTCTGAAGGAATTCAAAAAGGCTGCGGGAGGAAAGCTCGAAGGAGTTTTCTCAAGGCCAAGATCGGCAGGAAGCGACTAAGGAACAGAGCATCAAATTGAATCCAGGACCCGATTCAATTAACCAGAAAAGGAGGAATGACGAGGAAGGACTAGAAACATTTGCACATTAGATATGACCGCCAGGTGGATATTGAAAGATGCAAACTTTTAATAACGTGACTTGTTTCTCTACATTGAGAAAAGCAAATGGGTAGATGCCCCTAAATTCTAGCCTATCTTCTTAACAAAATTCAATGCATCATGATGTGTTACTATTCCCAAGTCCATCTTGAAGAGGCTATATAAGGGACTCTCTTGTTAGTGTAAAAAAGAACTCTTTTTGACAATCAAAAACAAAACTCTGCCCAAATTGAAAGGCATTACTGAGACTTTGAGCTCAGATTGTTGATCATATTTTGTTATTGGAATAAGAAAGCAAGTGACTTTTCAGACTTTGTGCTGTGATATCTTTGTTGTTGGGGAAACTGTTCTCATGTCTTTTTCCTTAATAAATTTTCTATTCCTTTAATTCAACAAGCAGAATTAGTGAAAGTAGTCAGGAAGGTGTCCTGAAGTCAATTGTGGAGAGACTTTGTGCCCCCATAATTGCCTTTAGTGTGTTTTCTTTTCATTTCTGTGTAAAGGACCTTGGGACGACTTTGTGCCCTCATTGTCCTTCGTATCTCACTCTTGGGTAATTCAGGTGGAGACTTTATGTTACATCTCAATTTGCTGGTTACTATGTCCTTGGTTACTTTTTGCAATTACTACCATGTATTTTCTTATGGTTTGCTGAATAGTACTACTGAAAGAAGAGGAGTGCTTTCTATCATTTCCCTTGAGATTTTTCCTTTGATTTGCACGCATCATCTCTGAAGAAAGAGAGATGGATGGTTTGTCCTACCCTTGAGTATTATTTTCTATTTATATATGCATATAGCATATCTATAGGGAACCTCCCCTTGATGAGAGGAGAGATTAGTCCCCTTTTGATGTGGTAAACCTACACATTTGGATGAGCAATCTTCCTACTTTGGCTGATTAGACCTATTTTGTTTATCAGTACGCTGATCGACAAAATATTCAACCAACAGAATGAATAAGTGATAGGTAAAGTGATGGGCTGGTAGGATTATAGGAAGGTAAAATGTTATGGTACAAAGAAAAATATTGATAATATGGTACAACTTGAAATGGTCCTCATAAACAATACATTGAGTCACTCAAATGTAGTACCGCTTGAGGTGTATAATGTTCATAGGCTCATCAAGTTCATCCCCATATGGTATAGTGAGCCTATATGCTCCTACACCATAGTCTGCAACGATGATGAAAGGACCAACCCAGTTGGGTTTGAACTTGCCTTTGTGTTTTTTTCAGTCGTGGTATTCTTTTGGTTCTCTTTGAGAACAAGATCACCAAATTCAAATTGTCGATGTTTCACACATCGATTGTAGTGGCCACAAAGTCAATTCTGATATGCTTGAAGATTTTTTACTATGTCCATGCCTTTCTCATCAAGTAACTCCAGCTTTTACAGGTAAGCTATTCAACAGTAATCATCATCTAGGACATGCTTCAAAGAGATGCCTAATGATGGTAACTCAACCTCAATGGGAAGAATGGTTTTAGTACCATAAATAAGTGAGTATGAAGTGGTACCTGTGGGAGTGTGGTGATTAGTATGGTATGCCCAAAGGGCATGGAATATTTGAAGGTGTCAATCATGACCAACATCATTGACAATCTTTTTAAGGATGTTGACAATGGTTTTATTTGATGCGTCGGCCTAGCCATTACTTTGAGGGTAACATGCCATGGAAAAGTGTTGTTTGATTTTGTATTTAGCACATATATTTTCGACATCCTTGTTCTTGAATGATTTGCCATTATCATATATAATGTCGAAAGGGATACCATAGTGGTAGATGAGATGGTTGAAGATGAATTTGGAAATTTTCTTTTTAGTCACATAAGTGAGGGGTATAACTTCAACCCACTTAGTGAAATATTTTGTGGTGGTAAGGATATGTTTATGTTCATATTGTGAGGTGGGGTTTATCTTCCCAATGAGATCAAGGCCCCATGTAGTGAATGGCCATGGTCTTAACATTGGTTTTAAAGTCTTGGTTGAGGCATGAATCCGATTAGCATGCCATTGACATTTATCACATCTTTTGACATATACAACTATATTTGCATCCATCATTGGCCAATAATAACTAGTACATAATAAATTTTTGGATAGGATGGCCTCGTTGGTGTGGGATACACATAACCCTTTGTGAACTTCTCATAACACTAGTATAGATTATGATGAAGGTAAATAATAAAGCAGAGTTCCATACAAAATATGGTGGTATAGGGTTGGTTTGAGTAAGATATAATGTTGGGCATTGTGGATGAAGGCTTTGGTTTGTTTTTAGGATAAGTTTGGTGGTAAACATGGTCATGTAAATAGGCATATAGGTCTGAATACCATGTAGATCTAGGACCAATAATATCGCAAATCATTACGATGGTTAAGGGTTCATGAGATGGTGCTATCAAATCTTCAATGAGAAACTAGTATTCATTGGCTATTTTTGCATGTTGAATGAGTGACCCAATGGTAGCCGTGGCATCTATTATTCTATTACTTTCCCTTGGTATATATTCAAATTGAATATTGACAATCTATTGCTTGAGAGTGTCGACCATGACCTTATAAGGAATCAACTTGTCATCTTTAGTCTAAAAGTGATATGTAATCTAATTGATGATAAATTATGAATCACCATAAACCTTTAGATGATGTATGCTACATTTTACTACCTATCAAAGCCCTGTAATGAGTGCTTCATATTCATCCATGTTATTGGTACAAGGAAAGCTGATTCTAAATGACTTAGGGATGAGATTCCGCTATGGTGTTATAAACAAAAGGCCTGCCCCTGATCCATGTGTAGTAAATGAACCATGAAAATACAACTTCCAATGTTACTCCTTAAGAGGTGTGTCAATGATGGTCATTATGGATTTGTTAGGAAATTAGAATGTAAGTGGCTCTATGTCTACAAAAGGTGCTTCGATAAGCTGATCTGCAATAACTTTTCCCTTGATAGCTTTTTGGTTCACATACTCTATCTTAAACTCACTGAGGAACATGATCTATTTGGCCATATAAACTTATAGAGTTATTTTAGATAGTAGATACTTAGCAGATATACTTTTGAAATGACCATGGTCTTATTGTTCAACATGTAATGTTGCAGTTTTTTAGTTGTGAAGACCATAGTGATACAAGCTTTTTTGATGGGTGTATAATTGTGTTCATACATAACTAGTGTGTAGCTCAGATAATAAATAACATGTTCTTTTTCATTATCATCATGTTGAGCTAGAAGTGCCATTAGGGCTTTTTTAGTAGTTGATAGATATTACAAGAATGGCTTTCCCTGAATGGGAGGCAATAAAACTGGTGGATTTACAAGATAGTACTTTGGCTATTGAAAATATTTCTGACAATTGTCATCCCAAAGAAATATGACACCCTTCTTCAGTAGGTGTGTAAATGGGTGGCACTTGTCAACCAATTAATAAATGAAGCATTTGATGGATTGGATCTTGCCTTATAAACTACAAAGTTGCTTCAGATTGGTTGGTGGTGGCATCTCTATTATGGATTGTAATTTGGCTGGATTGACTTCAATGCCTTGGTGAGACATAATGAAACCAAGAAATTTGCCAGAAGTAACTCCAAAAACACTTTTCTTGGGGTTGAGTCTAACTTTATATTCACATAGTCGCTCAAATATCCTCCTCAATATTGTTGGATGATCAACCTTGCTCTTTGATTTGCTTAGTATGTCATTGACATAGTCTTTAACAATGTCATTCATCATATCATGAAATATGACTGTCATGTCTCTTCGATAGGTGGCCCCTACATTTTTAAGACCAAATGACATAACCTGATAATAAAATGTTCCCCATGAAGTGGTGAACATTATTTTATGTTGGTCTTTTGGTGTGATTTGGATATGATTGTAACCTAAGAAACCATCCATCAGTGAAAGCATCTCATAACCTACTGTGGAGTCAATAGTCATGTCAATGTTTGGCAATAGAAAGTCATCTTTGGGGCAAGCTTTGTTAATGTCCCTAAAATTAGTGCAGATTTTGATTTTGTTTGGCTTTTTACTAATTGGTACTACATTAGAAATCCATTCAAAATAGTTGATTGGTCTAATACATCTCACTTCTAAGAACTTCTTTAAATCTTTATTTACTAATATAGTAATGAGAGGATGCATTTTGGATAGCTTTTGTTTAATTGGTTTGACATCAAGATGTACCACAAGGTGGTGAACAACCAAGGTAGGGTTCAACTAGGCATGTCAGAATATGCCCATGCAAATATATCCATAAATTACCTCAAAAAGGATATAAGGACTTCATGCTCCTCCTCAGTGAGGGATGCACCTAATTTAATCCACTTTGGGTCATCTATAAACCCTATGTTCACCTCTATTGTATCCTCCACTAGAAGGGTCAAACTGTCTTCAAGAATAGTGGGCAAAGATTTGAATTATTTGGCTATGTTAGAGTCCTCTATTAGGACTAGTTCTTCAAGTTTTCCTAGACATGATAAATCAAAATCTCCCAATGGGAGGGATGACCACATAAAAAATGCTATTAAAAACTCTTAGATTATGTGATTAAAGACTTTTTATTCTTTAAGACTGAATTCAGACCCATAGGCAAGTTCATCATCATTGGTATCCTGAATGATTTGATCAAAAGCCTATTCTTCTTCAAGACTAAACTCAGGCCCATAAATAAGTTAGTCATTAGTGGTCTCTTGGTCCATACTTGAATAAGGTTGAACACCTGCATCTAGTGGTGCCTGAAATAGGTTTTCACCACTAGACTAGCCTTTGCCTTTACTTTTTCCCTCGTCAAAAAATGCCTTAAAGAGGTTTTCATTTTGGGACCTCACTATTTTATTGATTTGTTTTTGGCTAAGAGTGTTCACTTGCTCTCCAAAATAGGCTTCAGGATCCAACTTGATTGAGAACCCTAATTTGTGATCTCTTAATGGAACATTATCCTTAAGGCCTATAAAATTGTAGTAGGCCTCATCATTCTAAAACTCATCAACTCATCATTATAAAACTCATCAATTGGTACATTGGATTCTTGTTGGTCCCAGTCACCAGTTAGGTATAATATAATGGTAATGGATTATGACAAATGACTAGTTGAAGGGTATAAATGGCATTATTTTTTAACATGTTGGTTTGGGCTAAGTCATCAAAGTGGCTATGATCAGACTTTGTTTCGCTACCCACATCATCGTCACTAGTCATTGGTGATAAAACTTGAATAAGATATGTGGGGTCACTCCCAAGTGGTTTATATCTAATTCCATAGGTTCCTTTATACTTATTCATAGAAATGTGCTCAAGTGTTGTCTGTTGATTTAGCTCGAGGCCTCCTCCTTCATAGTGTTGGTTCTCCATGATCCAATTAGGAATAAGATACTTGGAATTATTGTAATAATAAGCCAATTTGTCATTGTACAAACATGATTCATCACCTTCGAGAGGGTCTTGTTCTTTACTAGTGGCTGGTATAAAAGTGATAGGTGTTGGACTATGTTGATGGCCTTTGCCCTTTCTTTGCCATTGCATGAGTGGTTTTGTTTTTAGTCTTCCAAAGGACTTGGGGTTCTATGGAAGCTTTACAATGTGAAAGGTGTCATGGGTCAAGTACTCTCCTAGGCCATTAGCCAAGATAGTATAATGATTGGACATTTTAGGAGGTGGTATATATGAAAGCGAATCAAGGGTATCAGGGTCAATGCAATTAGCCTCTAATAAATCTATAAGTATTACTTTTTCCTTGTACTACTTGGTGACTAGATTCATGCCAAAATGGTAATTATAGCTCTTGAACTTGGCCTCTATGTGTTTGCAATGCTCATATGGATGTAAATATCTTGGAATACTAACCTCCATCCCTGAATGGGAAAACTTGATACATTGGTACAAGGTTGATGGGACTACACAAATCTCATGTAACCAAGGTCTACCAAATATCATGTTATATGATAAATCAAGATTTAACACATGGAAAAGTGTATCATGGGTTAAGGGCCCAATGATAACTAGTAAGCTAATGGTGCCTTGTGATTCTCATTCTTCATTATCATAGGCTTTGATGGTGATTGTTTCTACTTGGAGATCTACTAAGGTGTACTTGAGAAGCTTGATGAACTTTAGAGACACTATGTTCAGACCTGATCCATTGTCTATGAGGACACATTTCACTTTGTGCCTCTTTATGTACACTTTGATGTACAATGGATTATTATGTAACAAGCCAAGGGATGACATATCACTTTGGTTGGAGGTTAATTATTGGGCTAGAGCTAGGTGTCCAAGCAAAGCTTGAAATTTGTTAGGAGATATGCCATTTAGAACTGTGGATTGACCAAGGAACTTTGTCAAGATGTTTTTGTGGATGGTTGACATACACAACAAATCTAAAATGGAGATTTGTGCTAATGTTTTTTGTAATTGTTACACAATGTCAAACATATTTTCTTAGATAGCGGTCAATAGCTTGTTGTAAGGTAGAATGACTAGTTAGATGATGGGTGAAGTGGTAGATGGTTGTGGGCCTAGTATGGTAATCTTTGATCACCAAATTGTGATTGCACAATCAAGATTACATACAAGATCATTATTGATATTAAATGATGGTGAAGAGAGACTAGATAAGATGAGTATCAATTGCCGATGCTCTTGTACATGGTCATGGGCTAACGATGAGTTATCAGTATAAGGTCTTAAAATGGGAATCCCCACTTACTAGTTCACCTGTGTGCAGTCCCAGGTCAAGAAAGGATTACCAAAAGGGTTTGGTTGATTTGGTATGTTTAGCAATGGTTTTGTCTAATTGGTAATTGGTCTTGGATTAATTGAAATAGTTGTAATGAGACCTCCTAAAATATGGCCTACAACTGAGTTATAGTCATGCACAACTACATGGTAGGTCTATTAGTTATTCACACCATTTTGGCCTTGGTTCTATCCATTGTTTTGACATTGTTGGTTCTGTTATTAATTCTATTGAGTCTGTTGGTTTAGCCTTGGTCGTTGATACTGTTGTTGTTGATGTTGCACTGGCCACTATTGTTGTTGTTGTTGATTGTTATGTTTGGGAAAAGGATTATGATAAATGCCAAGGCTCTGATTGGAGGTGGAAAATCCATGATCCAATGTGATCTCTCCATTTTACAATATATTCTGAATTACATGTCTAATTTACACCCAACATTAGAAATTATAGCCATTGACCCTATGAAAATCCTAGAATTATTCTGGCATGTACTAGTCTAGCATGTCAGTGCCCTCATGAACTTATTCTTTTGAAATGGAACATCTAATCAAGTTGGTTGTTGTGAGCTTATAAAATATTGATTTAATGGGCTCTCTAAGGTTAGTAAAAGCATGATGAGTAGGTACATTTCTCCTCAAAAGAAGAGTGTTTTACAAAGGTATAGATTGTTGCATTTGTTGTATTGGCTACCCTGGTCTAGGTTGTTGTGTTTGTTGCACATGCTATGATTGCTAAAAAGGTTATTGGTTAGGATTAAGCTAGAAAAGTGGTGTAGACTGAGTAGTCAATGATTGCACCATTTGGACATGTTGTAACTCTGTTACTTCATTTCCTACAACATTATTGTTATGATTAAATTGTTTAGATCTATCATTATTATTGGCCTCTATCAGTTGAGATGCTTACACTTGGACTGGATGTTGATTTTGACCACTATTCTGGTTTTGATTCTAGCCATTATTTTTATTTAATGAGGTTAATTTAATGATCCCTTTGTTATTAAGGGCTCTTTCGATCACTAAACCTTTGTCAATGATTTATTTGAATGTATGTGCACATTACAACTCCAAATAGTAAGATATCTTGTTACGTAGGTTTCTAGTAAACACAACAGCTGGTTGCTTATTTGGTAGACTATGGGTAAAAGGGCTTACAAGGGCTCTCCATTATTGTAGATAGTTTTTGAAGCTTTTACCTAGTTTCTATTTTGTTTACATTATGTCTACCAATGAAATCTCATGCTTGAGATTGTAAGAGAAGTGTTGTATAAATTTGTCTGAAAGTTCATCAAAATTAGATACAAAATTCTTGGGCAACTTTAAGAACCATTACAGGGTTTGTCCAACTAGACTTCTTGGAAACAACAAAAAAACAAGTATGTCACTATAAGCCACTGGTTGGCATGTGATAAATAATTATGTTAGATGAGCCTTGGGGTCACCTTTCCCTTTGTATTTGTCAAACTTTCGTGGCTCATACCATGGAGGAAATGATATCTATAAGTACTCCATGTTGAAAGGATAAGAACACACATCGTCCAACTTGAACTTTTTGGTCTATTTCCCTGCTTGAATGAGGGCAATTACATCCTTCATTTGTTGTAACTCTTGTTTGAGGAAACTTGTGGGAACATTGGCCTAGGGTGATGGTTGAGTGGTCACAAGTGGATTACTCTAACCGAGGTATGATGGAGGTATTTATTGGGGTACGTTGGATTGGCTAGAAAATAGAACAAGAATACACATGCATGGGTTAGGGTGTGATTGTTGAAATTACACATAATGTAGTGCAATATTCTAGTTGGGATTAGTTATATAGGCCTAATATTGGGAATATTGAGGTTGGGATGGTGGTATATGACCATACTTTGCTTGCTGAGGTTGAATAGGGATATGTTGCCGACTAGTCATACCTGGTTGTTTGAGAGGGACTTGTGAACCTAGACCCTATCTTTGAACTTGTGGCATGTTTGTCATGAAAGGTAATTATTGCCTAAGATGTACTTAAGGAACA
The DNA here is from genome assembly GCA_037957365.1 of Torreya grandis. Lineage (NCBI taxonomy): Eukaryota > Viridiplantae > Streptophyta > Pinopsida > Cupressales > Taxaceae > Torreya > Torreya grandis. The sequence goes on along the minus strand of JARHVA010001530.1, from coordinate 761,792 downwards.
TTATAACCTATTTTTTGTGTGAATCACAATTGGGAAGTAGATGTATGTTGAATATTTGACATATGTTACTGACCAATATTTACACATTATTGGTTAGACATCATTTGGTTTTGAATTGACATGTTAGTCTATAACTGAAGAGTTATGTTCACTGCTACCTAACAAGGTGGAACATTGGTTTCCCCCTGTTGAGGAGGCAATATGTTTTTCCTCTATTGCATAGGTATATTAGACTATCCATGCTTTTGTGGAATATTACTAGTCACCTATTAGGGTGGAGTAAGATTCATCACATTCTATTGTGGCACGACACTGGTCATTTGTTAACTACTTAATCCTTATTGTTGGGTGCTAGAAAAATTAGTTGGTTGAGGATTATAAGTAGTTGGTTGGGGTTGGGATGTAAAAACTCCTATTCCCTAAGTTTGTGAACCACTAATGGTGCTAGTTAAAGGCACATTTTGTTGTTGGCTGTTTGTTTGTGTTAACACCACTTTAGTCTAAATTGGATGTTGCTTATGCATTGTCCACTATGTTTTACTCATTATTTGACATAGAAGTAGAAGACACTTATTCAATTTTTGGTGTATTAAACATGTTTTTGACTGAAGTGCTTTGTGTGAATGGGTCTATACCTTGATTTTCTTAACCAATCAATTCTCTTAAAACTCCTATTGAAGGAGCTAAATCAATGAGAGGCTTGTTTGATATGGTCATCTGACTAAAGTTACATGTTAGGTCTCAATATGTCTGGTATGCTATCTGGATTTAAATGAAGTGGTCCTCTATGAGGCCTCTTTGTGTGACAAGCATATGATGATATTGATAGGGTATTGGTACTATGGCATTAGGATTACTAGAAGAGGCCTGATTGTTGTTATGATACAACATGTTATAAGGCCCTCTTAATATATTTTGTAAATTGTCATGCTCTACCTCATAATTTTATGGCATTGTACCATAATAAGGTTGCTATTGGATTTTTTTTGCAATCGTAGGTACACTATCTAAATATTGAGCCATCTATTCTTGGTCTTGATCCATGTAGGGAGGTGTACTAACCAAATAATATGCCAAAGGATCTTGAGTCTATTCCCCTATTTGAGTGTTATATGGTGGATAGGAATACATCTCCCAAACAACATCATCTCTGTAAGGGTCTTGAACAAAGTCCTCTTGCATGCTAACATTTATGTATCCTGGATTGTACATAGTTCCACCACATGTGTAGTAAGCCATGGTTAGATCTATGACAAATGTTTCATGATAAGATGGGATTAGAGTTATACAAACATTGAAAAGCTATGTCTGAAAAGACAAAGAGGTTAAAACTTTATCTAGCTTAGTCGAGGGTAGAGCTAAATCTCCAAAAATTCTATGCAAAGACTTGGTAAAAATAGTATAACATCAAATGTCTAATGTCAAATGTTTCACACCAACAAGGTCAAATAAAATGACCTAAAAATAAGATGCCAAACTCTAATGTTCAAACATGTTCCAAATAGGTCTTTGGTCCAATGGAAATGTTGTTAGGTTTTTGGTCCAAATGTGGAGTCTGTTGTCCCCAAAAATATCACTCATTTTTGGGACAACATGTGAACTATTTTGGTTCAACAGACCAAAATAATCTCTTCCCTTCTTGAAATTTGTTTTGAGCTTTCAAATTCCTCATTTTTCAAGCTTTTTCAGTCAAGGGTTCGATGGGTTCAAGGTTCAACATCATCGACAAGATTCAAAGAGTCAAGAACTTTGTCAATTTCATCAAGTTTAATTGCTTCACGGTTCAATAGTTCAAAGGTGTGCATGAAAGGAAAAAACCCGAGAGCAGAAGCTACCAAGTGTTATCTATCGGGACACATTACGATTTGTTTCTAAAAGTAGTGGAATGTGCCATGTGTCCCTTGTAAAGGTCGATAGAAGCCGCCAAGTGTCAACATCCACAGTTTCTTCCTCATATCCCATTATAACTCGGTAGAGCATGACAAGTGTCAACATCTACAGTTTCTTCTTTTTGCTTCATTGTTAAGGACCGTGGTGGGCCCTATGTGAGTTGCTAAACTTAGTGGAGTATGATAAGTGTTTGCATCCGCATTCCAAAGTTTCTTATAAGCTTCTTTTGATAAGCTTCTCTCAGAGTTCTATGGAGGGTGCCAAGTGGCAATGGCAGAAAGTTTTAATATGTTTATTTTAGAAACTGCACAACGTGCCATGTGTCCCTTGTAAAGCTCAGTGAAAGCCACCAAGTGTCAATATTCGTAATTTCTTCCTTTTTGTTTCGATATTGAGTAAAGACTATGGTGGGCCCTGGGTGAGTTGCTAAAATGAGCGAAAGCTACCAAGTGTCATTTGCTAGGACACATTACAACTTGTTTCTAAAAAGCAACAGAATGTGACACGTGTCTTGTTATAACTTAGCAAAGCATGACAAGTGTCTGCATCTGCGTAAATCCAAATGAGTCTCAAATGTTTCTATAGTGTTTCTAAAGCTTCTATAAAGTAAGCAGAAGCTGCCAAGTGTCCTCACCTATTTCACAATGGAAAATGCAACGTATCACTTGTTAAGATCAGTGAAAAGTAGCTAAAGCAAGCAAAAAATACCCAAAGGAATTGCTAAGGAGGATGACAGGCCTGAAGCCATTAAATTCAGGGCAACCAACTAGTCATTGGCTTTCAAACGATTACGGATCTGAAGATGTCAAATTTATAGCAATAAATTATCCATTGATCTTTACAGGCTTGAAACACAGATTTGAAGGCATTCAAAGACCTTCAGACCAAAAGGAAGAACCACTGAGAGGAGGAGCCAAAAGAACCAAAAAGGGGAAAAGGTAGCTTGAGGGCTCAAATTGTAACAAGAAAGAGGGAAGATTGGAAATATCTATGCAGTAGTTATTCCAATAGGTGGAACAGTCCACCAAGTAGATAGTTGAGCCTATAAACATTGAAGTCATGACCTGTTTGTCTCCTTTGGGGTAAAGGCGAGGTGGACAACTACACAAACATCAAGTGACAGACCAGATGACTCAGGGCCAAGAGAGGACATTTGAGATGAATCAACATGCCACAGTTAAGGCAGCTACCCTTATTCAGCATGGCCCTCTTTGACAAAATTGAAAATGCATTCAATGCATTGAGTGTAGCATGGGCCGTTCCATGGAAAAAAGTGCCAAGCCTTTCTTAATTACTATATATGGTATTCTCTTGTGCCATTTTAAAAGGAGATCTTTTTCATCACAAAAGCAAGACTCTGCCCAAATTGAAAGGCAAATACTGAGACTTTGAGCTCAGATTATTGTTTATATTATTTTATCTAAATGAGAAAGCAAGTTACTTGCAGACTTTGTGCTATTATAGCTTGTGCCATTTTAGGAGATTGTTCTTATGTCTATCTTCTAGATGTATTCTTATTTATTTAATCTAACAAGCAGAACTAGTGGAAGTGATAAGGAGGATATCTTGAAGTCAATTACTTTCAGACTTTGTGTTGTTATAGTTGTCTTCAGTGTGTGTTTTTAGTTTCTTTCTATGTCAAGGATTTTGAGATGACTTTATGCCCCCATTATCCTTTGTATTTCACTCTTTGGGCAGTTGAGGTGGAAACTTTGTGTTCCATTTCATCATGCTAGTTACTACCCTTTGTCCCCAGTTTCTTGTCACTACCTGAAAGAACTCCTGTTGTTTGCTGCAAGACCGCTTCTGAAAGAAGAGAAGTGCCTTTAGTCTCTTCACCAAGATTTCTCCTTTGTCTGTGGCATCATCTCTGAAAGAAGAGAGATGGATGGTGTTGCCCTACCCTTGAGTGTTATTTTCTACTTATATTTATAGTATATAGCTCTTCATATTTAATAGGGAACCTCCCCTTGATGAGAGGAGAGATTTATCCACCTCTGATGTAGTAAACCTGCACACTGGGCTGACCAATCTCCCTTGACATGGATGATAAGACCTATTTTTCTCATCAATTAGCTCACTGACAAAATATTTACCCAACAGTCTTTTTAGCGACTCCACTGGGGAAGGACAAGTAGTTTGAAGCCTCAAGCTTCAAGCTGAAGCAAGACCAATCCTTTTCCATTTTTGTTTCACAATCTGGTAACTCCATGCTATACCAAAAGTTAGAGAACCCAAGGTGTTATTTACCCTATCTTTGAGTTGGTGTAGTAAGGAAATTTTGACTTATTCCCTCCCCAACTTCAAGCTCAATGATCCAGGAGTGTTCCTCCTACCCATACCAGGTCACCAACCCAAGGTAGAGCTACTTTTTCTACTATTAGCAGAGCTTTGCCTATACATACTCCACCCAGATTTGTTATCCTTGCTTTCCATAATCCCATCATGGTAGCTCAAGGCCCCTGGGGTAACTCTTTTGGTTCAATAAATCTCATTCCACCTCTACATGAACTTCCATGCAGCTCAAGAAAGAATTTTCCCAAATTCTTTGGTCATGGCAGAGTTCATCTTGATGAACACATTACAGCCTTCAGCATATCCTGTGGTGTGATAGGTGTAGAATTTGAGGACGTGGCAGTCAAACTCTTCATGGAAACACTACAAGGTGCTGATGCAGACTGGTTATAGCACCTGCAAGCTAGATTAGTGACTGATTGGGAGACACTCAAAGATAAATTTGAAGCCATGTTCAAGCCTACAAAAGATGCATATGCATGCCTTGCTAGCCTAACTTAGACAAATGAAGAAAGAACCTCATGAACCTATGAGGGATTTCATTGCAAAGTTTGACAAGTATAGGAACCAGATTCCTACCATTGCTCAGCCAACTCACAACTACCTAAAGTGAGTTTTCTACTAAGACGCGCTGGCCTCATAGACCTTGAGGCTGCTCAAGACTTGGATACTGAGGTAGAAGATGACCTTACCATGGCAAAAAAGATAAGGAGAGATCCAAACAGAGGTAAATCTTCTTCTTTCTCTAAGTACTCACCTTCAGCCACTACTGATCTAATGGTGCAGAAACTAGCAAATGAATTGTTGGCCCTCAAAAAACAAATGGCACAAGGGATGTCATCTGTTCCTTCATATAGAGATGCACTAAGGAGGACATTCCCTAATCATTCATACCAAGGCAATGCTGCCAGGAACCAAGGGCAAGCAAATCGTCTCCCTCCTTAGAAGAATAACCTTGCCATTGAAGCACCTCCAACTAACTCAACAGTTGGATATCTTGAAGTTGAATCAAATTTCTCATTCCAGCCTGAGTTGAATCCTGAAGATAATGCTAACCTCTTCACTGAGGAAGAAGAAGAATTAGCTAGTGACTATAACATTAGTTTCTTGAATTACTAAGATGAACCTAGAAGTGAAGGTAAAGTAGCTGAAGGATCATATGCTATTTTCACATGGTCCAAGAATCAATCAACCTAGCAAGTTGATAAAGAGAAGATAGAGCAGTGACCTCAACCAACAATTTTGATTTCCAAGCGGGGAACCACTAAGGACTTGGTGACTGCTAAAAAGGTGAGTACCTCAATTGCGCCTTCACCTCCATTTTCAAATTTGCAGACCAATCTTTCCCCTTCTAAAAATCAAAATGATGAACTCTATTCCTAGCTCTTTCCAGACATTTGACATAATTGACCATATAAATAAAACCAAAATTCAAATGTCTAAATTTGAATTTTTGAAGTCTAATCCTGAGTAATTGGACAAGTTGGTTCAATGTGTGAAAAACCAAACCATCCTTGTAAGACAAGAAGCTAAGAAGGTAACTCATGATACCTCAAGGAACATGTCTATCCCAAATAACCTTGTCATTACCCCTCCTGCTGCCCCTGGAAAAATAGAGCCTTTTTATGTTTCCCTATTGATAAATGGTCACAAGCTAAAAAATTGTATCATTGATTCTGGAGCTTCAGACAATGTCATGCCTACCAAAGTGGTAGAATCCCTTGGTCTCACATTGACCAAGACATTTGGTAGATGCTTCTTCATGGAGAACAAACAAGTGCCACTTCTAGGACAAATCAAGGATGCTTAATTTGCATTTGTAGCATTCCCAGACAAAAGAATCAAGATGATTGTCCTAGTGGCTGACGTTTCGGCATCATATGGCATCCTCTTTGGGTGGAATTTTTATAAGGATGTTGGAGGTGAATTGAGCATGGACCTATATGAGGCAAGAATCCCTATCAAAAGTGTTATGAAAAGATTGCTCTTGAAAAAGAAGCAAAATATGTGGTCACCCAATCATCAACACTTAAAGCTCAAATTCTATTTGAGTCTTCAGGCATGGGTAACTACTTTCTATCCACAGAGGAAGTCCATGAAATGCTTTTTGAAGCTCTTGAAGGTGTTAACCTGGAAATACTTTCAGCTAAAACAATAAAAGAACTGGTGGAGCACAATGTAAGTGCAGAAGAATCTCCCTCTTCAAATGGAGGAGAATCCAAAGGAAAATTAGTGTCTAATGAGGTATGGATTCTAGAATTTGATGGTAGCTTCTCCTCTATTAGTTCAGGAGCTGGTATTGTGTTAATATCTCCTCAAGGAGATATTTTTCCTTCATCCTACAAATTATAATTTAGCACTACCAATAATACAACTGAATATGAATCTTTATTGCTTAGATTGAGGGCTACTAGAGACAAAGGCATCAAGCTCCTTCATGCTAAAGGAGATGCTGAATTGGTGGTTTGTCAGGTGAGAAACCTATACCAAACCAAAAATGAGAGATTGCACCACTACCACAATCTAGTCTGGGATCATATTGAAAACTTTGATGCTTTCAACATCTCTACCATTCCTAGAGAATTCAATGACAGAGCTGATGCACTGGCTATTTCAGCAACTCTCTTATTTCCTCACCTAGAATTCAAAGGAGATAGGCACACCATTAAACTGGTCTTTCAACCAAGTGTACCTAATAATACCAGTCATTGGCAGGTGTTTAACAATGACAATCAAATAATTGCCTTCCTAGAACAAAAGGATAGCTTTCAACAGCTTCACTTTGAAGGTAATGAGCCTCAACAGCTTGAACTAGCCCCTAAATTAAATGCAAATGCAGGTGAGGAGTTCCTGCAACTTAAAGGGAATAAAATTCCTAAAGGCTTGGTTTCTTTTGAAAAGTTGTTTGATAATCATGATAGATTCATCAAATAGCAACAAGCGGATTCAAGCTCCTCCCAGGAGTTTGATCAAGTAAATCTAGGTACCAAGGATGACCCCAAGACGGTGAACATTGGGAAATGTTGCACTCATGAGGAGAGATTCAAGTTCACTAATTTTCTAAGCAAGTACATAGATGTCTTAACATACTCCTATGATGATTTGAAGTCACTCAAGCCTAATAAAATTTGCCATGACATTTCTCTCAAAAATGATTCAACACCTTACAGGCAAAAATCTAGACAGTACAATCCAAAGATATCAGGTATTATTCTGTTTGAAATACAAAAAATGCTCAATTCTAGAATCATTTTCCCAATCCATCATTCCACATGGATTGCAAACATAGTGCTTGTAAGGAAAAAGAATGGCAAAATTTGCCTTTGTGTGGATTTTAGGAATTTAAATCAGTCATCCTTAAAGGATAACTATCCTTTGCCTATCATGGATCAAGTGCTTTAGATAGTGACTAGTTTAGAGATGTTATCAATGCTAGACAGTTTCTTAGGATACAATCAAGTTGAAGTTGGTGAAGTAGACCAGCATAAGACTGCATTCACCACACCTTGGGGCACCTTCACCTATAAGAGAATGCCTTTTGGCTTGATAAATGCTAGTGCCACCTTCCAAAGAGCAATGGACCTTAATTTCAAAGATGAAATGGGTAAGTTCATTATAGTTTATCTTGATGACTTGACCATCTTTTCTAAGCATCACCCAGATCATGTGCGCCATCTATAATAAGTGTTGGAATGCTACCACCAGAATAGCATTTCCTTAAACCCCAAGAAGTCTATTTTTGGGGTAACAGAAGGGAAACTTCTTAGACACATTGTGTCCAAAGAAGGCATAAATATTGACTCAGACAGAGTCAAGTCCATCCAAGAGCTTACTTTGACCACAAGTAAGACTGCACTTCACTCTTTCTTTGGAAAGGTGAATTTCTTAAGAAGGTTCATCCTCGAGTTTGCTAAAAAGACTCGACATGTTGTAAACATAATGAAGGGAAAGGCCACATTCAGCTAAACTGAAGAAGGCAAATTGACATTCTAAGATATCAAGACAACTATTGCCCATGCCCCAACTCTGGTATGTCCAAATTACAACAAAGAATTCACCATATATAGTTATGCTTCAGAACACATACTTTCAGCAATTTTGGTTCAGCAGAACCAAGAAGGTGTGGAATCTCTCATTTATTTCATGAGCTATCTTCTTAAAGCTCATGAATTGAAATACTCAAACATGGAGAAGCATGCTTATGCGATGGTCAAGGTAGTGAAGCATTTTCACTTTTACATTCTAAATTCCCACGCTACTGCCTTGGTTCCTGACACCACAGTCAAATCCATATTAACTCAGCAGTAGTTTAGAACCAAAAGGGGGAATTGGATTGCTAAAATCTAGGAGTCTGATCTAGTCATCAAACCAATGAAGCTAGTGTGGGGAAAAGGCCTATGCCAATTGATTTCTAACAACAGACCCAAAGAAATAGGGCATGAAGAATCAGAAGAAGAAGACACACCAAAAATCCTCTTTGTCTCCACCATGAATGAGTGGTATTTAAATATTTCTCATTTCCTTACTTATGGTGAGTGTCCTACTCACCTATCTCATAAAGAAAGGACTATCAAACTGAAAGCTGCCAATTTTGTCCTCTGGGATAATGGCCTGTACAAGAGGAGCCTTGATGGAGTGTTCCTTCACTACATGGATAAGGAGAAACAAAGCCAACTTTTAGAGTCCTTCCACAATTTGGCCTGTGGAGGACATTTTTAGCTCCTGTAACTACCCATAAAATTTTGTGAGCTAGGTATTACTGGCCGACTCTCTTTCAAGATGCATATAAATGGGTAATGAAATGTGAACTATGACAACAGTTTGTTGGGAGACCCAAGTTAGTTGCCCTGCCTCTCAAGCTGGTGGTCATAGAGGAGCCATTCCAGTAGTGGTGAATTGATTTTATCGGTGCTATAAACCCATCTTTGAGTGCTGGACATGATTATGTCCTCACAGCCATAGACTACTTCACCAAGTGGGTGGAAGCTATCCCAACCAAGCATGCTACTTTAGAAGTAGTGTGCAATTTCATCAAGGAGAACATCATTTCTAGGTTTGGGGTCCCAACCAAGATTGTCACTGATAATGCATCTTCTTTCACTTCCTAGGAGATCACTCAATTCTATTTTTCCTATGGGATTACCCTCTCCCATTCTTTTGATTACTTTCTACAAGGGAATGGACAAGCTAAATCAAGCAATAAGAACCTAGTGACTATCATTAAGAAGCTGGTAGATGACAACCCAAGGACATGACACAAAGCATTGGTTGATGCTCTATGGGTAGATAGGATCACACCAAAAAGGGTAATTGGTATGTCTCCCTTCCAACTTCTTTATGGACTCAATGCTAAGATACCTATCACCCTGGAATTGCCAACATTGAAATTGGCTAAGGCAATTGAAGATCAAACATATGAAAGCTCCATCGATAAGAGAATCATGTGCCTGACTCAACTAGATGAGTAGAGAACTATGGTGGTGGACCGAATTACTACCCATCAAAGTCTGGTGAAGAAGTTATTCGACCAGAAAACAAAGAACTGTGATTTCTAGATTAGAGATCAAGTCCTCCTATGGGATAAGAGGAGAGAACCAAAGGGAATGCATGGAAAGTTTGATTCCTTGTGGAGGGGCCCTTTTACTATTCATCAGCTCAATGGTGAAAATAGTTTCCTGTTGAGGTATCAAGATGGCACACCCTATTCTCTACCTTACAATGGGTAGCATCTGAAGCACTTTAATTCTTGAAGTATCAGATAAATTCACCTGTACATTTGTATAGTCTTTGTTTCTATTTTTTGTTGTTAGTTTTTATTTTTTTGGAACCATTCTTTTGGGTAGCATGACTCCATAGCCCAATGGCATACTTCAAGGCACTGGAGATTCTGGTCTCTACTCCCCTCAACTATTCCAAGTTTTCAACTGAAGAAAGTTCTCCAACTGGAGCCAACTGTTGTCCCCAAAAATTTCACTCATTTTTGGGACATGTGAACTATTTTGGTTCAACAGACCAAAATAATCTCTTCCCTTCTTGAAATTTGTTCTAAGCTTTCAAATTCCTCATTTTTTAAGCTTTTTCAGTCAAGGGTTTGATGGGTTCAAGGTTCAACGTCGTCAGCAAGCTTCAAAGAGTCAAGCGCTTTGTCAAAATTCATCAAGTTCAACCGCTTCATAGTTCAACAGTTTAAAGGTGTGCCTGAAAGGAAAAAGCCTAAGAGCAGAAGCTGCCAAGTGTCATCTATCAAGACACATTATGATTTATTTCTAAAAGTAGCAAAATGTGCCACGTGTCCCTTGTAAAGCTCAGTGGAAGCTACCAAGTGTCAACATCTACAGTTTCTTCTTCGTATCCCATTATAACTCGATAGAGCATGACAAGTGTCAACATCCACAGTTTCTTCCTTTTGCTTCATTGTTAAGTAAGGACCGTGGTGGGCTCTGGGTGAGTTGCTAAACTCAACAGAGTGTGAAAAGTGTCTGCATCAACATTTCAAAGTTTCTTATAAGCTTCTTTCGATAAGCTTCTCTTGGAGTTCCATGGAGGGCACCAAGTGGCAATGACAAAAGGTTTTAATATGTTTATTCTATAAACTATAGAATGTGCCACGTGTCCCTTGTAAAGCTTAGCAGAAGTTGCCAAGTGTCAACATCTGTAGTTTCTTACTTTTTGTTTCAATATTGAGTAAAGACTGTGGTGGGCCCTGGGTGAGTTGCTAAAATGAGCGAAAGCTGCCAAGTGTCATCTGTCGGGACACATTACAACTTGTTTTTGAAAAGCAGTGAAATGTGACACATGTCCCATTATAACTCAGTGGAGTGCAAAAAGTGATTGCATCCACATGAATCCAAATGAGTCCTGAATGTTTCTACAGTTTTTCTAAAGCTTCTATAAAGTAAGCAGAAGCTGCCAAGTGTCCTCGCCTATTTCACAACAGAAAATGCCATGTATCACTTGTTAAGATCAGTGGAAAGTGGCCAAAGCAATCAGAAAAGACTTGAAGAAATTGCTAAGGAGGATGACAGGCCCATAGCCATCAAATTCAGGGCAACCAACTAGCTATTGGCTTTCAAATAATGATGGACCTAAAGATGTCAAATTTGTGGCAATAAATTATCCATTGATCTTTGCAAGCTTGAAATGTGGACCTGAAGGCATTCAAAGACCTTCAGACCGAAAGGAAGAACCATCGAGAGGAGGAACCAAAAGAACCAAAAAGGGGAAAAGGTAGCTCGAGGGCTCAAATTATAGCAAGAAAGAGGGAAGACTAGAAATATCTATGCAGTAGTTATTCCAGTAGGTGGAATAGTCCACCATGTAGATAGTTGAGCCTACAAACATTGAAGGCATAGCCTGTTTGTCTCCTTTGGGGTAAAGGCAAGGTGGACAAATATGCAGACATCAGGTGACAGACTAGATGACTCAAGCCCAAGAGAGGACATTCGAGATGAATCAACACACCATAGTTAAGGCAACCACCCTATTTCAGCATGGCCCTCTTTGACAAAACTGAAAATGCATTCAATGCATTGAGTGCAGCATGGGTCATTCCATGGAATAAAGTGCCAAGCCTTTCTTGGTTACTATATATGGTATTCTCTTGTGTCATTTTAAAAGGAGATCTTTTTCATCACAGAAGCAAGACTTTGCCCAAATTGAAAGGCAAATACTGAGACTTTGAGCTCAAATTGTTCATATTATTTTATTTGAATGAGAAAGCAAGTTACTTTCAAACTTTGTGCTATTATAGCTTGTGCCATTTTAGGAGAATGTTTTTATGTATGTCTTCTAGATGTATTCTTGTTTATTAAATCTAATAAGTAGAACTAGTGGAAGTGATAAGGAGGATGTCCTGAAGTCAGTTACTTTTAGACTTTATGCTGTTATAGTTGTCTTCAGTGTGTTTTTAGTTCTTTCTGTGTCGAGGATTCTGGGATGACTTTGTGCCCCCATTATCCTTTGTATTTCACTCTTTGGGTAGTTGAGGTGGAAACTATGTGTTTCATTTCATCATGCTGGTTACTGCCCTTCGTCACTAGTTTCTTGTCACTACCTGAAAGAACTCCTATTGTTTGCTATAAGACCACTTCTAAAAGAAGAGAAGTTCCTTCAATCTCTTCACCAAGATTTCTCCTTTGTCTATGAGCATCATCTCTGAAAGAAGAGAGATGGATGGTGTTACCCTACCCTTGAGTGTTATTTTCTACTTATATTTATAGTATATAGCTCTTCATATTTAACAGGGAACCTCCCCTAGATGAGAGGAGAGATTTGTCCACCTCTGATGTAGTAAACTTGCACACTGGGCCAACCAATCTCCCTTGACGTGGATGATAAGACCTATTTTGCTCATCAGTTAGCTGACTGACAAAATATTCACCCAATAGAGTCAAAATCTAGGCTTAAATAGGCTGTGTTAGGACTTTTGGCTAAACGTGGCATCAAAATCTAGACTTGAAACAAAGGATGATGCTGATTAATCCAACAAACTTAGAACAATTTGGCAAAGACTAGGCACTTGATTCTAGACATAAATATGATCTGATTGGTATAAAACACAAAACAAAAGGCACTTTGAAGATGGATTGATTCTATCAAACAAAGGCACAAACAATAAAGTTTCCAAATTTGAGTAATGGATTAACCTAAGTTACATAACCCAAAAGAGAAAGATCTGTGTATTAGCCCTTGTGTGTTGAGGCCTAAACCAAAATCAATCAATGTTTATATCCAAACTTGTAAACAATAATCAAATACTCAACTAAGGTAAACTAGGATTTGATGATAACAAGCTAGGTAAATTTAAACAACATGACTATACTAAACAAAGATCTAACAAGGTACAAATGGTTGATTTAAACAATGATAATTGGGACACAAGACAAGACAAGTCTTTTGAAATAATTTGGGCAGCGTAATGGTGTTATCGCTCCTAAAATATGTGATAATTTTATGTTTCAAAGACTTCAAAGGCACAAGACTTGAAATGATTTTGGTAGCATAACATTACCCATCTCAATCAAGTGACATACTCAATGTTTTGACATAAATGTTTGCTAAGTTAAATCAAGGTGTCAAATGGATGGCATAACACCTCCTCAAACAATAGAGTAATGTTGGAAACAAGAATCGTTCATGATGTGGTTTTAAACAACACAAGTTTTATTTCTAACACACCAAGAAATAAAGAATATATGACAAAAATACAACTAAGTATATCATCCTATATCCTATTAAAATGTGGCAAAGTGGGGTTGACTAAAACCTACAAGTTTTTGACTGTCTAAATTGATCTCATGTGTACACACTTTCACGTATGCATACAAGAGAAATTACATGTCAATTAAGTCTGTATCAATTGGCTTGTTGTGAAAAGATCTTTTCTTTTTCACAACCACTACATCCATAAGTTACTCAGTATAGTGTGATGTCTAGATTGATCATACGTCCTAAGCTTAGCTTACAACGAATGAAGATGGTTTAACTACTCAAACAATCATCCTAGGAGGGTGATCCCAATTTGTATATCCCCCCATAGAGAGGGGTTAAACATGACTAGGAGATGAAGCCCCAGTTCAATCCATACTTAAATAACTCATGAGAGGCAATGACACCGCCTTCACAGCCAAGATGCATGAAAATAAAAGATAAGTAGAAATACTTTAGGGTTACTTTTAGATCACCTAATTCTATGTGAGTTTGGGGTGAGCTTAGGCAAATTTATTTATACATCTTAGACTAGTCACCATATGCAATGGAAAGGCGCTTTTGATCCCATGAGTTCCCTATAAGGGATGGGGGAAAGCATACACATGCTATCCATTTTACGAAGCAAACAATCAATAAATAGTTTGCAAATAATTTAAGAGTGAAGTTTGATTTTTAAGAACCAAATTGAATGTGACATTGTTCTTTACTAGCCCTTTGGCTTAAGTGTAAAAAATTAAAACAAAATTTGCATAAAAGACCAAATTAAGTAAGACCATCTAGTTCATTTTAAGCCCAAAGTCCAAATGTGCAAGCTGTATCCTAAGTTTGTTTTAAAACACTAACTTGAAATGTTCAATATTTAAACATGTGTTTTAGGTACCAAATTTGAAATGTTTCTTAAGACTTAGCATGTTAGATTCATTTTAGGCACCAAATACCAAATGTGTAAGATCTAACATGTTCATTTTAGTCCCAAATTGAAATGTGTAAGTTTTGACTAATTCCTTTTAAAATCCCAAAATGAAATGTTTGGTTAGTCAAAACAAGAAAATTGGTGTTCAACTCGATCCTTAAACCTATAGTTAGATAATAATGACCTACTTTGAAGCACTTACTTGGTTAGGCAAATGATGTTTGATTTTTAGCTCTCAGGTTTTTAATTTGGAATACACAATGACCATGGACAATCACATATAACTATCAATGGTTTCAAGGGAAACGTGATGGTTGGTTAGCGTGTAACCACTGTCAATCGAGTAAAATCATCATCATTTGATAAAGACCATCAACAATGCCATGTGAACCCAAAGACAAAACCACAACTGAGAAAAAATGTTAGGTTAGGTAATGGTTAGTTCAAATATCAAGAAAAATTGCAAGGTAAACTTAAGTCTAGTGATTTAAATTCCTTTAAAACTAAGAAAACTCAATATGAAATGATAGAGAGAATCAAAAAGCAAGATTTTAACACTTTTTTATCCTATAATCCAACCATCAAATGTCTCACATAATTGGTGGTGGTTATGCAAAACCATTGGCAATTAGGACCTAACTGTCGATGATTGACTTGACCATTGATGGTCTTTGTGTAGATCTGAGAAATATAACAAAATAAAATTAGGCCAAAACAAGGTTAGAAAATCAATTTTAGAGAGCTTCAAGCATCCAAATGAAGATTTAAAAGTTGCATATTGATGTCCTTGATATGTGGGATGCATGGGATCTCACTAGGCATGCCATTTATGATGATAGGAATTTGATGATGGAAGGGAGGTTAGATCAAGTGTTAGTTTCAAAATGAAATCAAAATTAAAAAAAACACACTAACAAAGCATAACACCTCTATGCCTAGATCATAGGGGGAGCTTGGTGAATAAATAACAAATGACAAAGCTCAACTAAAATGTAAAGAAACTTACAAATTTTTCTTACCTTTCTTGAATGCTCCAAATGATGTGTTCATTGGCTTGCTCAGATTGTGCTCAAGAAGTTTTCATTAATTGGGTTTAGCTATCTCCATCTCCTCTCAGCATGGTTAGTTTGGATTTTACTTGAAAATGGCTTCGATTGGCTTAATTTTAACATTATAACACTACGCATTTGCTTCATAAATCAAATCTTACATTATAACCTTACTATGTTCCAAGCTCTCCAAATGAAGAGCTCTAGGCTTGGTTTTATAGGATTTAAAATGACTTGGAATGAGTTAAATCCTAACCTTGGTTGGCTTAGTTAACCCTAGTAGGTTTAAAAAGGTGTCAAATGGTCATGATTAACATGGAATAAGCATGGATGGGATATTTTCCAAAAATGACAACTCATAAAAGCTAATGATAAAAACTTAGGATATTTATTGATTTTTGAATTTCCCTTTTTGATAATTGCTTTAATTGCTCATGGTTGATTTTAATTAGGATTTGAATCTTAATTAATCTCTTTTAGGCTTTTGCAATGTTCTAGATTTTGATTTAATTCAATGTGTGCATTTGACTCATTTAATTAATTTTTAGGCCAAATTGATTTAATTACATTTGATGAAGCTAAATTTGAGAATTTTAGAGATTATTAGGTTACATTTTTAAAGGTTGGTAAGAATTTCTCTAAATTTGGGTATTATGCCATTGTTGGCCAGTTTTAGATGTTTATAGTAATCACCTAAAAGTGGTATTTAGATGCTAAGAGTGTCATTTGAGTTAACCTATTCCTAGCTTAGACCTAAACCTATCTTAGAGCCTTATACACACTTTTATAGTCATTAAATAGACCATAGTTACCTACAGTCAGCCAAAACATAGTCCCAAGACTATCTTCTTAGATCCCAACCCAAGTTGCTCAACAGTCTGTTAGGTGGACATTAGTGCCACATTTGGGACACTGCAGCCACATGGTGTTAGTGTCCCTAACTGGGTGCTATTATCCTTAACCCTTACTCTTCCCAAAGGATACTTTTTCAATTGTGTGCCCCTCCTAAGGTTAGTCTAAGCACATTTTATTATCCACATAAGCTATAGATCTCTATAAATACAAGTTTAATTAACCTCTATTCACTAGATGGAAAATTGATGCAAAAGCACATTCAAACCAAAGATAAGTTGAGCAAAATTAAGGTATTTGATCCCTATTCTACCCTAATTTTGCATACTACCATCTAAAATAGCCCTAAACCCATATTTCAAGGATTCAAATCTCAAACACATTTAAGACATCCAAGTCCACTCTTATTATATCATTCACTTGCACTTGCATCAAGCACTAGGTGGGAGAACTACATCAGGCTTGATCTCTCTTCAGAGTATTTGTATGTAGTCAAATCTCTTCACAACAAGGTGTTGAGGATGTCTAGCATATCTTACTAATAGACACACACTTATTAATCATGCCATACTTGTAAGGAGGATTAAGGTTTGTATATTAAATCAAGTTTTCCAAGCACAACACAGAGCTCTAGATTTTATGCGTGCAGGAACATGACTTAAAGACACATGCACAGGTGTTCCTAGAAAATAAGAATAGTCATAAAAAGGGTTCATTAGAACCAAATTGAGGACACTACACTAGAATAATACTACTATCCATATGGGTGATACTATTTAGAGAGAAGACTAACACCAAAATCCTATAGATGACACTTATAACTGTCCAAAACCTAGTTTTTAGAACCTATCATCTATGATAGTCACTTTTTAGATAAGTTTCTATTTAAGCTTATTTATTACTATTTTTATAAAGTCATAAGAAGTCAAAGGTCATAAAAAATAAGTGATTAATTATTAAAATTTATTTAACTGATTTAAACATCTCAGCCCTTTAACAAAACATAGGAATACTTGTGTAAAACCCTAGAAGGTTAAATCATTTGGTGAACCTGACTTACTTTGAATATTGCTTCAAACCCTAATTTGCATTAATCTAATTTTTTATGTAATAAATTAGGGTTGAATACTTCTAATTTTTTAGGCAACCTCGATAATTAAATCAATTTCATATTAGGGTTTAAATTTATTTGAATATAATTTAAATTTGTTGCAAAGAAACCCTAGATTCAAAAAACCCTAACCCTAAACACACTTAGGATTTATATTCTTTTCTATATATACTCAAATTTTATTTCTAAAAATCATATTTTAAATTCATATATCTTCTAATTTGTATAATCATGATCATAATGATAGAAGAAACCAATCACTTTTTGTTGCAAAGTCTAGAACTCTCATTTGCATGCTTATTCCCTTTAATTCAAAATGAACTCATAAAAGACATAAACACATGTATAAATGATGCTTTATATCAATTGTAATATATGTCATATCTCATTTCATGTTATCGTTCTCTTATGTATAATTCCATTAACAAGCACGCCAATACACACATAGAGGATTTAACACATAAGCTAACAATTATGTTTCTAGTTTTAATGTCATATCTTATGCATAGGAAAGAATCTCCTTCTCCTTCTTATCTCCATGAGGGTGATAGATATTTTCCCTCTAACTAGGTCTATGTTATCATTCCTTTATGAGATGATGTAACCTATACCAATGTCACTAATTCCCATAATTAGCCTATTCACTTCTCTTCCCTATAGGGTGTGTGCCTACACGCTCAATCATAAATAACTAGGGTTTACACTTGTGTGACTCTATGCGATCAAATTATTAGCATGAACAAGATAATTTAAAGTTTACAAAATTAAAATCAAACTATTGCATGAAAAGATTACAACATTAGAAAATTAATGTACAAGACAAAGGCCTCTAGGGCACAATAACATAAATCATGTATATGCCTCTTCACCTAGTCAATTTAAGGTAAATAATATTACATATCAAAAAATGAAATCACAACAAAGTACATCTACAACTAGTGATTCAAAAATCATTCAAAGATCAAATAAGAGCTCAAGTGAGGTACTAAGGGAAATGAGTAAAGCTAAGTTGATCAACCTACCTCCTCTACACCCAATGAGGAGATCCATATATTTTTGTGCATATCATAGAATGCATGGGATCCTAGAAATCCTCCTCTTAGTCAGACTTTAAGATCATTTATTAACAATAATAGATTCTAGAAGGCTCTAAGCTTCCTAGAACCCCGTACTAAGCTTCCTCTAGAATACATTCCTAGAAAATTCCTCTACCCTAGATCCTCATCCTCCATGGATGAAATCCAATCCTTCATCTCTTCCATCAACCACTATTTAATCATCTGCACCCCTATGAAAATTACATCTTTGAGTCCTTGATAAAATATTTCTACCACCTTGTCTATTTCATCAACAGTCAAGCATCCATTACTCACATGTTGTTATAATCTTTGAGCATCAAAGAAGCAATCCAACATCCATAGTCAAGCATCAAGCAACTCCAAGTTACTTTGGGATCATCTACAATCATCAAGGGAGAATATTAAATTGTTTTGAAGTATAAATTTATTTGTGTTTCAATACTATTTGCATGTGATTCTTTTTCTTCCTTTTCCCATTCTTAAGGTGTTGTGTAGATTAGATTGGATTAGGAATTGTGAGTTTCTTCATTATTTTGTGTATAAAAATTCTATGTCCAATTTATACACATAACTTATGGTCATAAGACTTAGGAATCAAAAACTCCACCTTGTTTCATCATGATTTAGAAATCAATTCTAAATTTTATAGTCATGGTGAAACTAAACATCTCCATAATTCATTCATTGTTTGTGTTCCTAAGTCCACATCCATGTGCAACCGATCTATTTTTCAAAAAATCAATAATTTATTGATGATAAAAATTTCATCCATGCCCAACCCAATTTTTTTTTATGGTCTTATAAGAGAATATAATTAATTGTACATAATAACATATAAGGAAAAATCCATTTAGTTTAGAATGAAAACATATTTAATTTAAATCAAGTTTAACTATCAGCTTCATATCAATTTTATAAAATTGCCATAGTCTCATAATATGAACTTAATTTCATCATGTAGTTACAAAGTGTTACAAACTTATAATCTTTCAAAGTTCAAAGTTACAGTCTTAAGCCAATATCCATGCAAGTTCCACACTCCACATTCAATAATTTTACATTTATTTTTATACATAAATTAGTTATAAATACAAAAGTGATTTTATCACAATTTTGAAATATGTTCTTCACACAAAGGTCAATTAAGGACAACAATGGCATTGATAATTATAACATTCATTTAAGATTTACATACTTTCTATTTAAACACATAATCTAAAATGATTTAGATTACTTCCTAACAATAATTTTTAAAAAAAAAATTATTCATAATTTATAGGCATTGAGTTTTTTAAGATAAACCATCATATAACATAATAATGGATTTTAACACCTTGACCTCTCTAATGTAACATTGGGTTTCATATTTCCTTAAGGACTTACAACTAATGAAGATTTATCTCAATACACCTTCATAACTTTTAGATATAATATAAAAGACAATTACCATTGTCTAAGTTTAAATAAATCATTTATTGACACCATATGCATATAATACAATATCCATTCAATCCCAAAAACTAAACTAAATGATAATAAAAATCAAATAAAATTACACTAAATACTCAAGTAGAATAGTTATGATTATGTCAAAACAAAAACTAAAGTTTCACATATATTGCAATAATGCCCTAGTTTCATGATTGAGAAGGGGAACACTATGTTTAAAAATGGCTTATTACACTTTATTAAGTGTATTTGCAAAGAAGATACTCAATTAAATTTATTTTTTCTAATTTTGAATTTAAGATACTTTATTTTGAAAGATTATGTTTGTGTGATATGCATTTTGGTGTATATAAGAATATATATAAATGTGTTTATGCCTTTGCATGAATGGAAAAAATATAGATGTCAAGGACTAAGAACAAAGTAGCAAGCCCAATCTTACTTCCATTATGTATGTTTTGCCCCTTATTTATGCTCTCTCTATGTTTCATAACAAACTCTTCATGTCCTTTTATAATTTCTTCATAGTCCCCAAAATAGTTGAGACCAAAAAGTTTAAAAATAATTTCACAATAAGAATGACTAAAATAGCCTCTATTAGTTAAAAATAAACTTGAAATACTAACAATTTATCATGCAATCGCCAGATCTTTCCAGGAAACCAATTAAGCTACAAGACTTCTCATACTTTCATACAAGTTTCATGTAATGATCAAACACAAAAATTGCCAAAGATTTGATGTAAAGTTTAGATACTGAAAGTTATGATCACATAAAAAATCAACAACTAAATCTCTAAGATTTTTTTTCACATTCTCCATACTCCAAAATTATATTCTTTTCCAGTTAATAAATGGTTGGGTTTAACACAATTTTTTACAAGTTTGAAACCAAGGTTATTTAATCACATTGAAATCCAATTTAAAGTCTATCCATGACCTAGATTCTATGCCATTGTTTTTGTTTATAACATTCAAACATGCTATAATTTGATAGCTTAGCATAATAATTTAACATGAATGCTTATTCATGTCTTAAACTTAAAAGGGTCTAAATATTTGGTAATATCAAGTCTAGATTTATAAGAATAGATTATTGGGTATAGTTTATACCTTTTATAATGAAATCTAACATTTGAATATATTAAAAATTAGCATTTTAGTAAATATGATATGATTTGATTAAGTTGTTGATTCTAAAATGATTTGTTAATCCAAATGTTTAGATCAAATAATAATGCCAAATTCATGTCATGGGGCCTGCATCTTAGGTCTTTTAGGTAGGATTAAAGTCATGTCTTGACCTTTATATTGAGCATCTTAGTAAATGTGATCTTATTTGATTAAAGTGTTGATTCTAAAAAGATTTGTTAATCCAAATGTTTAGATTAAATAACTATTATATATGTGACAACAAAGTTAAATTTTGGACCCTTTTGCCGTGTGGTTTATAGCCCACTCCTAACAAGGGGGGTGTGGGGAGGCAACACCCCCCACTATTATCATAGGGGGGTCCATGAGGGTGGTAACATCCTATGGATACCCCCTGGTGGTGGTTCGGGGGAAGCACCCCTGAAGCAAAAAATAAAGGAGTCAAACTCTTGTTTCTATAAGGATGAATTTTACTAGATTTTATTTTTGAAAGAAAAGTCCTAATGACATTTTTTCACTCTATTTTTAGGAGGAGGAATCCTAAAAATGATTTACCAATTAGGTGTATTTATCTTTTTAGAGTCCACATGTAATCTACATAACAAGTTTGCATGTAATCTATTCATCTTAGAATTAATAAAGCTTGATATCTTACACCATGGATGTTTCCTTAGCTTGCTAAGAATTTACCACATAAATCTTGTGTTTTGTCTCATGCATGTTGGGTATTTTTTAATTTAATTATATGTATTATTGCATTATGTTATTTATCTATTGTTGTAGAGTGTGTGGTTTCTTATTAGTGGTATCATACTGAGGTTACTATTATTTTATAGTAACTATGTTCTAAATTTGGTGTTGTTTTCTATAGCATTAGATGGCAAAATTTACAAATGCAAAGTTTGAGGTGGATAAGTTTAACGATAAAAACAACTTTGAGTTTTAAAAACTCAAAGCACATGATGTATTAGTGCAATAGGGGTTGCACAAAGCCTTGGATGGAAGTGCAAATAAACCTATGATGATGAAAGATGATGATTGGAAAGAATTGGATATAAAATCTTTCAGTACAGTACAATTGTGTTTAACATATGAGGTTGTTTTTAACATCGCTGGAGAAAAGACTGTAACAGGCTTATGGACCATATTAGATGTCTTTTACGTGATGAAATTTGTAACAAATCATATTTACTTGAGTAGATAGTTGTATACATTATGAATGAAAGAAGGTATGAAAATTGTTGATCATTTAAATATTTTCAATACTCTATTATGCCAGTTGACTAGTATTGGTGTAAAAGTGGATGATGAAGACAAGGAAATCACATTGTTATGTACTTTTCCAAATTCTTGGGATTATATAGTAACTCAAATTAGCTTCAATACTGCTGATGAGCTTGACTACGATTCTATTGTGGGAGCATTGTTGGCTGAGGTGATAAGGAGAAAATATAGTCTAGAGTCTTTTACACCTAAAGCTATGGTTGCTAGGGGAAGATATAGAGAAAGAAGTGAAAGCTCCAGAGGCATATCTAAATCTAAGTCAGAATCTAGGAAGACTAAGGGAAGATGTTGGCACTATGGTAAATAAGGACATCTTAAGAAGGATTATTGGAAAAGAAAAGAAGGTGAAAAGAAGGAAGAATCCACCAAGGAAGGAAATCAGGTAGAAACAAGTGAAGGTATGAGTGATGAAGTTTTATCTATTTGTAATGTTTCATCTTATCATCATGAATTGTTAATGGATTCAGTTGCTAAACATCACACGTGTTCCCATAGGAGTTGGTTTTATTCTTACCAAACCCTTGACGTAAGTTCTATTCTTTTGGGAAATAATGTTTCTTATAAGACTGAAGGGATTGGTAGCATTAAAATTAAAATGTTTGATGTTATAATAAGGACTCTAACAAAAGTAAGACATGTAATAGAACTTAAACAAAATTTGATTTATTTGAGTGAATTAGATTCCTATGGTTATAAGTTCACATGTCAACGTGGAGCTCTTAAGGTGTCTAAGGGTGCCTTAGTCATAATAAAGGTTTTAAAAGTTGGGAACCTTTACATATTACAAGGAAGTGTAGATATTAGTCAAGAAGTTGTGGTATCTAAAATAAGAGAAGATCCTACTTGTCTATGGCATCTACGTTTGGGCTACATGAGGGATAAAGGGTTAAAGGTACTGAAAAATCATGAGTTAATTCTCGGTTTAAAATCATTAGATTTAGATTTCTGCTAGCACCATGTTTTTAATAAATAAAGTAGATGGAAGTTTAGTGTAGGAAGTCATGTAAATAAAGGTATTCTTGACTATATTCATTCTAATTTGTGGGGTCTATCCCCTATAATTTTACATGGATGATCATTGTATTTTATTATGTTTATAAATGATTAATCCAAAATAGTATAGGTCTATTTCTTATAACAAAATTTGATGTTTTAGTGTATTTAATTAATTTAGAGCTTTGGTTGAGAAGAAGATTGACATGTCAATCAAATGTTTAAAAATAGGTAATGGACGTGAGTTCACATTTTTGGAGTTTTAGAACTATTACAAGGAAGCTAGGATTGAAAAGAATAAAATCACCAACTATACATCACAATAAAATGGGGTTGTTAAATGCATGAATATGACTCTTATAGAGAGAGCAAGGAGCATGCTTAAAAATGCAAATTTGGATAAGCATTTATGGGTAGAAGTAATTTGTACAACATGATATCTAATAAATTACTCACCATCAGTTGTAATAGTCTATAAGATTCCTAAAGAGGTAAGGATAGGTCATCCATGTGATTATTCAGATTTGAATTTTTTTGGTTGTAATGCTTATGCTCTTACTAATAAGAATCAATGTTCAAAGTTTGACCCAAGATCTACAAATTACATCTTTGTTGGGTATGGTGAAGGAGATGGTGTTAAGGGGTACAAAGTGTGGGATCCTATAACCCAAAAGATCATAATTAGTAGAGATGTACAGTTTGATGAATCATCTTTTCTAAAATTAGATGCAAAAATGAAAGAAAAACAAGAACCAAAACATCAACATGTCAAGATTGAAATTGAGACATCTTTAGATTCTATAAATGAAGAAATTCAGCCATTTTTTGATGGTGAATATGTTTGAGATGTTGAAGATTTAAAAAAACTTGAGGAAACAACTCAATAGTCATAGTAGAGGTAAGAACATGAGGAAACACCTCCACAGTCAATATGGATATCTACATGGGTCAGACATCCTCCTAGTAAGTACAGTCCCAATATTTTAATTGCTTTGATTTTTAATGATGAGGAACCTAGTTGTTATCAAGAAGCATTGGAAGATATATATAGTTCTAAATGGAAAAGGGAAATGCAGGAGGAAATGGATGCCTTGGCTAAGTGCAAGTCATGGGACCTAGTAGAACTTCCAAAAGGAAGAAAACATGTTGCCTGCAAATGGGTTTACAAATGAAAGATAGGTATTGATAAAAATGTTGAAAGGTATAGGGCTAGATTGGTGGAAAAAGGATTTGCATAGAAAGAAGGTATTGATTACCATGAAATATTTTCACCAGTTGTTAAACTTATTTCAATTCAAGTTATTTTAGCATTAAAGGCTTTACTTGATTTGGAGTTAGAGTAGTTAGATGTTAAAACAACATTCTTACATGGAGATTTAGAAGAGGATATATATGGAAAAACCTGAGGGTTTTGTATAATATAACAAAAAAGGATTTGTTTGCAAGCTCAATAAATCATTGTATGGCCTGAAACAGTCACCTAGGTAATGGTACAAGAAGTTTGATTCCTTCATGGGGAGCCAAAATTTTGTTAAGAATGAGTATGGTCATTGTGTTTCAATGACTCATTCATTATATTGGAATTGCATGTTGATGATATGCTTGTATCAAGTAAAATCATGGTAGAAATCAATAGTTTAAAGGCTCAACTAGATAGGACATTTGATATGAAGGATCTAAGAGTAGTAAAATAAATATTAGGCATGGAGATACATAGAGACAATAAAAATGGTAAGATTTGGTTATCACAACAAAGGTATTTGGAAAAGATACTAACCAGATTTAGTATGAAGCATGTGAAACCAGTTAGTATTTATTTTGCTTCCCATTTCAATCATTCTTCAATTTTATGTCTTAGTAGTGATGAAGAAAAGTAGTATGTGTCTCATGTACCATAAGCTAGTGCAGTAGGAAGTTTAATGCATGCTATGATATGTATAAGGCTAGACATTTCACACGCACTTGGATTCTTTAGTAGATATATGACAAATCCAGGTAAATAACATTGGGTAGTAGTGAAGTGGGTGTTTCGTTACTTATGAGGCACAAGTGACTATTGCATCACTTATAATAGAACTAGTGATTCTATTTGTGGATATGTTGATTTTAATTTTATAAGAGATCTGGACAAAAGAAGATCAACATTTGGTTACATTTTTACATTTATAGGTAGACCTATTAGTTGGATGTTGAAGCTTCAAAAGACTATTATTGCATCAACTACTGAGGAAAAATATGTGGTTGCCTATCATGCTTGTTAGGAGGAAATTTGGATAAAGGGCATATCTGGTGAGTTTGGAAGAGAACAATACAAAATAAAGGTATTATGTGATAGTTAGAGTGTAATTTATTTGGCCAAGAATTCAGTTTATCATAGTAGGATAAAGTATATTACAGTAAAGTACCATCTCGTCAGACAGGTGATTGATGAAGGAAAAGTATCACTTGAAAAGGTTCATGCAGAGGAAAACAATGCTGATATGTTCACAAAACTAGTTTTGTTAGATAATCTAAAATGGTGTTGGCTTTTCTTAGCTTATAGAAAAGGTGATGAGTTGGTTGACAAGATATTAGACAAAAATTGTTATCAAGGTGGAGATTGTTAGATATTTGACAAAAAGTTAAATTTTGGACCCTTTTGTCGTGTGATTTATAGACCACTCCTAACAAGAGGGTTGTGGGGGGCAATGCCCAAGGAGTCAAACCCTTGTTTTTAGGAAGATGAATTCTATCGGTATCTATTTTTAGAAGAAAAGTCCTAATGGCATTTTCCCACTCAATTTTTAGGAGGAAGAATCCTAATGGTGCTTTACCAATTAGGTGTATTTATCTTTGTGGAATTAGCATGTAATCTGTTCATCTTAGAATTAATAAAGCTTGCTATCTTACACCATGAATGTTTCCTTATCTTGTTAAAGTTTTACCATGTAAATCATGTGTTTTGTTTCATTCATGTTGGGTATTTTTGTCTATTTAATTATCTTTGTTATTGCATTCTGTTATTTATCTATTGTTGTAGAGTGTGTGGTTTTTTATCAATAACAAAGTAAAATTCATGTCATGCCCTGTATCCTAGGTATTTTAGGTAGTGTTAAGGTCATGTCTTGACCTTTATATTGAGTCATATTTTGACTTCTAATGTTGAATGTAGACTAAAGTATTTATTGTAATTTGACATTAATGTTAAAATAAGACTCAAAGTTGATGTTACATAAGGTGAGATTGTGACTTTTTAATGCAAATTTTGTATTCCAAAACTAAATCTATAATGTTAGGTAAAATCATATCACTACAATCAAACCTTAAGTAGATTATAACTAACAACGAGAAGTCAATAATATAATATTAGTTTGACACATGTATGGGTGTCAACTAATTGTAAACTAAAATCACAAACTAAGTTTAATCACATGGCAATACCAATATGGGTTTGATATCCTTTGAGCATCTATGTTTGGGCCACATGAGTGAGAAAGGGTCAAAGGTACTAAAAAATTGTGAGTTACTTCCTGGTTTAAAATCTTTAGATTTGGATTTATACAAGCATTGTGTTTTTAGGAAACAAAGTAGATAGAAGTTTAATGTAGGAAGTCATGTAAGTAAAGGTATTATTGACTATATTCATTCTAATGTGTGGGGTCCAACCCCTATAATTTCATATGGAGGATCATTTTATTTTGTTACATTTATAAATGATTAATCCAAAAAAGTATGGGTCTACTGTTTGAAAAGAAAATATGATGTTTTTAGTGTATTTAAACAATATAGAGCTTTGGTTGAGAAGAAAATTGGAAGGTCAATCAAATGTTTAAGAACATATAATGGAAGTGAGTTCACATACTTGGAGTTTTATAACTATTGTAAGGAAGTTGGGATTGAAAGGCATAAAACCACCAACTATACATCGTAACAAAATAGGGTTGTTACATGTATGAATAGGACTCTTCTATAGAGAGCAAGGAACATTCTTAGCAATGCAAATTTAGACAAGTGTTTATGGATAAAAGCAGTTTGTAAAACATGCTATCTAATAAATCACTCACCATTAGTTGAAATAGACTGTACAATTCCTGAAGAGGTATGGATAGGTCATCCATGTGATTATTCATATTTGAAATTTTTTGGTTGTAATGATTATGCTCTTACTAATAAGAATCATCATTCAAAGTTAGATCCAAGATCTAAGAATTACATCTTTGTTGGGTATGGTGAAGGAGATGGTGTTAAGGGATTCAGAGTGTGGGATCCTACTGCCCATAAGATCATCATAAGCAGAGATGTATAGTTTGATGAATCACCTTTTCTAAAATTAGATGCAAAAGTGAAAGAAAAATAGGAACCATAACATCAACATGTCAAGGTTAAAATCAATCCATCTTCAAATTCTAAAAATGAGTAAATTCAACCATTTTTTGATGGGAAAGATGTTGAAGATTTAAAACAACTTGAGGAAACAACTCAATAGTCATAGTAGAGGTAAGAACATGAGGAAACACCTCCACAGTCAATATGGATATCTACATGGGTCAGACATCCTCCTAGTAAGTACAGTCCCAATATTTTAATTGCTTTGATTTTTAATGATGAGGAACCTAGTTGTTATCAAGAAGCATTGGAAGATACATATAGTTCTAAATCGAAAAGGGAAATGTAGGAGGAAATGGATGCCTTGGCTAAGTGCAAGTCATGGGACCTAGTAGAACTTCCAAAAGGAAGAAAACATGTTGCCTGCAAATGGGTTTACAAATGAAAGATAGGTGTTGATAAAAATGTTGAAAGGTATAGGGCTAGATTGGTGGAAAAAATATTTGCACGGAAAGAAGGTATTGATTACCATGAAATATTTTCACAGTTGTTAAACTTATTTCAATTTGAGTTATTTTAGCATTAATGGGCTTACTTGTTTTATAGTTAGAGCTGTTAAATGTTAAAACAACATTCTTGCATAGAGATCTAGAAGAGGATATATATGGAATAACATGGGGGTTTTATACAAGATAGCAAAAAAGGATTTGTTTGAGCTTAAGAAATCATTGTATGGCCTGAAACAGTCACCTAGGTAATGGTATAAGAAGTTTGATTCCTTCATGGGGAGCCAAAATTTTGTTAAGAATGAGTATGATCATTGTGTTTACTTCAAGTTTTTGGATAATGACTCATTCATTATATTTGCATTGCATGTTGGTGATATGCTTGTAGCAAGCAAAATCATGGAAAAAATCAATATTTTAAAGGCTCATCTAGCTAGGACATTTGATATGAAGGATCTAAGAGCAGTAAAACAAATCTTAGGTATGGAGATACATAGAGATAAGAAAAATGGTAAGCTTTAGTTATCATAACAAAGGTATTTGGAAAATATATTAGCCAAATTTAGTATGAAGTATGTGAAACCAGTTAGTATCCCTTTTGGTTCCCATTTCAATCTTTCTTAAATTTTATGTCCTAATAGTGATAAAAAAAAGAAATATATGTCTCATGTACCATATGTTAGTGTAGTAGGAAGTTTAATGTATGATATACTATGTACAAGTCCAAACATTTCACATGTAGTTGGAGTTATCAGTAAATATATGGCAAATTCAGGTACAAAACATTTAGTAGTAGTGAAGTGGGTGTTTCGCTACTTTCAAGCCACAAGTGATTATTGCATCACTTATAATATAACTGGTGATTGTATTTGTGGATACATTGATTCTAGTTTTATAAGAGACTTGGATAAAAGAAGATCAACATTTGGTTACATTTTTAGATTTGTAGGTGGACCTATTAGTTAGATGTCGAAGCTTCAAAAGACTATTGTTACATAAACTACCGAGGCAAAATATGTGGCTTTTTATCATGCTGTTCAGGTTACAATTTGGCTAAAGGGCCTATTTGGCAAATTTGGAAGAGAGCAATACAAAATAAAGGTATTTTATGATATTCAAAGTGTAATTTATTTGGCCAAGAATTCAATTTATCATGGTAGGATAAATAATATTATAGTAAAGTATCACCTTGTTAGACAAGTGATTGATGAAGGAAAATTAGCGCTTGAAAAGGTTCGCATAGAGGAAAATAGTGTTGATATGTTCACAAAACTAGTTTTGTTAGATAAGCTAAAATGGTGTTTGGCTTCTCTTAGCTTGTAGAAAAGGTTATGAGTTGGTCGACAAGATATTAGGTAAAAATTGTTATCAAGGTAGAGTTTGTTAGATATGTGACAAAAAAAATTAAAGTTTGGACCCTTTTGTGATGCAATTTATAGCCCACTCCTATCAAGAGGGGTGTGGGGGGGGGCACAACTCCCAAGGAGTCAAACCCTTATTTTTAGGAAGACAAATTCTATTGGTATCTATTTTTAGAAGAAAATTCCTAATGACATTTTCCCACACTATTTTTAGGAGGAGGAATCCTAATGGTGCTTTGCCAATTAGGTGTATTTATCTTTGTGGAGTCCACATGTAATGTACACATCGAGTTCGCATGTAATATGTTTATCTTAGAATTAATAAAGCTTGATATCTTGCACCGTGAATGTTTCCTTAGCTTGCTAAGGTTTTACCATGTAAATCATGTGTTTTGTCTTATACATGTTGAGTATTTTTATCTATATAATTATCTTTGTTATTGCATTCTGTTATTTATCTTTTGCTATAGAGTGTGTGGTTTCTTATCAATAACAAAGTAAAATTCATGTCATGGCCTGTATCCTAGGTCTTTTAGGCAACGTTAAGGCCATGTCTTGACCTTTATATTGAGTCATATTTTGACTTCTAATGTTGAATACAATGTCAAGTAAAATAATATCACAACTCAGACCTCAATAGTAAATTATAACTAACAACAATAAGTCAATAATATAAACTTAGTTTGACACATGTATGCGTGTCGATTACTTGTAAACTAAAATCACAAACTAAGCTTAATCACATGGCGATACTAATATGGGTTTTATAGCCTTTAACTATTAATGCCAATACTTCTAGTATTAATAAAAAAACCATACTCAATCTTCTCTAACAAATAATTTAATAAATGCAATGGAATCAATCACAAAAATATAAACACTTATCCAATTCATACAACTCAACAATCAAATGAACATCAAAACCATAAATCCAATCAGTTAAACTATAAATTAAAAGAGATCAAAACATGTAATGTGATCTACCAAATACACACTAATAAGTAAATGACAAAACATGTTTGCATAACATTCTATCTACCCTTATAAATGAATGAGTACTGATTCCAGTTTCACTATTGAATGTGTTTTATTTGATTCACATTTACATTCTTCTCTCAAATGCCATCGGTAGAGCATCTACCCAACTCTACTTGATTAGACTCTCCCTCTATTGAGGGGGTTCCACCGTGCTACAAATACACAATCACCAAAAAAAGGAGTGATCAAACTTGATTAAAATAATCAAAATAAAAATTATAATTATAAATAATATGACAACAACCAATATAATAATCATAAGAAATATATATATACTTTTATCTATTTAACATAATCATAATTCAATTTATATAATAAGTAATGAATTCCTATTAAATTAATCATTATTAATTCTTTAATTATTCAAAAACATAAACAATATTTATATAATCAAACTCATAATAGTCTATAATTAATCGAAATCAAATTCAAGTGATGCTAAAAACTACTTATTAAATAAATAAATAAAAATAATTTAATTACAAAACTCAAGATATAACATTACTAACTAAAACTAAATATATCTTGATACATCAAACTTAAAATATGAATTTCATAATAAAATAATTCATCTAATAAAAATATGAACTTCATAACAAAATAATTTATTTATATTATGATAAAATTAATTATATTTTTTCATTCAACATACCCTTCCCCTTGGGAGGCTTTCTCTGTAAAATTCGAGGACCAAATTGAATCTTGGAAATGCATCTTATTCTTTTCGTTATTCTTCCTTTTATTTAAAATGACAATATGCAACCACTTAATTATAAAAATGTTTAAAAATGGCCTATCTTGATGACATTAATGAAATCATTCAAAGGTATCATATTTTTTAATTTACTTGTACTTGTGTTGATGGAAAAGAATTTGTGAAAAATCATGCATAACAAATGGAAGACCATAGAAATTTTCATCTAATAATTATCATCTATTAAATGAAAATCTTGTGAAAAAATAATTTTTGAGATGAAGAGTCTCTTTTTCTTTTTGTTTGTTTGTGACCACTTTCAATGATCTCTTCCTTCGAAACATTTTTTGCCAATACATTCTCCTTGTTATCAAATTCACTTTGGAAAAGAGGTAATCCATTGAAGAGAAATTGGATGACTTCATTTATCTAGATTCTCCATTATACTCTTTGCTAAACTCACTATATGAAATATAGGAGAATCATAAAATATAACACAAAATTATATTGTTTATTATATAATACATAATATTTAACGATAATCGAAAATAATTATTTGCATTTTTTTATATAATTATTTTTTAAATTTAATTATACAACTTATTTTTCATATTTTAATATGACATTCAAATGAATAGTAAAATATATTTAAATTTTTTTTCTAACATTTCTCTATAAACTTTTAAAAAATATGATTGTTTCATTTTTTAACATTTTTTTGTAAGTTAAAGTTTTGAGGTTAAAGGTAAATATCAAATTACAAGGTCATTTTCTCTCTTGATACTTAATGAAAATGAACAATCATTTACAATATTAAAATCTATTATTTATAAAGTTAAAAAAGTGAAATTTTGATTGAATACTTGACCTAAAATATATGCTCATATAAAATCAAAATACTACAAATTGTTATTTAAAAAAATAAAATAGAACAACAATTGAATATATTTCTCTCAATAATACTTCAAAATTGACGAATTTTTACTTTCTAAAAACACATTTACATATTTTCTAACAAAAAGAGATTGGTCTCAATCCCACATTCCAATAAAAATGTATGACCTCTATAATTGACCACCATTTTCTACTTTATAAATCTTAAATCAACTCTCATTCCCTTTCTAATGAATATACAATCATAACAATCACAACTATACAAGAATAATATCAAGAGGGCACCTACATACCCAAAATAGTGGTTTACATGTGTATCTTAGAAATAATGGACAAAGTATTTCTCTAAAAAATACATGATAAACACATAATATTATATTAATATTAAAATAAAATTGATTAAATATTATAGAGAGTAAACATTTATTTATAATAAAGTAACTTCCTACATCTTAAATCATAATGATATATTACAACAAAAAAATAGTTTTCACTTATTAAGGAGAAGCTTATAGAAGTTCAACTATAATTACATAAAATGGTAGTTTTCACCTACTACAAGTAACTAAAACATTCTAAAAGGTAGTTGTTAGCCAATTTTCATACTTAGTTTTGCAATATCCTTTGGCTAAGTTCAGCATCTCTTGTCTATTTTCAATTCAATTATGAAGAACTCATGAAGAAATGGGTTGTTTTCTCTTCTTCAAAAGCTTTATTTCAGCCTTGTTCCAGTGTTTTTTCTACCTTTTTGCCTAAGTGTTGTCTCTTTTGGAAAGGTCTTTCTCTTCTTTTGTCTTTTCCCTTCAAAGTTTGCCCTTTAAAACTTTTCCGAAGGGTCTCTCTCTCTTCAAATTGCCCTTCGAAAAGTTTTGAAGGGTCTTTTCTTTCCTCCAAAGTGCCCTTCGAAAAGTTTTGAAGGGTCACTTTTCCATCCAAAGTGCCCTTCGAAACTTTTTTGAAGGGTCACTTTTCTTCCAAAGTGCCCTTTGAAACTTTTCCAAAGGGTTACTTTTCTTTCCAAGTGCCCTTCAGAAAGTTTTGAAGGGTAAGTTTCCTTCCAAAGTGCCCTTTGGAGCTTTTCTGAAGGGTCACTTTTCTTCCAAAATACCCTTCAAAAAGTTTCAAAGGGTCACTTTCCTTTCCAAAGTGCCCTTCGAAACTTTTTCGAAGGGTCACTTTCCCTTCCAAGTGCCCTTCAAAAAGTTTCGAAGGGTCACTTCCCAAGCCATAAGCAGAAAGCTCGATGGAATGATCAAGAAGAAAAGGCCAACAAAAAGTTTGAAGGAATTCCTTCAGATAAATCATTTGAAAGAATTCCTTCAAGAGAAAAGTTTGAAGGAAAAAGCTTACAAAAAACTTGAAATAATTCTTCTAAAAAAAATGTCCGATAAGGTGTAGGCAGACGTCAACTTCAGAGCAAGGAACTAACCATTGGAAGTAATTAGGTTGAAAACCTTAAAGACTTGAAGCTCAAAGAGTCTAAAGTCTTCAAGCCAAAAAAGTTTGAAGTCGAGGAGGCCAGAAAACCCGAAATAGATATCTAACATGTGGCTCCTTTGATAGCAACCATTTTAACGCCATCTCCAAATATCTTGATTTGGTTGAGCAGCCATTGGAGAAGCATCTTCAAGAGGGCAAGCCAAGGGCATTCAAAAGGTTGACATGGATCAATTAGAGTGCCCTAATGAGCATCATTAGCAAAGTTAGTTGTAGCTGAAGACAGAGACTTCCAACAGAATTGATTCCTCTCTTTGGCACCAAAAGCTTTCCTCTCTCTCTTCCTTATATATATATATATATATATATATATACATATATATAACCCCTAGGATACTGAAAAAAGGGTACCACATAGTGTATGATGAAGCCCTACTAGAATGATTCAAGTTCTACCTTTAAGCATTTAGCATAAATTTGTTTCCTTTAAGCTTTTATTGGGTTTTTGGTCTAAGTGTGCAAGAGATATATAGTGACAGCATGTGATGATTTTCCATCCTTGTGCCCACTTTATCCTTCATACCTAAATAAGAGTTCTTAGTCCAACTGGTCACATAATGTGTATCCAAGTGTATTGAATTTATACATGTGTATTACTGTCTTGAATGTGCAAAGTTTGCCTTTCAACTCATTTATCTTGTGTCATTTTTTACACATTTCACCTCTGTGTTGAAATATTATTGTTAGAATCTTTAGAGTTTGGGAATGGTTTCTGATTTTATTGTATTATGCACTAGAATTTGACATTCATGTGGAAAATAGTTTTGGTGTATCACCACTCTTATAATAGGATTTCCTTTTTTGTAAATTTCTAACTCTTTTCCCTTTAAACAAGCTGGTTTAGTAGAGATTCTCTTGCAGAGACATATACAGGAAGCTATCCCTTTCAATCTATAGGTCCATTTCATCCATAGGCATACCCACAAGCCTGAAAATGTTCTAACATTGCCCAAATCTAGGAGAGGACTGAACACTCTCTTCTAGGGTGCAAGATTTGGAGATAATAGTTCTGGCACGCCTGGTGGGACCCTAGTTCTTGGTTATTTACATGTCAAGGTGAATGTTGGTCTTGAAAAATATGAGTTTTTACTCTTAATACAACATTTGGTGACTCCAAAAGGTGAAAATTTTTGGTTGTAGATCAAGTTTCCCACATTATACATCATGGTCCTCACTAGGTCATCTAAGACTTCTGATCAAGCCCCTTTAGCTGAAGCTCTTCTGGAAGAACAACACCTTGAACCATTCCCAGTGCTTGGAGATCCTTGGTAAGGAGGTTTTGGAGAAGAAGAAGTTGAGAAAGTTGGAGAAATATGAGATTAAGAGGAAAGAAGAGAAATGGAGAGACATCAACATTTCCTAGCCTTAAACACAAAATTTGATTGACCTTCTTGTATACAACCCTATTCCTCCCAATGCTACCAAGAGTCTCCCTGATTTCAATGGAGAGGGTATTATTACACCATCTAAGCATATTAGAGACATTTCAAAAATTTGTAATTTCTATAATGTCACCTGAGCCAATATAGCTATTAGATTGCTAGCTATGTCTCTGAAAGGCAAGGCACTTGACTGGTATGGAATGTTAGAAGGTGGTTATATTACAAGCTCGAATGGCTTTGGGGAATTGCTAGCAACCAAATTTGAAAATAAAAGTGACCATTCTTCATTGATCCATTAGTTGAATGTAACAAAGAGAGGTCCTAATGAATCCATGGCAGATTTCAATGAAAGGTTTCAAAGGACATGGCATAGGCTACCACCTATCATGAGACCTCCTCCAAGCTTTATGTTGCCCACATATCTCAAAGGTATTGGTACTGATGTGGCTATTATGTTATAGTAAATGTGAGGTTTCACTCTACCAATCGCATATTAGCTAGCCATTAAAGTTGAGAATATCTTTATATAGGCTAGAAATCTCCCTCCAAGAGTTTTCATGCCTTTGCTGTCTCACAATTCTGTTGAATATCCAAACATAGCACAAGTTCCTAATACCAATGTGAAGCCAAGACCCTTTCCCAAGAAGGTGGATGATGTTGTTGACAAAGATGAAGAGATCCTATCATTGCAAGCTCAGCTCAAACAAGCTCAGTTTCAGATGAGTACTCCACCTAATCATCAATATTATCTTCAACAAGGATATAGAGCTCCACCCTAATACAAATACCATGGAAGAGTATATAATCAATAAGGTTACAATAGGCAACCCAATGCATATAATCCTAATTCCAATCCTCCCATGAAGGTTTTTGTTTTAGTACATGCTAATCTAGTTCAATGAGAGAATCATTTGGACCAATGGGGATGACCTTAAGGTCAATTTATGCATAATGATGGAGAATCCAACCAAGCTCTAGTGACACAAGAGGAAACTAATCCTTATTTAATTTCAAAAGAAGCAGACCTTATGCAATGGGATAATCATGGAGAAGGCAACAACCAAAGTGTAGGCATGATGAACTTCCAAGCAAAAGATGATTATGTGTTAAATAAAAGCATGCTAGTTACATCTAGCACAAGATCCAAGAAGAGAGAATTGGGAGAATATTAAGGAGTGCATGTAACTCTAAGTGATGCCTCTTCAAGGTCACAAAGTGTGAATCCTAATGTTGTATCTACTGCAAGTCATGCTTGTCAGCCAAATCAGAGTACATGTAGGATTGTCAAACCTACAACATAATAGGTTTAGACTCATTCTCTACCTTCAAAGGTCCAAGAAAAGGTGAATGATCCCTCTCTAAACATTATTCATTCTTTGAAGAATGCCAAGATAAACATGTCTCTTTGGGAAGTCTTGCATATGCCTGGTTAGAAGCAGTTATTGCAAGAACAGCTTGTAAACATTTATGTAGCCCCTCAAACTTCAAAGCATAATGATGTATCCCTTACCAATAATCCAAGCCATGTCTTAGAGACCTCTGCAAAGTATAAAAAGTCTCTACCCTTCTATCTCACCCTCATTATGGGAGACAAGTTGGTCCATAATTGCATTGTGGATAGTGGAGCTAATACCACTATTATGCCTAAAGTGGTGGATGATAAGCTAGGATTAAAATATGAGCCACATAGCAAAGGTATATTTCATCTTGATGGGACTCCAACTAAGACAGTGGGATTGGTTAAAGGTCTGAAGGTCCTCCTGCATGATTGCCCACATTTTCCAAATTTTCAAGACATTATGGTGGTAGACCTTCCAGCCAATTTTGCTATTTGCTTGTCAAGGGACTTCATGGATAAGATAAAAGGGTACCTTTCTACTGATTGGTCTTTTATATATTTTAAAACAAGATATGGAACCAATTTGACTATAAGGACTCAACCCTTAGCAAGGTTTTATATTGAGCCATACATGGAGACAAACTCAAATCAGAATTGTCTAATTAGCAAAAAATCTGAAAGTGTTATGGATGGTAAAACATCCTCCCACCTAGAAGGTATTTTTGATCTCTTCATTGATAAATAAAACACTGAGACACATGCACTTGATCCATACACCTTCATAAAAGAGATTGATTTGAGAGTTTACTGTATTAATGAAAAGGATGCTCCAACCCCTTCACTCATTAATGAAGATCATGAGCTTGAAGGGATGTGGGAAATGGATTTTGATGGTTCAAGGAGCACAATGGGTGCAAGAGTTGGTGTCATGATTGTTTCTCCATTAAAACACCAATATTACTCGTCTTATAGATTCCATTTCAGCTGTACCTACAATGTGGTAGAATATGAAGGCCTAGTTCAGGGTCTCCAATGGGCAAAGAAGAGAGGGATCAAGAATTTGAAGGTCTATGGGGATAGTGAGTTGGTCATTCATCAAGTAAGAAATTGAGCTACAACCCAAAATCCTTTGCTTAAATCTTACAAGCATAGGGTATGGGACCTACTTGAAGGCTTTCACACCTTCAACATACAACCCATACCAAGGGATTTGAATAAACATGCTGATAGGTTGGCTACCATAGGGGCACAGTTTGAAATAGCTACTGATGTGGGAAAAGAGAAAGATCAGTCTCACATCAAAGTCATTGTGAGGTCTTCTATCCTAGTTAATGAAGTGTCATGGTAGGTATTTGAAAGTGATGAACACATTGCACACTTCTTACAAAATGAGGCAGGTTTATCCTCAAGGAACCAAAAGAGATTGCATGATCATTATGAAGAACAAATTATATAGCTGAAGACAAACAAGATACCCAAGGGGTTGATTACCTTAGAGAGCGTCTTCAGTGGAGGTGATCAAAAGAAGGAAAGAGTGAGCATGTCCACAAAAGAAGAAAATTATGAGAGACTCATGATTTACAAGGACAAGCTCTTGAAGATTGGTAAGTTTTGTTTTTTGTCTGAAAGGTAGGTCTTTGTTAAACTATGCAAAGAGTTCCATGATATATTTTCTTGGGAATACAAATATTTAAAAGGTTTTGATCCAAGTCTATCTCATCACATGATTGAGCTAGAACCTGGAGCTAAACCAGTCAGACAAAAGCAATGGCCTATCAATCCCAAGATAGAAGAATTGATGAAGGAGCTGACCAAGCTGATTGAGTCTAGGATTATCTTTCCTATCAAGCACTCGACATGGGTGGCTAATCTTGTACCTATCCAAAAAAAGAATGGAGAAATCACATTTTGTGTGGATTTTCAAGATCTTAATAGAATGTCTCTTAAGGATCATTATCCACTACCTTCCATGGAGCAAATTCTGTAAGTTGTTTTAAGTTCTCAATGCTTCTCACTTCTTGATGGTTATTCAGGATATAATCAGTTATTGGTCAATGAAGAAGATCAGTTCAAGATAACCTTCACTATGAAATGGGGGACCTTTGCCTATAACAAGATACCTTTTGGTTTATCAAATGATGGAGCCATGTTTCAATGGGTAATGGAGATGGATTTTAAAGGTCTGATCAATAGGTTTCTACTGGTGTATCTTGATGACATAACCATTTTTTTAAAGGATGCTTCTAATGACATAGAACATCTAAGGAAGGTGTTTGAGAAATGTAGGGAGTATGGAATATCTCTTATTCCAAAGAAGTGCATCTTTACTATCCATGAAGGTAAGCTTTTGGATCATATTGTTTCAAAAGAAGGCTTGTCTATTGACCCCAAGAGGATTGAGGTTATTCTAGGCTTGTCCTTACCTCAACACAAGAAAGGGAAACAAATCTTCCTAGGGAAAATAAACTTTTTAAGGAGGTTTATTCTAGGCTTTGTACTTATGGTAAAGCCTATCACAACCATGCTCAAGAAGAACTAAGCTTTTGCTTGGACAAAGGAAGGTAAGAGTAGTTTTGAGGCAATCAAGCAAGCAATTGTAGAATCTCCTACTGTCTTAAACCCAAACTTTTCCAAGGATTTCATACTCTATACCTTTGCTAACCTTGATACAATCTTAGCTATGCTTATGTAAAATAATGATGAAGAGGTTGAGCAACCAATTACATTCTCCAGCCAAGGATTGGATGATTATGAGGTCTGGTATTCTTTTGTTGAGAAGCAGGCTCTAACAGTGATTAAAGGATTGAAAAAATTTAGACACATGGTTTCTAACAACAAGATACATGTCATGGTTTCTCATCTTAGCACCAAGGAGTTTCTCCTAAGCAAAGACCTCAATGAAAAGAGAGCTAGATGGATTACAAAGGTAATGGAGTATGCCATGGATATTAAGGTGACGAGCTTGGTAAGAGGAAGAGGATTGTATGAGTATTTAGCTTCAGATCTTCAAGTGCCAAAAGAGGAAGCCTTGGTCAACCAAGTTCAGCCCTAACCAATTGATCAAATGCAAGCTCAAAGTTGGACATGAGACATCATTGGTTTTCTTCAAAATGGTGAGTGTCCCAATAGCTTGAACACGTCTCAAAGGAGATATTTTAGACTATAGACCATTCCTTACTATCTTGTGGATGGTTTTTTTTTTAAGAAAGGATGTGAATAGTGTGCTGCTAAGATGTGTTAACGATGATCAATTTGATATTCTACTAGAGAAGTTCCACAATAGTGTAGATGGAGGCCATTTCTCTTTTAAGACAACAACTACAAAGATAATGAGGGCTGGTTACTATTAACCTAGTCTTTTTAAGGACTGTTACCAATGGGTTAGAAATTGTCCTCATTGTGCCTTCTTTGTAGGCAAACAGAAACTTGCAACCCTTCCATTAAAACCTATCTAAGTGGACCAACCTTTCATGTAATGGGGTTTTGATTTCATTGACATGATCAACCCTCCATCAAGTGCTGGACACAAATGGATATTGACTGCCACTGACTACTTTACAAGGTGGGTAGAGGCTATTGCATTGAAGGAGGCAAATGAAAATGCTATCTTGGAATTCTATGACAACATTGTGACAAGGTTTGGAGTTCTCCATGTCATCATTTCTGATTATGCACTTGCTTTCATAAGTGTTAAAATTTTTGATTGGGTAACAAGGAATGGAGTTCACTTGAGTACCTCATCCAATTATTACCCTCAAGGTAATGGATTGGCTACGTCTACCAACAAGAACACCATCAAAATAATAAAAAATATATTGGAGACCAATCAAAGGGCATGACACAACAAGCTGAAGATAGCTTTATGGGCAGACAAAATTACTCCTAAGAAATCAATTGGTAACTCCCTCTTTGTACTTGTTTATGGGAGAGAAGCTAGGTTGTCCATATCTCAAGAACTCCCTACCTTGGAAATTGCACAACAACCAGAATTACTTAAAAACACTCCAATGGAGGTCCAGGTTGTCCATATCTCAATAACTCCCTGCCCTAAAAATTGCACAATAATAGGAATTACTTAAAAACACTCCAATGGAGGTCAGATTGACAGAAGTAATGCAACTATAGGAAGCAAGGGATAATGCACACAAGGCCATGGAACATCACCAAATACTCATAATGAAGTCCTTTGATAAGAGATAAATGACAAGAGTATTCAAATAAGGTGACTTGGTTTTGAAATGGGATGAAGATAGAGCCAAAACTAGGTAGGCATACAAAGTTTGACACTTTGTGGAGTGCCCCTTACATCATCAACAAGTGCAAGTAGAGAAACTCCTTCTAGTTGGTCAAGATGGATAGAGAATAATTACCTATCCCTATGAATGGGATACATATAAAACTCTGCTACTAATCCTTGCAAGACTATCTTGTAAATAATTGTCTAGGTGTGTTTCCCTTCGTTTTTTGTTATGTTCCCTAAGTGATTTGTAGCACATGTGTTTTCCTTATTTTGTTGGTGTGATCATCCAATTTGTGTGTTTTGAGCCAAGATTGTTCAAGTTCTTTTGAGTT
Organism: Torreya grandis; assembly: GCA_037957365.1. Lineage (NCBI taxonomy): Eukaryota > Viridiplantae > Streptophyta > Pinopsida > Cupressales > Taxaceae > Torreya > Torreya grandis. The sequence continues at coordinate 720,928 of JARHVA010001530.1, read as the reverse complement.
CCTTATGCGTGACTTTATGCCTAATGGAAGGATCAAGGTGACTGGTCTTAGGCATAACAAGCATGCCTCCCCTGAAAATCGTTAAGAATGTTAGTCAATTTTTATACCTAGTTTTGCAATTTCCTTTGGCTAAGTTTAGCATCTCTTGTCTATTTTCAATTTGATTGTGGAGGACTCGTGAAGAAACTGGTTGTTTTCTCTTCTTCGAAAGCTTTGTTTCAGCCTTGTTCAAGTGGCTTTTTCGCCCTTTTTGCCTAAGTGTTATCTCTTTTGGAAAGGTCTTTCTCTTCCTTTGTCTTTTCCCTTTAAAGTTTACCCTTCAAAACTTTTTTGAAGGGTCTTTCTCTCTTTAGATTGCCCTTTGAAAAGTTTTGAAGGGTCTTTTCTTTCCTCCAAAGTGCCCTTTGAAAAGTTTTGAAGGGTCACTTTTCTTCCAAAGTGCCCTTCAATTTTTTTCGAAGGGTCACTTTTCTTTCCAAGTGCCTTTCAAAAAGTTTTGAAGGGTCACTTTCCTTCTAAAGTGCCCTTCAAAACTTTTTTGAAGGGTCACTTTTATTCTAAAGTGTCCTTCGAAAGGTTTCAAAGGGTCACTTTCCTTTCCAAAGTGCCATTTAATTTTTTTTCGAAGGGTCACTTTCCCTTCCAAGTGCCCTTTGAAAAGTTTCGAAGGGTCACTTCCCAAGCCATAAGCATAAAGCCCGAAGGAACGAGCAAGAAGAAAAGGTTGACATAAAGTTTGAAGGAATTCCTTCAGACAAATTTTTTGAAAGAATTCGTTCGGGAGAAAAGCCCAAAGGAAAGAGCTTGTAACAAGCCTAAAATAATTTTTTTCAAAAAAATGTCCAGTGATGTGCAGGTGGACGTCAACTTCAGAGCAAGGAACTAGCCATTGGAAGTAATTAGGTTTGAAAACCCTAAAGACTTGGAACTGAAAAAGTCTAAAGTCTTCAAGCCGAGAAAGTTCAATGTTAATAAGGTCAAAAAACTTGAATGGGTCGGCAAAGAGCAAATTGGGTTTCTTCAAAGACTTAGCTTATAAATTTTATAAGCTAAGTAAGTCAGAAAACCTTAATGGATCTGCACAGTGCAAATCAGGATTATCCAAAGACTCTACTTGTAATCTTTATAAGTCAAGTAGCCAAGAAAGCCTTAAAAAGTCTTAACAGTGCAAATCAGCTTTCAAGACTACTTAACTTATAAAGCTTATCCAATGGTTGATCTGTGATAGGTAGATCGATAATGCAAGTCAATGATTCGAGTCATTCTAGATGGCCAATGGAAAGATCAATCAATGAGCACATGAATTCCCAACAATGCCTCTTCAAGGAAAAACATAATGAAAGTGACTATTTTCCATGCCATAGTACATATTGACAAGCTAAGGAGAAGCAGTTGAATGTTGAAACAAATTTCTAACAGGTGGCTCCTTTGACATCAACCATTTTAATGATATCTCCAAATATCTCTATTTGGTTGACAAACCATTGGAGAAGCATCTTCAAGAGGGCAAGCCAAGGGCATTCAAGAGGTTGACATGGATCAATTAGAGTGCCCTAATGAGCATCATTGACAAAGTCAGTTGTAGCTGAAGATAGAGACTTCCAATAGAATTGATTCCTCTCCTTGGCACCAAAAGCTTTCCTTTCTCTCTTCCTTCTGGCTATATATATAGCCCCTTGGTTAGTGAAAAAAGGAGACCATGCAGTGTATGGTGAAGCCCTACTAAAATGATTCAAGTTCTACCTTTAAGCATTTATAATAAATCTGTTTCCTTCAAGATTTTTCTAGGTTTTTGGTCTGAGTGTGCAAGAGATGTATAGTGGCAACATGTGACTATTTTCCATCCTTTTGCCCACTTTATCCTTCATATCTGAATAAGAGTTCTTAGTCTAACTGGTCACATAGTGTGTATCTAAGTGTATTGAATTTTTGTATGTGTATTACTTACTGTCTTGAATGTACAAAGTTTGCCTTTCAACTCATTTACCTTGTGTCATTTTTTATACCTCACCTTTGTGTTGAAATATTGTTGTTAAAATATTTAGAGTTTGGGAATGGTTTGTGCTGTTGTTGTATTGTGCACTAGATTCTGACATTCATGTGGAAAATAGTTTTGGTGTATCACCACTCTTAGAATATGATTTTCTTTTCTGTAAATTTATAACTCTTTTCCCTTTAAACAAGTTGGTTTAGCAGAGATTGTCTTGCAGAGACATATACAGGGAGCTAGCCCTTTCAATCTAGAGGTCCATTTTCTCCATAGGCATGCCTACAGACCTGGAAATGTTCCAACATTGCCCAAATCTGGGAGAGGACTGAACACTCTCTTCTATGGTGCAAGATTTGGAGACAACATTAGCTTTTGAGGAAAGCTCACCTATAATTACACAAAAAATTAGTTTTCACCTATTACAAGTAATTAAAATATTCTAAAGGATAGCTTGTGGAAGAAGTTCGCCTATAGTTACACAAAAAAAGTAGGTTTCACCTACTACAAATAACTAAAATATTTTAAAAAGTAGTTTATAGAAGAAGCTCACCTATAATTACACAAAAAAATAGTTTTCACTTACTACAAGTAACTAAGATATTCTAAAAGGCAGTTTGTGGAGGAAACTATTAGCTAGAACATGTTATTATTAGTTAAAACTTAATATTTAGATGTATAAAATTTAATTAGATTACAGAATAAATTAATTATTTAAACATATAATATAAGTTTCATGATAAAATAATTCATTTATATTAAATTAAGAAATAATAAAATTAATTTTGTTTTAACTTAACTTTTAAAATTTTATTAATAATAATCATAATAAATTAATTATTTTCTAATATATTTATTTTATAGTAATAAATGTTTATTTTAATTAGGATTTTTATTATAAAATTTTAACTTTTTGTAGCCGAATTAAAATTTAACATCACAATTGATTAGAGTATAAAAAGATTGAACTAACTTACTCTTTACCAGGCTTTTTTTGGTCATAATTGATGTGACTACTAATACAACTCTTTTAATAGTGGAAGGGAGTTTAATGGCGAATAAATGAAGATAGTGGAAGAGAGTTTAATGGCGAGTAAATGGAGATAGTGGAAGGGAGTTTAATGATGAATAAATGTTCTCCATTTTATATTTGGGAAATATGAAGATGTTACAATATTAAAGATCTAAGATTTTTAAATTTTATATTACAAAAAATAGACTTTATGAAAATTTATGTAGAGTTTATTGAACTAAATTTTAGAAAATAAGGATGTCTAAAAATATATAAAAGTTGTATATATAAAATTATAATGGTAATATTATTTAATTAGAAGAAAAAATTATGGTACTAAGTCTATTATCCTCTTATTCATAGTAAATTTGAAATATTTTAAACATTTTTTTTTTTTAAATTATTAATTTTATAGAAATTATGAAATCTTTCCAACATTTTTTTTGGTTATTAATATTAACTGTAAAATCTTGCAAACATCTTTTTTGATTATTAATTTCATTATAATTATGAATTTTTTAAACATTTTTCTTAGTTATTAATTATAAAAAATTTATAAAAGATAAAAATAGTTGGATTTGGCTTTTATCATTATTAATTTTAAGTAACAATTTAATTTAATAATACCAAAAAAATTATACCAAGACTTTATAAGTCACATTGATTGAAAATTCCGAAATGAAGAATTGATACTTATGTAATTTTATTTAATTATTTATATATATATATATATATAAATAAATTGATTTATATGAATTTTTTTTATATTTTTTAATTTAAATTAATTGGTAGATAGATCATCCCCTTACATGCCACATTTATATAATGCGGATCTCACAATCTCAAATGGACTCTTGGACAGCGTTGAAAAACTCTACCAACTTAACCACAGTTTAAAGAAAAATTTATTGAAAAGAGAAATTGAATATTTTTTAAAATAATAATAAAAAAATAAATTATGAATTTAATAAAAAAATAATCAAAATTATTACAACTCAAAAACTTTTTCGTTAAAATATCTTTATATAATTATATCTCGTATTTAAAACACAATCTCATATATTGTAAATTACCTTACCGTAACCAAAACTAACAAAATCAAACCTTAAACTAACAAAAATGACAAGATTCAATTCTTTTCAGAAATTTCAACAGTTTTTAGGCGTCCAACAAGCCAGCCAATTGAGTTTCTCCTGCCTTATCTGCACAAGGAAATAAGATTAACAAGTTAGATTCGACTTGCCTCTACTTCATCTCCCTCACGTCCCACTTTAGAAAAACAAAAGAATAATAAACTTTTTATTCTTTAAATCATGATCTACACAAAAGAATAAGAAGCGTTTTATTTTTATTTTTATTTTTTAAATCATGATCTACATACTTAGCAAGTAATACGCAGCTCCCTCTTGGAGGCCTTGAAATGTGAATCCCCCTTCATTCATCACGATTTTCTGCCCAGAGGAATCGACCAATAATGCATTTTCCCCGAAGAAAGCCTTTACATTTATAGGCCCTGTGCGAACTTGATATTTTACCCCATCGATGAATACAGTTAATAAAACCTCATTCTCAGAACCCACACCCTGACTCCAATCTGTAAATATGACCACAGAGGCAATGCAAATGAAAGAAATGTAAGTATTGTAATATCTAAGAGTTGCCCAATCTATAGTGAGTGTTTTCTGGAATCAGCTGTGGGGTAGTATCAGATCGAATATTTTGGGTCTTTCTACAGAATCGATGTGAGTGTTTTCTGGAATCAGCTGTGGGGTAGTATCAGGGCCGATATTGTGGGTCTTTCTACAAAATCAATTATCAAAGTTGAAATTAAGTTGTTAGTGAGTCTTATTTTAAAATAGGATATTTTTGTTGACTGTTTAACAATTAATATAAATTCAATTTTTCATATAAATCAAAAAAAATATTTTGTACATATAATCCGTGTAGAAATAAAATTTCAATCAAAAAACAAAAAAATATTAAATATATAGACAATGACCTTAACATATAAACAAGATAGCGGGAGCTGAAATAGAAATTAAAGCCAATAATTCTTCTCTCTTGTGATGGATGGATTCTGTATAAACACCATAATACCCATGTTGCTGATTCCAAAAAGTTCTCAAAATATAGTACACTGCGAATTCTCTCTCAAGAATAAAACAATATATAGTATAGTGATTATATGTGTACGAGTATGAAATAAGGGAACATTACATTGATACTGACCTGCATGAATGATAGTACTGTCAGTTAAGGTAGAGGAAACAAGAGGAGAATGGAAGTGATCAAGATTGAATGGGTATGATTGCTCTTCACTCAGCAGAACTGCTGAATGCTCTTGAGTAAGAGATGACATTGCTGCCACACTATAATTATCAGCAGCTGTAATACCTTCACTCAATACTCGCCCTACTTCTGTCGCTTGGATGATGTATTGATCAGTAGGAATTTGTTCAGTCGGCTGCATCAGAATGTATTGTTTGGGAAATAAAGCGGCAGATGAAGGCAGAGTAGGATAAGATGATTCTGACACGCTTTGAATGAAGTTTCCAGTAGTGGCATTATAAGCAATACTGTTTGTAGACCGATCCACCGATGATGAAGACCTGGCATTTTCTGCAGCAGCCTCAAGACGGCGTTGTCTTTTCTTGCTTCTGGATTTTCTGTTCTGGAACCAATAGAAGATATTAGCATCTCCCACCTCTCCAAACTGCTGCAGCTGGGATCTAATTGCTTGTATTTCATCTTTAGTGGGGTTCAGCTTTCCAGAAACGAATATGGATTCTAAAATTTGGATCTGTTCTGGTTTTGGATTCCATCTCGACTTTGTTTCCGGGTTCCTCTGGTCATACTGCGCTGGTCCGCCTGAGGCAGGAAAAAAATATTATCAAAAAATAATGTCATGCACCGCTATTATTCCTGTAACCTAAGGATGATCTAAAAAATAATGTCATTACAACTTAAGGATGATCTAACTTGTTTTCAATCTGTCTATAGCATATGGTGTTGAAAGAGGGTTTGGTACTGTATCAATATCAATATTGAAATCATATAAAAACACATTATCAAAAAATAATGTCACCTAAGTTATGACAGTGAAAGAGGGTTTGGTATTGTGAATATCAATATTGAAATTATACTAAAAAATATTATCAAAAAATAATATAATATCAAGCACAGTTATTATTTCTGTAACCTAAGTATGATCTAACTTGCTTTCTATCTGTTTATAGCATATGGCACTGAAAGAGGGTTTGATATTGTATAAATATCAATATTGAAACCATACTAGAAAACCATTATCAAAACATAATAGTACCACAGTTATTATTCCTGTAATCCAAGTATGATCAAACTTACTTTCTATCTGTCTATAGCATATGGGGTTGAAAGAGGGTTTGGTACTGTATGAATATCAATATTGAAACTATACTATAAAACATTATCAAAACATAATGTTACTTACTGCTATTATTCATATAACCCAAAGATGATCTAACTTGCTGTCTATCTGTCTATAGCATATGGCGCTGAAAGAGGGTTTAGTACTGCATGAATATCAATATTGAAATTATACTAAAAAAATATTATCAAAACATAATAGTATGCAGAGCTATTATTCCTGTAACTCAAGTATGATCTAACTTGCTTTATATCTGTCTATAACATATAGCGCTGAAAGAGAGTTTGATACTGTATGAATATCAACATTGAAATCATACTATAAAAATATTATCAAAACATAATGTTACTCACAACTATTATTTCTGTAACCCGAAGATGATTTAACTTACTTTCTATGTGTTTATAGCATATGACACTGAAAGAGGGTTTGGTACCCTATGAATATCAATATTGAAACCAAATTAATATATCAAAATATAGATAAAATAAGATGAGATTAAGCAAATAGCATGAGATTAAATTGTTAGTAAATTAAAGAATAAAACAATATATTTTTATTGACTAATCACTCGTTATTATAATCTAATATATTTTTATTGACTGGTCATTCATAGCCATAACTTAACATTATTCTGATTTCAATACCAACATTAATATGAAAACTATACCAATAAATAAAACCATAGATAAAATATCAAAAAATAAAACATCTTTAAAAAAAATAAAAATCTATTAACTGTCCACTAGAAATATTAATCAACATTATTAAACATTAAATAAATTCTAAATATGCAAAATCCTAAATGTGGAGACTGGAGTGACAACCTACCAGAAAGTGTCTTCCAATAAAGCAGAATTTGGCATGCTTTGAGTTATTTCATATCTGAGCATAAATAAACAACTTTTATATTGAATTATTTCACTAGATCTACAATTTAAACACTACACCAGTGAAAAATGAACTTACTTGAATAAGCATGAAAAAGGCTTCACTCTGAGCACTATAGACATATAACATAAAAATGAGGAAATGAAATGCTCTGAATGTTTTTTGCCACACTGAACTGAAAAACAAAAGATATAGAAGGCAGGCTAACCTCACCTTGGTAAGATGATGGCACTTGGCTGACAATAGGATGATTTTGCATGTCATTCTCCTGATCGTTTACTTTGAACAGACCTGTCCAACTCCTCTTAGAAGCCATAGTCACAAAATTGCAGAAGAAAGAGAATGTGGCCACAATTCCTTCCACACTAAACCGGTAGATATAAGCTCCGAAAAATTTCAATTGTTTTTGAAGAGTACAAATGAGAGAGTTTATATAAAAAAAGAGCACATTATTTTTATTTTTAAACATTTACAAATTAATTATAAATTTAATAGAATGAATACTCCTCACTGTTTAACAATCAATCAACAATTACAAATAAATCAAAGTTCACAATAACCATCAAACTGCCTTGAAACTCTATTAAAACAAATTAAAAGTTTGAACCATTGAATTTCATAACAAACAGTGTGGATGTACGAGGTGAAAATTTGACCTCGCTTGGGACTTGCCCAAGACGAGTCCAATCTCATCGTGATTATACGAATTTTATCCCATCCTCCAATTAATGCACAACTTTCTAAATTCAAAGCTGGTCAATTAAAGTAAACCATTTCCATGGCTGGTGGGGAATACCGTCAAACAAATCCCTCCACACTCGCCTTTTAAGTTCTAACCTTCGGTCCCTGGAGATGATTTGACCGTTGGAGGAAAGCTCTTAGTTTTGGAATTCACCATCTTGGATAAATGGATTTATATTAATATTATTATATAAATATTTATTAGTATTTAATTATAATAATATATGGATAAAATATTAATTAATTAATTTTAAAATTAAAAAAAGTGATGGTATATAAGATTAATAGATAGTTATCAAAATTTGTAGTAAAATTGTATATTTAAAAGTAACACAAAATTAATTTATAAAAAAATATATTGAAAAGAGTGTTGTTTAGACAATATAAATGTTCTAGACAATGTTTGGATTAAACACACTCAAGATAAAATTGTAAACAAGTTTAAATCTTTTTTAACGAATGCATTTGCTTTCGCTCATTTTTCACAGCTTTACTCAAATTGTTAGGAAAATGGACTTCTTCTCTTTACCTTAATTGGGCAACCCAATCTAAAACTTCAAGAAAAATAACATATTTTTTGGAGTCTATATTATATAAGGGAATAACTACACTATCTTGATATTTGTTAGGCCCCTCAACAATATACAATATAAAAACAACACAAATAATTGAAGTAATTCATCAACCAAATAAATCAGTGTTGTGCAATGTGTCTCTAATATGAACTTTGGTGCTTCAATGAATGCATTGGTGATTGCTTGATTTCTCTAAAATGCTCAATAGATTCATGTGAAGAATAAATGAATTATTTAGCTTAGAGTTGATTCTTCTTGAATGCCTTAGATATATGATATATAGATGCCTAAATGAACTAGAATTCTTGTGTATTTATGGCATAATTGAATTCAAAATAGAACCAGAATAGATCCCAAAACAACCAATCATAGAAGAGAGAAAAAAGGAATTGGAGGAGGCTTAGAAACGGTTCATGGGCCATCAAAAGTTGGACATGTAATCGACAAATACATAAACATACTAGAATTATGCAATTTAAACAAAGGCATGGTATGGATACAATTTTGTGTGTGCTTAAAGCTCCTAAAAAAACTCCAACATACACATGAATGCTACAATAACATTCTTTTTCTACACACATGGGTGCATGCCAATAATGATAATTTGATGAAATCTAGAAAACTAAAAAACATATACTTGATTTGATTAGAAGGTGGGTATAACACCTATGTGAAATCAAGTGCCTCAAAACTTTTACTCAATCTTACATACATTTTTAGTGATAGAAAGAAAGCTAAATTTTTTAATGAGTACTACAAAAAATAATGATAAACAATATATTGAACATATCTCCTTTGTGGGAATGAGTGATGTGTCTCGAGTGCATCCCTTTATGAGAGTGAGTGAAGTTTAAATACCTCTTTTTTTAGGAGTAGTTAGAGTCTAGATGAATCAAATGAGTGGGATATATGCCCTCTTTTGAGATTTTTAGTGAACCTCTGAAACACATATCTCAAAATAATGAGTTAAAATACATGATGTATAAGTTATAATTTGAAATATTTGGGATATAACATATTTTAATATATAGCCTTGGAAACATGTATGTTATGAATAAGTTTCTCTATATGGGCCTATGATATACATAATGTAATAACAAGAGTAATATTCCCCATTTGAGCACAAAATATAACAAGTGTAAGATCAAAGAGAATATATCCCATGTGGATTCAAGATATAAGAAATATACATCATCACCATAAGATATAACAATGTAAATCATGGTTATGAGAGTTTTCCCCACTAGATGCATGATTTAGATCATAGAAACATATTCAAGTATTAAAAACATTATGCATGATATAGATCATGGCACTATAAAACACACCAAACACCTGATGACAAAAACCATAATAGATACATGTCACATATATGACCAAGTTGAGAGCACATACTAATGATATTATAGTCACACCAAGCACATAGAAGACACATAAGACAATGAAGTCATATCAAGCACATAGGATACACATAAGACACTAAAGTCACATTAGAAACATAATAAAAATATATAATAATGAAGACACATCAAGAATGACGCAAGTTAATCATAAGCAGAAGAAAACACTTAAACATGGATATAAAAATCACAATAAACACTATGAAGCATATCACACACAAAATCATAAAAAATGTATATAACAGACATAGAGAAACATATAAAAAAAAGAAAACATGGAAAACACATTAAAACACATTATGTATGTAAAGTTATTGCAAGGCACGTGAAAACACACCAAATGCTTAAAACAAATCAATTAAATTAGGTTAAATCCATTATATAATGTATATTAAACCACAAAGAATATGTATCCTGTATATAAAAATGAAATATCAAGTGAAAGAATAGTATCGTAAAAATGATCAATAAAAGTAAACCAAAAGTGGGACTACGAAATGCCATATATTTCCCCCATAGTTTCCCTTGGTGAACATTGGATGTGCCTCGAACATAATGTAAAATCACAATCATGAACCTGTTACATGTTGAACAAAATTACCATAATCTATCTTGACAATGTCATCAATAACCTATGTATAAATAATATAGTTAAGTAAAACCTTTATCTATAAGAATATAACCAAGAAATGTATACCCTATCAGGGTAAGTGTAGATGATATTTTGTGATTATGTATCACCTCTATCTTGTACACTTGGAAAACTCATGACCCTAGCTATTTCTCTTACTTCTACACATGCCTTTCTTCTTAAGCCTTGCATTTAATCTATCTTATGCCCCTTGGCCTATCTCTTAATCTGACCAGCCTTATATTGATGACAAAAACATCCTATCTTGCCCAGAATGCTTAAAATACATGTATCTTATACCTTTACAAGTTATGAGCTTGTGTTTCCTCTCCTTTTCCCTAGACACTAACATCTGGGTCAGATAGTAGCATCAATGTTACTGTTTGGCTTGACACAAGTGTCTAGTGTCTTAAAGTAATCCAATTTGCAAATGAAATGTATTACACTGATCATCATAAGTGCTTAATGTGATTTATCTCATAATAGGATTGGTATAAATATAATATCAACCCTCATTCATTCCTCACCTAGTAGTCAAACCAAAATAGCACTCAAGAAACACTCAAGTTACCAAAAGCTTTCCTATTCTTACCTATTTTGATATCAGTCAAAAGAACAACCAAGCTATAGGTTTGAAGTACCAAAGGAGATATTATTAGATCATATTTTCCAAGTTACAAGCTAGGTCACTGTTGTACTTGCTTTACACATTACATGATTCACACACAAGCCAACACACATGGGATAACTACATGAGTTTGAGGCCCTCTTTTGGAGTATTATCTATGTAGGTAGCGCCCTTTGAAAATGGGGTCATTGTGGTTTAGCTAGATAACATGTGCCCACTAACCCATTTTTATTAGGGCATCATTCAAGAGTATACCTAGGGTTTTGATCAATAAATTGAGAATGAAAACTATGCACAAAATATAAAGACATTAAGAGGAAGGGAAAAAAAACCTAGAAAAACCCAACTAACGGATTTAAAAATAGAGATATATTATGGTTTGGACACTAACATCAACATAAGAACATTATTATTGATGTAGGTGTCCAACTTGGACATAAGTATCTAGTGGTCAAACACAGTCATAAATCAGAATAAAAGGAATCCATATTTCTGTTACAGTAATGTGATGACTCCTGATCATTATCATATTCCAAAATAAAACATCAAATGAGATATGCTCTCTTTCATCCCTTAACTACTTTGTAATTGTTGTATTTATTGCACATGCTAAATTAGGAAGATCTGTATTATTGAATGTACTTTAGTGTAAATCTAAATATTGTCATTCCTTTCAAACAAATTTAATTGCTTGGGTATTATCTTGTAAAAATACAAAAGCATTAAAACATTTGGTGAACCCATACTCTATTTGTTGAACCAAAACCTTAGTTTGCATATTAGGGATCTCGCCTTCTTTCAAAATTTCATTTCAAATTTTATTATTTTATTTTTAGATCTGATTTTTGCTTATGTGGGATTAATTTAGGAATGTTAACTATTCTTATTGCTTTGGCTCTCCTGCTTGTGCTTTGAATTTTTTTCTTAAGAGCTCAACTCTTTATGGATTCCCTAACTCATCCAAAGGACCCTCTACCAAAAAAAAACCCATCCTTTTGATATCATTTTTAATGTACCTAATGATCAATGTATTTCATATGAATATCTTATGAAACATCAAAAAAGGGCTAAAACCCCTATCTTTGCTTATAATTATGACAATGAAAGAATAAATGATGCAAATGCAAATCTTAATGACCCAGCTAGTGATACTGATATTTCTTCTTATGGATATGAATATAGTGACATTCCTCTTGGCTATGTTGAACCTCAGTATCCTACTCCTGTGATATAAAATGATGAAGAGTCTCAAGAACCTATAAACATGAGAAATGATACTATTCCTAGTGTTAAAAATACAATTATTGCATCTACACCTTCTTTGGTTATTTTAACAACTTAATGTGAGGTTCCCCCTTCTAATGTTGATAAAGTCAAGGAGGTTGAATGTTACCCCAATGTATCTCATAATGAAAAAATTGATGATCAAGTGTGTTCTTTCACCTCCAAACAATACTAATGTTTAAAATCCCATGTCTTATTTTCATGATTCAAACACACCTAACCCAAGTTATTCTTCCCCTCCAATACATAATAAGAAAAATACATTTCTTATCTCTCACACTTTCTTGATCTAATTGAAAAATGAGATTTCCAATGAGCATCCTAAGGAAACACTTACAAAACAAGCATTGTTTGGGGACACACAAATAATCTAATGTATATTGTGCAAAGGTCGCACCACAAAAATTCAAGAAACAAAAAAAAATGTTTCCCAAAGGTTTACTAATGAAATAATTTCCTAAGAAAAATAGCAAGAATGTAAAGGATAGTTGTGTTAATATTCATTTCTCACATAACAATGATGAACCTAAAGTAGAAAGTGATATTTCATTACTTACTCCTTCTTCTATAGGATAACACACTCCAACTCAAAGTGAAAATGACATCCTTATATCTCTTAGTGTGGTACATAACATAGCAAATGTTTCTTCCCTTTCGTCCTTTGTATTTTCCTCTCAAAAGGAGAGTGTGCCTCAAAATCAGAAATTACACCTCATACTCTTATAGTGTGTCATGAAGTTCCAAGCAATGTAGCACCTTGCAATGATAATAATATTAAACTTTATGCTCTTTCACAAGACATACCTACATATTTATATATGGGTGTTCCTTTACCAAATATTGATAAATCATGTGATGAGCCTATTTCTAAGAATGATGAAGAGTCCATCATCTCTATGTTTTACACAAATGGTAGTTTGCAACCACTATCAAAAGCCTAGACTTCTTCTTATAACATGTTATCTATTATGACCACCATGGGAGATTTGTAACATCAAGTCAACGCTCTTAAGTTATAAGTTTCTTTTCAAGAGGCTCTTTTTGAGGAGAATACATTACCAAAACAACTTATTGCTCGACATGTATTTGAATATCCTTATCCAAATTTTTTTATCATGCCCAATTTATCCTTTTTTGATGATCAAGGGGATCCTGCTAGTCATTTGTAATAATATTTACACTCCTTTGGACATTGGGCCCAAAATGGAATCTTGTTGTTAAAATCTTTCCATCATAGTTTAACAAAAGGAGCTCTCAATTGGTTTTACAACCTTCCAAATGGTTCCTTATCAAATTTAAAACAGCTTGAGGATGTATTCATATCACATTGTCACTGGTTTACCTTACAAGAGTCAGCATTGGAAAATTTTCAAGCATTGACCCAAAATGAGAATGAGTCTTTACAAGACTATGCTATTCAATTTAAGGATGCTTTGTATTCCTTAAACTATATACCTTTAGACTTGGAAGTAAAATTTATATTTAGTAGGGGTCTTCTTTATCCACTTAGAGAGAGAGCATTTCACAAACCCTTTACTTTATTCGAGACATTATATTGGGATGTGCATAAATATGTATGTGAGATAATGCGTGTTTTGTTCTCAATAAAAATATTACATAGTTAGTAGATCGGGGAATCATTACACTTCAAAAAGATGCATCTAAACCTCATTTAAATAATTTTCCTAAAGGATATTATAATAGGGTTGAACCATCCCATGTTAATACTTGTAAGGAAAACATGGTCCATCAACCTTTGTAAAAGATGCCCACTAGCATAAGTCCTTCTCCTGGTGTGCTCTCTACCAAAATTGATTGCTCTCACACTTATCCTACCAAGCAACCATTAATTTATCAGGTGTTGGATAGAGGCATGCGTGGAGGGGGTGTACCTATATAGTAGATTTGGGTTCATAATAAGATACTTATAAATTCATCGATTATGCTTATGATTATAGTAGAGTTGACCACATAAGCAAAATTGATAGCTAATTTAACACATGATCATTACATTAAAGCATTTTTGTTTCCTACAGGGTTCCATTGCATATGATGAGTACTTTAATATTCAAATCATACAAGTAGTTCATTAAATTGAAATATTTGTTATACCTTTTACCATATCCAAAACATATACCATGGAAGTGAGAATACCAAATACAAACCTACCAAAGAACCATGATACAAATTTCTAATTCTTAATTCAAACATCCAAAGAACCTACACATGTTTCTACTATTTTTATTCCAAAGAAACCATAAAGTACATATATATGGGTTCCAAGAACTTCTGTTCCTTATATTAGTACTTCACAACCTCATAATACTATTATAAATATGCTAAGCATCACACATACTAAAATGATAGATATTTCATGTATACATGCTCTTTGGCAGTACTACCAGTTTCATGCACCAAGTTCTAAGTGGGGAGATACCTATGATCATCCTTTGGATGAGATCATAGGATGATCTTATCTCTTCCAAAAATACCAAAAAAATTAAAAAACATTCAAAACTCCAAAAATAATTTTGGAACCTACATTTTCTATTGGCTCCTTGGAATCTATGTGTTAGTTCCATGTTAAGGACTAACATATCATTTACTTCACCATACACATACACAAGCATACACATATACATGATACACTTATGGGTGTTGGGTCTTCCCTCTACTCACATCATCAGGACATTGGGGGCATCCATTTTCTATGATATTGTTACACATAGGTTATATGATTTGATGATGTCTCTACATTATCATGTTTGAGCTTATATATATAATTATATGTGCCTATTATCCATGCTTATACATTACACATGAAACTTAATATGATATTTAATTGATATTTTTTTCTAACACATTCAATCCATGGACACTATGACATGTTTATGTAGGTTGATTATGCTTTTACTTTACAAACTTCCTTGAGTGTGTTGCCTTGTTATTTTATTGCTTTTTTGAATGATCCATTGTATGCAGCCCATGTGCTTATGTTTCCCTTCTTGGAAATTTGAATATGTCATTCCTTTATTTTGTTGACATTTGACTAAGTCATGTCCATTTGATTTCATGGCATTTGAATATGCCCCTTGTTTGTGGTCTCCTTGAACCATTGCCTTTTGACTTGATTTTGAGTGACCTTGTGTGTGTGCTTTTTTGCTTGTTGAGCTTGCACTTTTAATATCTAGACATTTTCATGATCTTTATCATCGGTCTTAGGCCTACATGTGATCACATTGGTTTTATACACTTTAATGATACATTTAACATTTACCTAGACATGTTGCCTTCTATATGTTACATGGTTACATTCACAGATTTATAGTTGTATTACCATTTTGAGGTGAGGTAACTACTAGTTACTATTTTCCCCTCACTTCAAAGGGGGAGAATATTAGTGAGGGCATGTCATGGTGACATGACTTCCATATTTTTCACATTTTTTAGATTTAGTGGGAGCATGCTTTGGAAACATGTTCTCCACACTCACATTGTATATGGTACCTACACCAATTTGTAGATTCAGTGGGGGCATGTCATGATGACATGGCTTCCACACATTCATATTTTTTAGATTTGGTGGGGGCATGATTTGGAAGCATGTTATCCACACTCACACAATATATGGTACTTACACTAGTTTACAAATTTAGTGGGGGCATGCCATGATGACATGAATTTCACACATTCACAATTTTAGATTTAGTGGGGGCATGCTTCAGAAGCATGTTCTTCACTTTCATTTAGTATGGTACTTATAATTCACAGATTCAGTGGGGGCATGCTTTGGAAGCATGTTCTCCACACCTATTCAGTTTTTAACATCTCCAATTTACAATGGGGGCATGTTTTAGAAACATGTCCTCCACATTGGTACTTATATCACTTTCAAATTTATCTATATGTAGTGGGGGTATGCTTTGGAAACATGTCCTCCACACTTACACAATTTTATGAATTGGTCAAAACACATAGTTATATGATTTGTATACACATTTGTGGCATAATTCTATACATAATACCATTATTACACATAGTTTCATCATGAGACAAAATATAAGATGCATATGTTATGCAACATGTGCCTAATATTGTAAAATTCAAATAAAATTTAGATTCCAAAACTATGACATGTACTAATACCCAATGGGCTTTTACGAATTTTAGCTAGATAACCTACTCTAGTAGTTGGTTTACATTTTGATATGATTGGGGTGAATAAATCACTCAATCTTCCCAAGTTTTCAGTTTGGACTTGATCATCCAAACTCACTAGGTTATAAGTATCATTGGGTTGCATGGTTGAACTAATCTCAACTACCAAGTGGAAACTCACTTTAGCTCCAAAGTTTGGGGCATGTGACTTCCAACCTCTCTCTCTCTCTCTCTCTCTCTCTCTCTCTCTCCCCCCTTCGATATATGAAATTTAAAGATTTATATATATTTATCATAATCTCAGTTTTATATCCTTACAATGTTACATCTTTTACAAAAAACAACTTTCCAATAGGTAAGGTGGTTACATCAATGCATAAATTTACTCCTAAGCCCTGCTCTTTCAATTTCAATATATTTTTAAGTAATTTTGACCTAGATTATATACATTGATTATACACTATAACATGCTCTTAGTTGTAGATTAGTCACCAACAAAGCAATCAAACCCAACTCTAGCAAATCACTCAAATTCAACTCAAGCAAAGACAAGGTGTGTATACACACCTAGGTACTTATTTCTTTCCTTTAAACTAGAAATTTCATTACTAGATTAAGGAGGGGGGTGTAAATGATATTTTATGATTATGTAGCACATCTGTGTTGTACACATGACAATGAGGTATTGGATATGTAGGCAAAACCCTTTGACAATGAGGTCATTGTGGGTTAGATTGACACCATGTGCCCACTAACTCATTTTTACCAATGCATCATTTAGGAATGTACCTAGGGTTTTGATCAATAAATTGAGAGTTACAACCTTACACAAAATCTAAAGACATCTAGTGGAAGGCAAAAAAAACCAACTGATGGATTAAAAAATGGAGTTATATTATGGTTTAGACACTAACGTTAACATAAGAACACTATCATCAATGCAGGTGTTCAATTTGGATGCAAGTGTCCAATGGTCAAACACAGTCAGAACTCAAATTGAATGGAACCTAGATCTTTGTTGTAGTTCTATGATGACTCCTGATCATTATCATACTCTACAACAAAACATCAACCAAGATATGCTCTCTTTCATCCCTTATCCACTTTGAAATTGTTATAATTATTACACATGCTAAATTAGGAAAATATGTATTATTGACTATACTTTAGTGTGAATCTGAAGATTGTCATTCCTTTCAAAAAATTTAATTGATTGGGTATTATTTTGTAAAACTTGAAAAGCATTAAAATAGTAAGTGCATGGAATTGGGGGGCCAAAAGGGGGTCTTAATTGGACATGTTTGTTTTTAAAAAGGGATAAACTTCAACTTATATAGATTACTTGATATGGAGCACTCAAAATCTTAAAATGATATAAGAGCAAAAATTATAGAATTTCAAGTCTAGTTTCTACACTAATATTTATTTTTCGAACATGCTCAAATATAAGTAGATAAAACATCTTAAATTAGAAGAGGAACTCCTATTTTTTAGAAAAAACATAGTAGATAGCCTGACCTGCACCCCCTCATTTTTTGAGCACTATTTAGTATTTTTGAAACCCTTTGTTGGAAAGTTATATAAGATCATCTAATTTTCATCCTATACATATTTTAATTTTTTTAATGATTGTTTATTTTTAAAATAATTTTACAAGTAAATAGATGCTGAAAATGATAAAAAATGGATAACCGACTATGCACAACCTAAACACACACACAAACATTAAAAAAATTGTATAGAATTTGGCCTAGTTTACAACTATATTTATTTTTGGAATTTGGATGAATGAAACAAAATATATGTAAAGAAATATACACATGAATAGTTGTGGCATATAGTTACATAATAAGACATACTTAGAAATTAATATAGATGGAAACCTTAAAGAACTTAAAATTTTATATATTTGGAAAGAGGAAAGTGAAATCGATGTTGTAGTAATAGTTTTAGGAAATGTCTCGATGAAATTCATAATGTTTATCATGGATTTTTTTTTTTTTTTTTTAATTTCAAGTAAAAACCATGGATTCAGTTATGTGTGTGAAGGTTCATGAATTAGGCTTGGGAATCCAAGCCATTTTTGAGCCTAGAGGCATGTGTTTGAAATTATACAAAGGGAAAGTGAGTATGCGTAAAATTATATACGCACTTATATTTATATTAAATTCATGTCATTTTCAATAACTAAGCATTGAAAAAATTCATACACATAGATACGATGCTTCTGTAGTCCATATAGGTAATTATAGATGCTTAAACCTAGATTTATATGTTAAACTAATCTTGTACACTTAACAAATATATATCTCAATTTTCTACCCTTTAGTTTGACCTTTCTTGCAACCGAAAGGTTTGCATTCACCATCTCACTAGGTCTAATTATTTATTTCTTAGTCCAACCACGATTACTCTAATTATCTAGAACACCTATAACCAAATAATGCCTAAAATATGATATATATCCTTCACTATCAATTACAAAACATCAGTAGCTTTCCTCCTTCCTAGAAAGTTGCATTCAAGACATGATAATAACATCGATACTAATATACTTTCTCCAACACAACTATTATTACCCTAAAAACACTCTAATTCTCAAATATTTTGATGAGTAAGGGTCAACCTAAGAATGCCATTAACCCTTCCATGATGATCATTTCAAAATAACTAATATAAATACAAGTCAAAGCCAATTCATTTGATCATCAAGAAATCACCTCTCAAGCTTAGACATACCACTAAATTTCAAAGTACACAACTAAGCTACTTTGCCCTATTCATCCCTATATCTATATAAATCATATGAACAATCATACTGCAGGTATGGATCATTTAAAAGACAACACATAGGTCATATTTATCAAGATACAAGCTAGATCATTGTATGTACTCATATATAACATTATAAACTATTATTCACACACATAACAACACATAGGGGAGAACTAAATAAGTCTGAGGCCCTCATTAGAGTATTGGATATTTATGCAGTGCTCATTAACATAGGGGTCTTTGAGTTCATCTCAACACTGTGAGCTTACTAACCCATTTTTGGCAAGGCAACCTAACATAAGGTGAAGATCTAGGGTTTGAGATATAAATAATGAAGTAGAGCATATGCATGAGACCTAGATGCATCAAACAAAAGGCAACATAAAACTCATAAAGACCTATATGGTTACATCTTGATACAATGAACATTTTTTACTTGATAGTTACGTCAAGATTTAGACACTAGCATCAATGCAAGTATCCATACATTGATGCAAGCATCTAAATAGTCAGAGATAATATTTACAAAATTTGGTGACTAGTTCCTAGACATTAGACAACCCATTTCGACACATTTATATCTTAGATATGTTTGTGCATAATTGCATAAGCTAAGCATTGTTTCTTCTTCATGATTATGAAATCAAAATACTATTTGGCATTGTACTGTATATAATTAGTATTTTTTGTAATTCATCACTGAAATTAAATATCATAAACTAAATCATTTAATTGGTATTCTTAGGAATAGATTATTTCACTCTTGAATATATTATCCTTCCTAACCCTTAATTTCAAAAATAGTTAAACATTTGGTGAACCCAACCACTATGTCTTTCCATGCAAATCCTAGCTTGCTCTAGAGTTTTTATCCTCCTAAGGTGTTTATTTATTTATTCAAATTTGTTATATTCTTTGCATAAAACCTAGTCATAGTCCGAGATTAGATAGTGTTCCTATTGAATATCTTGAGCTACTCCTTTAGCCACCTAAAATGTCTCTAGATAATACAATGTCAAATAATCCTAATAATGAGAGTGAAAATAATGATAATGAGCCACATACTAAAAAAAATTATTATAGAAGATATATCTAATCATGAGGATAATGAAACACATGGTCATAATGAAAATTACTAAGTTGACCAAGAAAAAGTTAAATCTATTACATTATTTGGTGAGCATATTTGTGAAAATGCTTAAGATATTCATGAAATCCTCCATACTGTATCAGACACTAAAATAACTAAAATCATTGATGAATAACCATGTGCATCTATTGATCATGTTATTAGAGCTATGGGACATCATCATATTCCTATATCTCTCCCCTTGAGCACAACATTGCATACTACATCTAGTGAGGGCACAAGTTATGTGTTTAAATCATTATTCCCCAAAACCAATACATTTATTGCTACACCTTCCATAGGAACCATTATCACTTCAACCCAATTAATAGTTTCAATGCCTTTTTCAACACAAGTGTTTTGTATCCCTATGGTGACTTCTCAAACTTCAAACCTTAGTGGTTAAAATGTGCAAGATGTGTTACAAACTATAAATTTTTTGAAAGCTAATGTTACCAACATTGAAAAAAATTATATGAAATCACCCCACAATATTGATTCACAAGATGTATTGCATTATCCTCTTTCACCTGATATACCTTTATACCCTTTTATAAATGGTTTTGTTACACCCAAGTTCACACTTTATGATGGTAAGGGTGATATTGAGCAACATATTCGATCCTTTTATTTGACATCCCTTGATTATGCTTCTAATGACCAAATTTTGACCAAATAATTTCCAAGAAAGTTAAAAGACTATGCTTTGATATGGTTCTATGATCTACCAATACAATTAGTAAGAGCATTCAAATGCCTAGTTAATCAAATTTTATCACATTTTTCAATCAACATTACTAAAAATATGTCATATGCATAAATTTCTGAGAGAAAACAAGGAACTAATGAACCAATTAAGGAACATGTCTTGAGATATAAGACAATGTTGTCTAAAATGATAAATCCAATGGTGAATAAAGAGCTTCAAGACATTCAAGCAAAGTTTGCTTTCTCCCTTACATGAGTCTATTATTTTTAAGAAATTCAGATATTTTGATGACTTGTGTCATATTGTTCAAGATAGAGAAATGTAACTTATTTCATTAAACAAGCTTAAGTATGTAATTAACACACTAACTACATCCACTAATAAGTTTCATATCAAACCAGGTTACAAGGTAAAACCTACTAAGGCAAGAAAGGACATAACTACCAAAATTAATACAATGTTATAAAAACCTAATAGGCTCATCTTACCTAATTCACCCAGAGAAAATTTACATGATTATATGAGTCTCCAAATTCATTAATTTTGAATCTAGTAGAGTGTCATCTCATATCTCTCCATATTCCTATGGTGGTTGATACAATTCGACCTTTACTAAAAGGATATGATGCCAATGCCTATTGTGACTATCCTCAATGTATGGGGTGTTCTAAAAATAGATGTTATAAATTAAATCATAAGATACAAGACCTTATTTATAGTGATCAACTTACCTTTGAGG
The DNA here is from genome assembly GCA_037957365.1 of Torreya grandis. Lineage (NCBI taxonomy): Eukaryota > Viridiplantae > Streptophyta > Pinopsida > Cupressales > Taxaceae > Torreya > Torreya grandis. The sequence continues at coordinate 698,863 of JARHVA010001530.1, read as the reverse complement.
ATCCTCCCAAATATTTAGGATCAAAACCAAATGATCATCACAAACAAAAGGTATTCTACAATCCATTACAAGATCATTTTAAGACAATTCCATAAGTAAAAATGGCATATCATTCACATCCTCCTCCATCGCATTGTGGGCACCAATTATATGGGATTACTGGTATATTTATATGTGAGATACCTCCTATGGTTCTGAGACATTCTATTTCATTTGATGATAATGAGATTGTGGATGATCCCTCAGATCTTCATTCCTTATTTATTAGGGCATATATTGATCATCAACCTATACATAGTGTTATGATTTAAAATGGTGCTAGTGGGAGTTTATGTACCATGAAATTACTCACACATTTGGGATACATAGATGATGATTTATTTCCTTTAACCAAAATGATAAAATCATTCGATGGGAAGACACAATAAGTTTTTGGTGAGATTGATTTACTTCTTCAGGTTGGTCCAACACTTGTGATCACTACCTTTTTAGTTATACCACATATGAAAGTCTTTAATATGTCATGGGTATGTATTTGCATACATAATATTTGTAAAATACCTTCCATAATGCATGGTTGGCTTAAGTATATTCATGCACATAGGGTAATCATAGTTTCTGGGATTCCATATGAACATCCTTTACAATAGGAAAAGATTGTTCCATGATAGTTGATTATAAAATATACTAAGGTTAATCATACATGAAAGGGTAAGAAAAAATAAATACCCTTTCTTAGGTGCCCCATAATTTAGAGGCCTTTGGATTAGAGATATATAGTGGACTTTTCGATATCCTCATTAACACCTTCACATCTTATCCATTTACCTACATCAGAACATAATGTTTAAAAATGGGTAACAAGACCTACTATTACACCAAGGAAATTATAAAAAATAGTGGGTTCCATAAACCCCTAAACCTTCTATTACTAATTCACAACCACACTCCTTTGAGATATACACAAAGCATTATAGATTCTACACATTTAGATTTGGCACATATACATTATCCTTTGTAGCATGGCCAATTTATTATACCAAATTCATAATATAGAGCACACTATGAGCATCCCTGAGATGCGATAATTGGATATCAATCTCTTTACAAACATTCCAAAAAATAAAAAAATTCCAAAAATATAAAATATTCACAAAAATACAAAAACATTCAAATAATTCAAAAATACCAAAAATATTTAGCATTTCACATGTTTTCTAGCCTTTACATATGTTGTTTACTTTGTAACATAGATAACATATAATTTATATACTCACATAAGTTTCATGATTATTTAAGTGTGATACAGGTATATATTATAATACCCATGATGTCTCGAGCATGCCGATGTTGGACCTTTCCTCTTCTAGTGTGATATACTATGTTGGGGGAGTCTTTATTCTATATGATCATAATTGACACAGGCTCTATTATTTTATGATAAATTTACACTATCTTACTGAGATTATAAATCTTACACATGCATATATGCATGTTACTATATTACATAATGTATTTTATATGTTATTCTACATGACATTTTGCTAACACATATATGTAAGGACTAGTATGACATGTTTATGCTAGTTTTTATGTCTCATTACTTCATCTATTTACATTAGCTTACATGAGTTTACTTCTTATTTGATTATTTAAACATTTGAATATGTTCCTTTGCTTATTATCCATAGTACCTTTAGTGTTTCCTATTTATTTTATGTTTGGACATTTGCACATGTCTTCCACTTGAGTGTGCGATATTTGAACATGCCCTTTGTTTACGATCTCCTTGGACCCCTCTTTATGTGAAATTTGAGTAATATTTCATATGATTGATTTTTTAATAAGTTTTTTTTATCTTTTAGATGTTTTCATGATTCATATCATGCATATTACAACTTTTTATGTATGCATATTATGAGCTTGATTGCTATATCTATTTCAACTTGACACTACTATATAACTCTTTACTACATGATTTATACGGATACAACATAGTTGTATTATCATTTCAACATTAGGTTATTATCACTTTTAAAATATCCTCACTTCAAAAGGGGGGATATCAGTGGGGGCATGTCATAGAATAAATTAATCCGCATACATATAGTTGATAAAATAGACAACATTTGATTTAGTTTACACAATTTACATAATATACATTTGGGACAAAATTATATGTATTGGGCACATATTTGGGGATATATATTTTTAGATTTGTGATATATATTATACACATGTTAAAAATCAAAAGTTAAATTTTGGTAGATACTTCAACTTGAGACATATTCAAGATGCACATGCACCAAATTACATATAAATTTTTAGATTATACATACATTTATGTACTAACCTTACCAAGATGCAATGGTTGGGATTTTATTTATCTAAAATAGTTGGATATTTTTTATTAGTGTTATCGAGGTTTTGCATCATTGATAGAATTAGATCTATGATTCTATTATTTCCATTTGATATGGTTATAATATTTGACTTGAGTGAGATTGGCTAGATTGGTTATATCTGAGTTGTGCGATTGAGATTATGTGATCTCAATGGACTTGACACAATTCATACTTATACCATATTAGGGGCATGATCACCTTCCAATTACCCTCTTCACATTATCAAATTTTTAATTGTGAACCTCTCTCCAATGCTTCAACTAAGAAGCATCTATACCAAGACAAACTACCAAGGGCCAACACGGTTGCAATGACACACATGTACTCATTATTTTCTCTCTTTCTTTTAAATATTTTAAAATTATTTGATTTCAAATTATATGCTCTAATTACACCTATAACATTCTCTTGGTTTTAGGTCATTCACACATAACAAATTCAAGTGGGCTCAAGCAAAGACATGGTGTGTTGCACACATCAAGGTACACTTTCTTTCCTTTAACCTAATAATTTCATCCTTATGCATTACTATATTAAAGGGGGAAGAGAAATGTAGATTATTACATATTTATTTATATGTTAATCTAGTCTTGTAAATTTGACAAATATATATCTCAAGGCTTTACCCTTCAGTTTGACCTTCCTTGTAGTTGAAAGGCTTACATTTGCCACCTCACTGATCTAATTATTTATTTATTAGTCCAACCTTGATTACTATAATTATATAGATCAAATATAACAAAAAAATTCCTAAAATATGATATATATGCTTCAATATCAGTTACATAACTTCAACAACTTTCCTCTTTCCTAAAAAGTTACATTTAGGATATGACAATAGCATTCATGCTATTGTCCTTGATCCAACACAACTATCATTTCCCTAAAAAAATCAAATTTTAAAATATTTTGATGTGTGTAGTATTCCTAAGAAAGGCATTAATCCTTATATGAGGATAATTTCAAAATAACTGCTATAAATACAAGTCAAAGCCAATTCATTTGATCATCAAGAAATCACTTCTCAAGCTTAGACATACTACTAAATTTCAAAGTTCATAACTAAGATATTATATCTTATTCACCCCTATTTGCATATAAATCATATGATCAATCACACTACACATCTGAAGAACTCAATAGATAACCCATGATCCATATTTGTCAAGTTACAAGCTAGATCATTGCATGTACTCACATATAGTATTATAAAAAATTATTGACACACATACTAACACATAAAAGAGAAATACATAAGTCTAAGGCCCTATTTGGAGTATTGGATATGTAATAAATACTCATTTAAAGAGGGGTATTTGAGGTCAACTCAATATTATGATCTCACTAACCTATTTTTGTCAAGGTAACCTAACCTAAGGTGAAAATCTAGGGTTTGAGCTATAAAAAATGATACAAAACCTATGCATGAGATCTAAATGCATCATATGAAAGGTGACATAAAACCTAAAAAGACTTAAGTGGTCACATATTGATACAATAAACCTTCCATATAGGATATTTGTGTTGAGATTCAGATAGTTACATTGATGCAAGTGTTCACAAATTGATGCAAGTGTCCAGCTAGCTAAAGAGAATATTTACAAAATCTGATCACTGGTTCCTAAACATTGGAAACCCTGTTTCCACACATATTCATCTTAGATTTGTCTACACATCATTAGATAAGGTAGGTATTATTTTTTTCTTTTGATTATGTAATTAAAATACCTTTTGGCATTGTACTTTCTATATTTAGTAATTTTCATATTATAACACTGAAATTGAATATCATAAACTAAATTATTTAATTGGCCTACTTTAGGAATAGTTTAATTCACTCTTGAATATACTATTTCTTCCTAACCTTTATATCTAAACAGGGTTAAATGATAACTAGTTATTATCCTTCAAGCTTAACTGTATGCCATGAGGGATGTGAATGTGAAGTAAGTGCCATTTTCTTTTAATTTTATATTTTTGGTTATAAAAGTGGTGTGTGTCAATATATAAACTACCATATGGAGGACATAATTGAGAGGGTCTTCTTCATTATAGAAATGCCTCCATTTTAGGGATAAACTTCAAGTAAAAATTGTGTAAATTTTCTTAATCAACATCTCATGTCACATTTTAGTGATCCATTCTCAATGATAATAAGGAGAATGGATTGTAAACTTAAATTATTTTAAAGGATGATACCATTTGATGAGCCAAGATGCCAAATTGATTGATCATAGAAAAATAAAATTAGTTAATTATTGTAAGGCTAAATTGATACACTACATAGAAAACTATATAAGTACATCAATTTTAAATGATAACCATTATGTTTCTTTGCCTTTTATTTTTAATTTTGATCATATATTCCTTTATTTTTAAATCTCTCCTTTTGAAGGAAGGTATACTAAGAATTAAAGACCTTTAATTTGTATATATAACTCATAAATCACTATAAGTTGAGTAATTTAAATGGTGTAAATAACACTCTCTTGTAGCTATATGATCTGATTTAGGGCTAAATTAGCCCCAATTTCTTCACAAATTGAGGCAATTAGTCTATTAATGCAATCAATGATGCAATTTGGGCTTAATCAAGCATGTGAATCTAATTTAAACTATATAGGATGCTAATTTAGGGTTCAACCAACCCCAATTTCATCATAAAATGAACCAAATAGTCAATTATTTCAATCATAGAGGAAATTATGGCTAGTTCCCCTTGAACCTAACTCTAACAATAGGATGTGATTTGGGGATAAATTAGCTTTGATTTCATCACAAATTGAGCCAGTTAGTTAATTGGTATAATTAGTGATGTAATTTGGGCCAAATTAAGCACTGTGAACATAATTTAGACTCTATGGGAAGTGATTTAGGGCTCAATTGACCCCAATGTCATTAAATAATGAACCAAATAGATGATTGGTTCAATTGTGAAGGCAATTGGGGCTAAGATAAGCCCCTTCAACCTAATTTCAACTATAGAATGTGACTAGGGGCTCAATTAGCATTAATTTTATCAATTAGTGAAATCAATGATGTGATTTGGGCCAAATTGAGCTTTTTTCAAACCTAATTCAAATTACATAGGATGTGATTTGGGGATCAATCGGCCCCAATTTCATCACATATTGAATTAAATAATTGATTGGTTTAATCATAGGTGTAATATGGGCCATTAAACTTAACCATAATAATAGGATGTGATTTGGGGATAAATTAGCTTTGTTTCCATCACAAATTTAGATAATTAGTCAACTAGTGCAAGATGGGCCAAATTGAGCTCCATGAACCTATTTTGATTGTATAAGATGTGATATAGGCCTTAATAAATCCCAGATTCATCACATAATAAACCAAATACTTTTTTGGTTCAATCATGGAGGAAATTTTGGCCATTCTAAGCCCCTTGAACCTAATGGTGATTATAAGATGTGATTTGGGGTTAAATTAACTTTGATTTCATCACACATTTAGATAATTAGTAAAATGGTGTAATTAATGATGTGATTTGCACCAAGTTGAGCCATGTGAACCTAATTTAGACTATATATGATGTGATTTGGGGCTTAATCAGTCCTAATGTGATCATAAAATGAACCAAATAGTCGATTGGTTTAATCACATATGTAACTGAGGATAATTTGAGTCACTTCAACCTAATTACAACTATAAGATGTGATTGGGGGCTTAATTAGTCCTAATTTTATCATATATGAGACAATTAGTTAATTTGATGTGATTTGGGGTAAATTAAGCCCCTTTAAAACATAATACTAATAATATATGATGTGATTTGGTGCTCAATCAACCCTAATATCATCACAAAATGAACTAAATAATTTATTGGTTTAATCATAGATGAAATTGGGCCAAATTTGAGGCCCTTTAACTTAATTACAACTATAGGATGTGATTTGGGTTAAATTAGCTCTAATTCCATCATGAATTGAGCCAATTAATAATTTGATGAAATTAGTGATGTAATTTGGGCCAAATTAAGCCCCAAAACCTAGTTTTGATATTATATCATGTGGTCTAAATCTCAATTTTCCCAAATGTCATCATAAAATGAAGTAAATAGTCAATTTAATAAACTACAGAGGTAATTGGGGTCAATCTAAGCCCCTTGAACCTAATTATGACTATAAGATGTGATTTTGGGTTCAATTAGCCCTAATTTTCTCATAGAATGAGCCATTTAGTCAATTGGTGAAATCAATAATATAATTTGGGCCCCTTTCAAACCTAATTATAAATGTATATGATGTGATTTGAGGCTCAATCAGCCCTAATTTCATCACTACATGAACCAAAAAATTGATTGATTCAATAATGGATGTAATTAGGGCCAATTTGAGCCCATTAAACCTAAAAATGATAGGAGGATGTGATTTTGGGTTAAATGAGATTTGATTCCATAAAAAATTAAGCTAGTTAGTTAATTAGTGCAATCAATGATGTTATTTGGGCCAAATTAATCCCTATGAACTTAATTTTTATTTTATAGGATGAAAATTGTGGCTTAATTAACCCTAATTGAAGCATACGATGTGATAGATTAATTATGTTCATATAAGGATAGTAGTAGAGGGTATGAATAACAAAAGGCATTAACATGTAATGTTTAAAGTGCTTACACGTTCATTTGACTAACAATATAACAAAAGGCACAATGTTATTTTTTTTTCATATTAAGATTTTTGTTCCCATAGTTCTGCTTTGCATCATTCTACACTTTTCATAATGCTATAAGTTATTTTAAAATAATTTCATAGCTATCCCAGCCCTCAAAAGTAGTCAATTTTGTCTAATCATGGGTGAAGGATTTTTTTAATAAATCCAGGTAAAATTTAAAGCACAAAACATGAGAGAAATTACAAGTGTTGAGATATAAACAAAAGGAATGAATGCAAATATTTTGTGCAAGACAAGGTACATATAGTATCCCCAATTAACCAAATGTTATATATAATGATGAAATGAATAATGATAATGAATGTTTACCTAAAAGTACAAATTATATTGCAAAGTCCACATTCAAATTATAAAATTTTAATTTTTTGGTGATGATGGTAATATGCATAATGATTTACCACCTAATAATGAAGAAAATTACATGGAAACATAGATTAGTGAAAGTAACAATGAATAAAATTCCATGGAAACATTGAATAGTGAAATTAACAATGAATTAAACTATACATGAACATAAAATGAAGAAACTAGTAATGAAGCCAACAATATGGAAACACTAAATCAACAAATTGAACCATTACTATACCCCATAGAATTTTACATAGAATACCCATGTACTTAATTGAAGTTGATGATTTGTTTTGAAACCAATGCCTAAGAAATTGTCTAATTGCCTTTCAAGAAGAGATAATTACTTTGAAAATTTAAACGATACTCAAAGATTTCAATTATTTGTTTCATTAATGAAATTGCTTAAGATGAAACCTAAAATGAACACCCAAGGACTAAAAACATATAATATTGATGTTTAAAATAAGGAAATTATTTAAAATATAAATAATCCATACCATACTATAGGTGTGAAAAATGCACTAAAGCTATTAATTCTACTTGATACATAATTTCAAGTTGTATAGTAAGTGGTCAAACAAGGAGAAAATTCTTGATTAGAAAAACAAGTAGATCACTTAAAATAGAAAAACACTAATGAAATAAATTGGGAGATGTAAAATACTTGATGATGCAAATAACAATGAATTCTGGGCATTCTTTGGTAGACTCCCATGGAAAGACAAGGTGATAACTGATGATCTTAAAGATTTAATTGCATAATTCTGAAAAGAAAACACAAAGGTTTCACCTAATATAAAAGATGTACTAAAAAGGAGAGTTGATTATCATAACCATAAACCACATCTAAAATATTTCTTGGATATGACCCAAACACAATTATACTCTAAGTTTATATATAATTATCCATAAATTTTTAATAGTCAAAGATAATTTGAGATGACCAAACCCTTCTATTTCAAATTAAATCACACACATACCACTTATTGTTATAGACAACAATATTTTTAAAAAAAATATAATATGATGTTTTTCATCATGTGCATTATAGTATTCACAATGAAAACATTTTACAAGATTTTGGAATGGAAGTTACTCCCAAAATCAACATAAGATTTTGTTCCAACCTTTTTTGTGAAAGATCAGATGATAATTTTTTAAAAGCAAAGCATGTTTGGATATAACTTGAAACATTTGTGGTGGACTACCAAATTTGAAAAATTATATTTATGAGGAGAGTATAAATAGAATTCAACAATAATTAGTTTGTTTTAGGAAATAAAAATTGGTGACATATCAATTAAAGGATGGTAAAAAATCTAAAAGGTGTGAGATTGTTTCAAAACAAATATGCGTTTCAAAATTTATTATCAAATTTGGGGAGGATATATTTATGAGTATGCAAGGAACATATAGATCTTGATGGTTGGATTAAAAAATAAAGGTAAGTAAGGATACATTCCCATGGTTAGATTATTTTAGTAATTGACTTTACTGATAATTACACATTGTAACCAAAAATGGAGGTTCAGTCATAGTACTACAACTCAATACATGTTGCCATTTTTGTGCATATAACATTAATGCATGAATTTGAAAATACACAGAAAGATCCCAAAATATTAAGGGAGTACCACTTCTATGTTAGTGATGATGGATCAAACTATACAAAGTATTTACAAGGTTTTTTTCAGATGTTCTATGGAAAGTTTTCTAAGAGGAACATTACTTTCAATCAACATTAATTTGGTCAGACAATTACACATCACACATTTAGAATGCACGTGAATGTTTTATTGGTTGAGAAAGATGAATGTTACCATTGGCATACAAAATATTTAGAGTTTCATTGAGGATAGCCATGTAAAAGGGGAACATGATGGTGCGCGAACATGTATGAAAATATCCCTTGCAATAGAGGAGTTGAAGTTCAAAGATGGTGATGATTTGACTGGTGAAAAAAACATTGTTGAATGGCGTAACAAGAAAATGGCTCATGGTGAACAAGAAAACTATAGTGCTCTTAGATATTTTTGGTTGATGGAGGAAGAAAAATTAGAAAGGTATGAGGATTATATGAATGTAACAGGATCAAGTGATCTCTACTTATTCTGTATCTCAAACTTAGGTTTTTGGATGCTTTATATGAGGCACATAGAATCTATATACACATAATAATTTTAAACTTTATCATTTACTAACGCTTTCTCTCTTGTAACAACCTATAAAATTTCAATCTCTCTAAGTGTACACCTTAAAGGAGGCAATAGGAAATGGGTGGAAAGACCAATGGTGATTTATGAGAGAAATTGTTGTTTATCTATCATTCCCATATCCATTCCAGCTTCCCTAGATTTGATCCCCTAAGATATATCCTTACATAGGGTATCCTATAACTATGTTAAGACCTATATTTTCCTACTTTGTCAGCCTAGATCAATGTAGTTCTAATAATTATCCATCCCATCCCAACTTTATTAATTAGATCAATGTAGTTCTAAAATTTATAGCACAAACTTTGTAACTAAGTCAGCCTAGCCGACCTACTTTGAGGATAGTTGGCATGTTTAGGACTACATCAAGTTGGATGATATTGTCAACTAAATATTTAGGAAGGATTAGGGTCATCCATCACTATAAATACAAGCCATACTTCAATCCAATAAAGAGGAACATTCATTTTCAATTGTTATTGCTTTCACTTCTACCCTAAGTCTACATTTAGAGGAATTATTGATTAGATCTTCTCTTTGAGGGAAAAGCTTATCTTGTGGAATTTTGGATGTAATAGGAGTACTTTTATCATAGATCTTGATTCAACCATTTATGTCCTTACAACTATAACAATATATTACAAAGCACCATCAACCAAGGGAGAGATTGAGGCTTAACAGGTCTTATTCAAGGTAAGTATATTCTGACCCTATCTTTTTCATTTTGATAGATAGAAATTGAATAATTGCTTGGTTAATGAATGTATATCTTATTTTTTGAATTATCTCCACACTTAAACTTAGTGTGGCTATAAGATTATTCAAACTTACCATTTATTTACCTTAGGTAGCCTAGGCCCCCATTTGCCTACCATGGATCCTTAACCATTTTAATATGTTTCTAACCCATCCCCTTACATTATTTAATTGAGTTATTTGATTACTTTCTAATTAAAGATATAGTTAGGGATACTACATTGTGTTGATTTCTTAGAGGCTTTGGAACCCTTTTCCTTGACATTTTATTTTAAGTGCTCCACTAGCTAGGTTTAGCAGATCCATTGGTCGTATCCCGATATCATTAAGTATCAATGGAATCTATTTGATTTACCTTCTATGAGTCTGAAAATTTTAAATAGGATAGTTATAGGTCAATCCTATTTCATTTGCATACATTCTAATGAGCCCAATGTGAGTTAACCGTTACTTTCACCTCTATAGAAAACTTATTGAATAGTTTGATCTAGTTCTATTTCCTTTTTCTACCATCAAACCATATCAAATAGGTCGATATGGCTTGATCTCAATTTTAAACTACATGAAACTATATCGAACAAGTGTGACTTAGTTTCATCTTCATATTTTCCTAGTAAACTATTTTAGCCAGCATAACACAATTTTATTTTTATATCTATTTCTTATTTTCTCCAACCAACTATATAGACCTAGTTTATTTCATTTTGTGTAACCATTTTTTCATTCAAATATATTGATTTGATCAACACATTTCTATATCTATTTACAAATTATTTTTAGTAAAAAATATTGATTTAACTAATTTAGTTTTATAGTTTATTTATTTTTGATAAACTACATCAAATTATTCAAGTCAGTTTTATATTTCATTTATTTCAAATACATTGTATCAACATGCTTGATTCAATTCTATATTCACTATCATTATTAATAAACAATGTCAATATATTTAATTTAATCTTATATCTCTGTCTATAACCCTATTTTACATAGATTGTATCGATTTACTTGATATAATTCTATAATGTTTGTACAACTATGTCAGCCAACGATGATAAAATTCCATTTATTTCATTTTCAGGCATAATCAAGGAAAATTAACATTTCTTTTCAAAATATAATCACACATTTCATTTCAAGTTGAATACATATTTATTCAGTTCATTGAATGCTAAAAATTGGTTTTTGATATAGATTTTCAAACTTTATTTTCTATTTATTTGGTTTTCCTTAGAAACTATGTTCTAGAAGTTTTCAAATTTCTTAACTGATGTTATGAAGGGCTACATGGTGTTTTGTTTACAATCTTGTTTACTATATATAAACATCATGGCATGAGGGGCTTGCCCCTATACTTATAGGCATAATACAAAGCTAAACACAAACTTTAGTTTCTAGATGCCTCATGGTATACCAAAAATGCCTAGGATTCATTTTTTTATTGAAATTTAGGAAACTATCCATCCATTTGATTATGTAGTGCATCAGTTAGTGATTAACACCAGGAAGTTACTCTCAACTTACCATTGATACTAGGTTTAGTGGGCTATGGGCATAGTACTCCCTCCTTAGTTAGTGCTCTAAAACATTGGGCTAATACTATCTAACATACAAGACAACATCTATAGAGACTACAAATCAGTCAAATCATGTTAGTACAACTACCTGATCTTCTTTTATAGAAAATAGTTAGCAAAAATAATTAGATTTTAGTTTATTGATTGATATTATATTATGTATTGCAGAATGTATCAACCAACATTGATATAGTTATGTGATGTGTGTTGTAACTACATTGGCCAACATGTTTGTAGTTACCTATATTTTTAGACTACATTGACTAGCTTGATACAATCCATTATGTTTGTAGAATGCATTGACTAGATTGATAGAGTATTTTATGTTTACATCCTTGAATATATTAACCAAATTGACATAGTCTATTTCCATATATCTTAACCCTCTATCTATGAAACTGTATCGAATAACTCGATACAGTTTAATTACAACATATTTTTATTAGACTTATCCTCTATACTATATCAATCAAATTGATTTAGTCTATTTACCAACATTCTTAATTTTTTAAAAAATACACAGATTATAAAACTATGTTTAACTATTTGATAATAGTTTTAATTCTTTTACTTTACTGAGTTGGCTAATACAATTAATTTTTATATAGTTTATCTAGCCCAATATAGTTTCCACTTCAAATCTCTATCGTGCAATATATATTTAATGATTCTAAATAAAGAACACAACATGATATGATGGATTTGACTAACTCCCATAAAGATCCTAAATATCATTTTAATATTATTAATAGAAAATATAAAAGTAATATTCATATAAAAACTAGTATTATAGATTATAGTTCACTCTCTACCTCCCAACTTGTAGATCCTTTTAACTATCCTCCCCACATGCCCATGATTGAGGATGAGAGTGATGTTGAAAACACTACTGAAATGATCATTTTCATAAATGAAAACCCTCAACATAGGGGCAAGGATCCTATAGTCATTTATATCCTCATGATGGGAACCCACTTAGAATGTCCCCCTTCACCTAAACATATCATTTTTATAGGATTTGGGGCAAGTCAATACACAACTTCTTCTCTTCCTTCCTCTTTTACTATGTTTTCTATAGCCACTACTATGGAATGCCTTTCCTCTATTAGGCCTACTCAATGTGATCATATTACTACTCATGTTAATGCTACCACTAGTGCATCTCAAGCCACTTATACTAGTCAACAAACTCTAAATACTAATAAAATATTGTTTCAAGCCATGAATAAAATGTCAAACTTTTAAAATAATAATACCAATCAAATGATGAAAATGCAAAATCAAAATGTTCGATTACAAAGTCATCCAAAACAACCTCAATGGGGAGTACACAGATCCAAATTCCCCTAACCCCCCTTAGAGATGCATAGATGATCTATTTCTTTGACCCCCACTTCTTAATAAAGTCATCAAGCATATTCAAAATGAATCATTAACCCCTCAAATTAAAAACATAGAAAATGAGGTATCACTCCTATTATCGCTTATAATGGATATACTAATTTTGCTTTGCATTTTAAAGCTTTCAGAAACCTTTACAAAGATTAGATTAGGTTAAATACCTTCACTGTTACTATATTTTATCCAAGAACTTTTCATGTGATGCCATCGATTAACATAATCAACTTAAGTCTCATACTATCTCTAGTTTATAAGAATTTGTTAATGCCTTGGTTTGGTAATTTTAAATAATGATCTTCCTAAAAATAATTTAGCTCATTTCATTAATTATAAATAGGTAGAATCTAAAATTGACCAAAATTTCATTAAGTGTTGGAAGGCCTTTTGTAACAAATTTGAACACAACATGTTGGAAGATAATCTCTTCCATTTGTTTACCAATGCTCTCCATCCTAAAATATAATATAGAGTCAAGACTCTCTCTCCAAAATCTTTGGTAGAATCCCTTGATTAAGCTAAACATTAAGATTTCCTCATAAAATAGTTTGAGCCTTCACAACCTACCTTAATAATTCATATGCGTATGAGATCTTAAAAAACATGCTACCAATGATGGTGTTACAAACACTTATAATTATATACATGCCATTCATGTTATTCTTCCTAGTGGACCCAATGAGGCAAATATTTCCCAAACTTTCATAGAAAGTCCCTCCTAGCCACCTGTTGGTTCCCAATTGTACACCTCTCTGATCTAGCCTTGTGCATTTGAAGCAAATGACAAACAAAAATGAAGAACCCACTAAAATGTCATTGCAGCTAGGGAAGGGTTCAACATCAAGAATGGACCAAAATTGAGAAAATGATTGGGAGATACCTACAAGGGGTATGGTTATTTCCCTATTACTTCTATCTCTACTTGAACCAAGGGGAGAGGACCTATGGGGTAGCTCGCTCATATGGAGAAATTCTATAGTTTACCCTCTATGGGAGTTAATAACACAAAGGGACACAAATTTAACTAGAACATAACCAAGCTTTCTCAATCCCCTCGAGTAGGGTTATCACACATAATGTGTAAATGTCCTAAACCAAAAATAAGCTACTAAAGATAGATAAATATGTGATCGTAACCTTCACTTTGACAATAACTTTAGACATCAATGAATTGGTGAGAGAGTATAACACTAAGTTTTAAAGCACATAGAGCAAACACATTTCAAATATGAAAAGATTCATTCATCTACAAGGCAAACAATACTTATGATATACAAATAATGTACTATATATAGGGCAAGAAAGGGTAAAACCAAGTTAATTTGAATTATAGATAAGGGTGTGGATGGATTAGCAAATGAGTATGGAGATGTTCACATAACAACTATGTTACCTTCATTTAAAAAATGATTTTTAGTTCAAAATAGACAAGATGAAATCATGCAAAAATGACCCTCAAAAGTTTACCTGAAACACTGCAAATAACCATTCAAGAATTCCTACTAGTTGAATTCATAAACCCAGGACTACCCTTAAGAAGGCTGTTAATTCCCTGTTCTCACATATCAAAAATGGAAAGGATTTTATACTCTAGTTTCGAACCCTAAATGACTACCATAAAGAAGCACACATCAGATAAATCCACTAAGCATGTAAAACAAAGCATTGTATTTCAACAATAGGAAGAAACAATGAATCATGAACAGATTCTATATATTAGCTAAATCAAAGTTGAATACAAGGTGTCTTAAAAATTACATATCATAACACCAAGCAAAATATTTTTGTAACAAGGGAGACATTTTGAATGCTCTCAAAACTTTCTAATGATTTTACAAGAAGAATCAATTTGGCATAAAAAAATTACATAGGTAGAAATCTCCTATGCTATAGCTTTGTACTCAAATATTAGCTGACCTTTGTAAAGGGACAAACCCCCTTTCCTTATACAATTTTATTTAAACTCAGCACACTCCTAAAGATGCTCCAACTGGAAGATTCTTTCTCGAGCTTGGAGTCTATTGTAACAAACTTAATTCCTCAAACTTGTGTTCATGCTTCCATGATGATAACAAACATGATACTCCATTATGGCAGAACATTTTCAGTTAGACACGTGGGGAATAACCCTACAAAGGACAAAACAACCTTTGTCCCTTTGCACAAAAAATAAAAGACATCCCTTTATTATACACATGGTTATTCAAACTAACTTTGAAAGGGATGTGCCACTAATGGGTGGAGTATAACAATTTCTAAGTGGGAAACAAGAATAAAGAATAAGAGAGAGAAAAAGAGAAAATAATATTTTTAGCTAAGAAGAAACCAAAATGATTGGTTATGCTCAAAAATCAATATTGATAATCGAATCCTTTGCCAACTTGTTCTTGTAATTAGTATACCTGTCAATCATAGAGATGACATCTTTTTGATCTGGTCCAGCTTGGTATTTGAATTTGACATCAGATTCCTCCAACCAAGTGGTGATATTTTGAATTATGGCCTATTTTCACCCAATGAGCACTTTGAGTAGGTCACAATCCTTCTCAAGTGCTACTATCTTATTTTTTAGGGATCAAAATCTCTGTGAGGTGCATCAATGAGGTTTTTTAGAGCATTATGTATTGTCCCTTCTATCAAATCACCTGCCCCATCAAGGTTCACCATTTTTATAAGGGTGGTGTCTATTTCCTTGGTAGCGATCTTGAGAGATTGCTCTTCTCCTTTTAAATCAAAGATGCCCTCCTTGAGCACGACCAACCAATGCTTTATTTCCAATAGATATTCCTTGGGATTTTTGTGATCATCTAAAGAGACAATTTTCTCTATCGTTAAAACAACACTGTCCATATTGTAAATTTCATCTACCTTAAGCTAGATCTTCAACTAGTTTTTTATGTCTACATCATAAAGAGACATCTAGGTTTCATAATATTTCCACTTATCTATTATGTCATCCAAGCATTCTAATGTTGAATGGATGATTTCTTTGGCCCAGGTGCTCAGATCTTCTTGCCATTCTTCTATAGCCCACCCTCTAGATTTTAGCTCATCACCTCAACCAAAGTCTAGTGACCCCATGGGGAAAAGAGGAAGGTCTGGAGTCTTAATGGTAGTTAGAGTCATTGCCTTTGGCTTACTCAATAAATCTTACAAGTATTGGATCATAGCCTGATTTTCTACTTTCAGCTCTTCCATGGTGGCTTTATCTTTGTCCATCCTTTGTGCCACCATGTTAGCTAGAATCTATGAACTGTTCTTTAACTCCTTCCATGATGGCTCCTTGAGATTATAACTATAAATGGGGTAACTCTCTAAGGGAGAATTTTTATTCAATGCATCAGGAGGGGTAATAGCTACCTCAACATTTCTTTCCCCCTTGTCTGTGTAAGTGGTTCTGAAGTAAGTTTTAGCCTTCTTAAGGGGATTAGCCTTATGATTTTGAATGATCTCTATTACATGAATGTCCCCTATTTTTCTCATGACATCTTCCTTTTTTTTCACTTGTTCCATGACCTAAAGAAGGGGTTTAGTTTAGAAACCATTGAGGTTGCAGACATTATGGAAAGCCTTTACTCAATGTGAGGTTGTGCTAATGAAGAGGCAACTGTATGGAGTGCTATGGGCTTGGGTGGTGGGATCAACACAAATTGTTTAATGTCATCATCACTATCATGCTCTTTTCCATCCCCTTTTGTTTCATGATTTTCTTCCAATGTTGGCCCTACCTACTTCAAAACTTCAAAATTTGACCCTAGCTAGTGGGACTCCATGAGCAATTTCTTGATGGAGCTCTCTTGTGCTATGGTTTGGATGGAAGGCTTGGTAACCACCTTGCTTCTTTATTTGTTTGAACCCCTAGGTCAGGAAAGGCTATGGTGACCTCCTTGCTATATTCAGGCAACTCTTCACTGATCATGGCCTCAAGGCTTTTATTGTGGATTGGATCATGAACTTTGATGAGAGGAAGGAGATCTTGGGGTACTTCAATAGAAGTAACACTTCCCAAGATATCCTCCTCAACATCTTTATTTGCTGGATCCAACTCTTTATTTGCCTCTAAAAGGGTGGGGGTACCCTTTTATAGGTTTTCTCCCCCATCTCCCTCTACCTCTACACTATTAGTGGGGACTTGGTCACCATGTTCTAACTCTTTCTCAATTCCCCCATCAGGTCCTTAACTGTCCTCATCTTCATGAACCCTATCCTAACTAGGTGACTAGGAGATGACATTTTTAACAAATGTCTCTATATCTGAGGAGGCCTGCCTCTTTCTCAAGAGGGACTTAGGCCTAGATGGCTGCCTCTACTCCAACCTATACAAATTCATCAAATGACAAAGGATCATCTAAGGTTAAGGCACCCTCCTCATCACCTTTACTTTCTATCACATGTACCTCTTATTTTATGGACTAGTCCTATGTCAAGGCCTTTATTGGGGTTTATGGCCTCTCCTTGTGAGTCCTTTTCCTAGTCTTTACTTGGGGAGGGGTGAAGGTTTACTATTTATTCATTACTTCAGCTATTGGTCTACCTTCATCTAAATCTTCCTCCTCACTAATGTCCCTCACTCTCTAGGCATATGAGGTTTGGTCCTCTATTATCTTGACATGAATTTCCTTAGAGAGCGGGTCTTTGAATGCAACCTCCCTTTTCTTCATAGGTGATTTACTTTGGGGTTGCATACTCTTCTGGACTCTTTTTGGCCTTGGTTGCTCCTCTTGGTCTTCCCCTCTTCTTTTTATTGCATATGTCACTAGGGGAGAATGGACTACTTTTTGTTGTGTGGGTGGAGCATGCAGAACCGTAGCCAAGGTAATTATAAGAGCAACCATTGGAATGGTTAGAATTACTAGGGTTCCCTTTCTTGAAATGGAAATGGGGATAGTACTAGCCATCATGATCTACCCTATAAGAATCTTGTCCTAGTTCTCTACCAAGCTTGTTATTTTTGAAAAGGATAACCCAACCTTAGATTGTGCCACTATTATCTTCTCTATGTCCATCAGTTGGGTGAAATTGATATCCTTAAGCTTGCATTTGCCCTTACTGGTTGTAGCTGAAGATGGAACCATAGAGTCACCATTATATCCTAGGAGAAAGGCCTTCCACTCCTTAACCTACCTTAATTATTGAAGAGTAAGAGTGTCATATGTGCTGAGGTTGACCCCATGCTCCTTAAGCCATCTAAAGGTTTTCTTCATAATTCACACTGATCTCCCAGGGATGGAAACATCCTCTTGAGTACTAAAATCTAACTAAGCAATGGGTTGGGATTTAATATTATTGGTGTTGTACATTGAAGACAATGATAATTTATCATCCATCATGTCTTTTGGGATGGGAACAATGTTGTAGGCTATGACTTTCTGCATAGTCAGTCTCATAAATTCCAATTTTTGAACATCTTCCTCTGTGGTGAAGTCAAACCAAATGTCCTCATTATGAGACTTATGCAACATTACATTAATGCCCATGTTTATCAACCTCCTGATGTCAAAATTGGGTTAGGGTGGCATTTTATCAAGTATATATGAGTTCATCTCCTATTATAAACCCTTTGCCTTAACCACAAAAGGACATGAATAAAACCCTATCACCATAGGAAATTTGAAATGATTGTTTATCTTTTTTGCTACAATCATTTCATGTAGTGGTACCATTTGCTGGCTTAGCTCCATCACTGCCAACTTGTTATCCAGGTACATGGGCAATTTGAGTGGGCATCTAGAATAACCACTTACACTGATGTATGTGAATGTTTTGAACTATATATTAGTGGCACCATATTTCTCAATTACTTGCTTGGTAGTTATAAACATTCTATTCAGGGTTCTTAACGGGAAGAAGACACTCATCAATTCATTGAAAAAACAGTTATAAACTTTATAAATTTTTTTCTTGAATCCTTCTAGGGTAACCTCTAGATATACCTCATATGTTTTTAGTCCTAAAATATTCCTGGTGAGCCCTTGGAAAGTCCTATTGTGCACAAGGCTGTACATCAAATAAGAAGACATATAAAAGGTACCTACAAATGTTTCTTTAGAAAGAATTGTAGCTTGGAGCTGCATCATTTGTACATGTATGTTGTCACTAAGTATGGATGCCTAGTCCAACTTTTTCTTTCTCTCTAACATGTAGATCATAATTAAAAACATCCATGGCTCAAACTTTTCTATGGTAGGCATCTCATAAATCTTGGTGGCCATGGTAATGATGCATTGGGGCAACTCATTAAACTCTATTATCTTTAAGCTCTTGGACATTTGGGAGACCTTTTGTCTCTTCTTGGCTAAGCAACAAGTATTGAAAATATCCCAGATATCTTTGTCCTTTTTTTCATATTTTTGGCATTCCTCTAAGGAGAGTGAAATGCCTTCTAGCTAGGGAGGAATTCCTAACATGGTGCTAAGGGTTGAAGGGGTGAAAGAACATATAATAGAATTACCACCATCAACAACAGTCATTGTGTCTAGTTGGTATGCTTGAGCACATGCACTAATGAGTTTTGGGTATGGAGCAACCAAGGGGAATACTGCTATAGGTACAATGTAACTAGTGCCAACATTGGCAATTACTTAGGGGGGTAAGATTATTGTAGAACATTCAATAGATTCCCAAAATCCAAACCCATAACATCAGTTTCTTTAATTGAATCCAAAATTGAAACAAATTTGCCTTTTATTGCAGTAGAAGATGCAACCATTTTTCTAATTCTTAAATGTAACATTTATATACCAGATAAACTCTTCACTCAAATATCCCTTAGCTACCTCTTAACTCTTTTCAAAGAACACAAGACAAGGAGAAAATGGGAAACTTACTATTTAATTTGGAAGGCTATTCACACTAGAATTTGAAAGTTTGTGAAGAATTCACTGCAATCACGTTCTTGCACTGCACTTAGCTCAGACACATATAACTCAAAATCATGAATGTAAGCTCTGAATGCAAAGTGTAATTTTAGAATGAAGACAAATACCTAAGTTATAGTCCCTTGCATCTCAAGATTAGGGCTACCATTAATGCGCTAAAACCTAATGACTAATCACCACCTACTTCTCATTAATTGCTTGAGCCTTATTCAAAAAAGAGAGGGAAAACATATACACTCCCCTATTATGCCAAATAGTGCTCTTTGTAAGGTGTAGAGTGACAAGAGTGGGACATGCATTTATGGCATCTTTTTGGGCCTCTAAGGATGTTTCACCTTTTCACTTATTATTTTTTAGAGGTGTAGAAGTGCAATAAGCTCCAAATCCTCTCTTGGACCAAGAACAACATGAGTCATAATTTTATCTCACAAGTCTGGGCATTTGGGCCTTTGAGTTTTTTTTTCAGATTATTCCCACCAAAAAGTAAGTGGGGCAATCTTCAAAAATTGGCCAAAACTAAATTTTTTTCGAGGAGATACCATGTGGCATCACTTTTTCTTACAAGTTTGGATAGTTGGGCTTTAGAGACTTTAAGCACCTTGCCCTATACATAGTAAGAGGGTAAACTTTTAGAACAAGCCCAAAACATCTGAAGCCCTAAGAATATACCACATGTCCAATTTAGACATGAGTTTGGACTTCTCGGCCACTTTTACAATTTTGCACTAGTTCACCTTATTCAGGGAAGGTGCAAGATTTCCCTGACCCTTAATAACACTTATGAAAAGTCTCTTAAGATAAATACATGCCTCTATTTCAATTCATTGGGCTATTTCACACCTTAATCATAAAAATACATCAAGTCTAAATCAGCAATTTCATTCGAAGTCTCAAAAACCTCTCTCTTGAGCATAAAGTATCCAATCTAAGCACAAAGAAAAGCTTGGTCATACCTTTATCTTCTCACCATGAATTCTCCTGCCATGGGAATTTTAATCAATATTTCATGATTCCTTCAGAGCTATCGAGAGTAACTTCCATCTTGAGAAAGTACCCCTCAATAATTTGGCAAGGAGTGAGAGAACACTTACCATTTGGTGAAAGTAAGTACATGTACATGACTAATCATGAATATGTATTTTGATCTTTTGATGGGATGAGGCAAGTGATTAAAATAGGGGCCATTTTGCTTTAGTGAAAATTTGGGCACCAACATAGGCTCTTGCTTAGGGATGGGTACCACTAGTGGGTACATAGGGAACATCAAACTGATCGCCTATCCAATGGGCCACAGAGTCCAAGGATTTCAACATAGAGTTACAATAAGGCAGCCCAAAATGACCAACAAAAAAAAAGGGAAGGAAAAAACTATACAAAGATAGACAATCGCCAGACTGTAAAGATGGGAAAGGAAAACACATTATATACATATTTACATAGGCAATCATGGACTCAAATCAGGAAATGCTTGAGGTGTTTGCCATTAACTAGAAATTATAAAATTTCTCCATCAATATCTCTAAGATAAAATGTATGGTTCCTTATGTTGGTTGAATATTTTTTCGATCAGCGTACTGATAAACAAAATAGGTCTGATCAACCAAAGTAGGAAGATTAGTCATCCAAATGTGTAGATTTACCACATCAGAAGGGGAATGATCTCTCCTCTCATCAAGGGGAGGTTCCCTATAGGTATGCTATATATATTAACAAAAAATAATACTCAAGGGTAGGATAAACCATCCATCTCTCTTTCTTCAGAGATGATGCGTGCAAATCAAAGGAAAAAACTCAAGGGAAATGATAGACAACACTCCTCTTCTTTCAGAAGTACTATTTAGAAAACCATAAGAATACTCCTGGTAGTAAATGCAAAATGTAACTAAGGATCTAGTAACCATCAAATTGAGATGCAACACAAAGTCTCCACTTGAATTGCTCAAGAGTAAGATACGAAGGACAATGAGGGCACAAAGTCGTCCCAAGGTCCTTTACACATAAATGAAAAGAAAACACACTAAAGGAAATTATGGGGGCACAAAGTCTCTCCACAGTTGACTCTTCAGGACACCTTCCTGACTACTGTCACTAATTCTGCTTGTTGAATTAAAGGAACATAAAATATATCAAGGAAAAAGACAGAAGAACAATTTCCCCAACAACAAAGATATCATAGCACAAAGTCTGAAAAGTCACTTGCTTTCTTATTCCAATAACAAAATATGATCAACAAACTAAGCTCAAAGTCTCAGAAATGCCTTTCAATTTGGGCAGAGTTTCATTCTGATTGTCAAAAAGAGATGAATTTATAATAAAAGAGAGTCCCTTATATAGCCACTTCAAGGACTCAAGAATAGTAACACATCATGTTGCATTGAAATCTATTAAGAAGATAGGCTAGAATTTAGGGGCATCTACCCATTTATTTTTCTCAATGCAAAAAAACAAGTCACGTTATTGAAAGTTTGCAACTTCCAATGTCCACCTAGTGATCTAATCTTTCTCCATCGTTCCTCCTTTTTTGGTTAATTGAATCCGGTCCTAGATTCAATTTGCTATTCTGTTCCTTCCTCGCTTTCTACTGGTCTTGGCCTTAAAGCCTGTGAATGCATTTGGGTCTATAGATTACAAGGATCAATGACTATTTTATGAGCTTTGAAATTGACGTTCACATGCCTGTCACCATGTTTTCAATAGATAGTTCCCTGTCTTGAATTTGACATCTTCGGGCGTGTCATCCCTTGGTCCTTCTTTGACTTTTTTGGTTGGCTTTTTTCAAAAAGAACCTGCCCTTTCAAGCCTTAAGAAATGATCTACTTTGGGTCGAGAAGAGCCCCCCACAAGGGTATTTACCCTTCGGGCAGTCTTTGGATGGCCTTCGAGCTTCTTATTTTACATCTTCCCGAAGGGAAGGTGACCCTTCAGCTTCAGGGAAGTGTCATTCTATTTGGCAGCTAAGAGTCCCCTGTAAGGGTACCTACCTTTCGGGGTCCTTCGACGGCCTTTTGCGACTTTCCTATAGACTGTTTTTGTGGGCATTTTCCTCGGGCTTTTCCTCGCGGACAAAAAGTCCATGGAAAATGTTTCGATCGCTTTGCCTCTATAAAAATTTCTTTGGGATTTCTGCCCATAGCTTCTTTCCTAAATTCTTTCAAACTTTTTTTCTGAAGGAATTCCTTTGGACAAAAGTCTGAAGGAATTATGCCTTAGAATTTTTCAAATGCCTTAAACAAAAATCTGAAAGAATTTACCTTTGTGGCCTTCTTTGGAAATGACCCTTTCGAAGGGTACTTCTATCGACTAACAGCCCTCCGCAAGGGAACTTGTCCTTCGGGAGCTCTCTTGAACTTTTACATTTGAACTGCTCCTTTGAACCAAGGTGATGAACCAACTATTGAACTATTTGATTGAACTACTTGGTTGAACCAAACGTTGAACTGCTTGGTTAAACAAAAATGGTTCAAGCCGATGAACCCTTTTATTAAAACAAGTCTTTGAACCAAGAAAATGAAGCAAAGTGTTGAACCAAGCTGATGAACTACTTTGTTGAACCATTTCGTTGAACCAATCTGTTGAACCAAGCTTTGAACCAAAATGGTTCAAGCCAGTGGTTCAATTGAATGAACTGAGCCTTTGAACCAAGTGGATGAACTAAGCATTGAACCACTTGATTGAACCCACCTTTGAACCAAAAGATGTTGAACCAAGCTTTGGTTCAATGGTTCAAATGAAGCCTTGAACTGACTGATGAACTAGTTGATTGAACCAAAGGATGAACCAAAGCATTGAAACAAAGCAGATGAACCACCTGAGTGAAACAAAGCGTTGAATTGCTTGGTTGAACCAAGCCATTGAACCGTTCCTTTGATTGAACCCACCATTGAACCTATTAAACTTTGAACTCGTTGAACCTTTGAACCAAAGTGGTTCAATGGTTCAACGGTTCAAGCCTTCTTTGCTTAGATGCTTGCTGATGGAGATTTTTGGTTGAACCAAGGCACTAAACCAATCTCAAAAATGACCAAGTGTTAGAAACTGATTCTTTTGGTTGAACCCACCTGTAGAAGTCTTTGAACCTGTAGAAACGAACCTGCCTACAGAGTCTGTAGAAATCAAGTCTATAGAAATCAACCTATAAAGCCCATTGAACTTGGCCTGTAGAGTCCGTAGATTCCTGAGAAGTTTGAAAAATGAGGAATTTGAATGCCCAGGACAAATTTTAGAAAAAGAGACAATTTTGGTCTGTAAGACCAAAATAGTTCAAATTTTGTCCTGAAAATGAGTGATATTTTTGGGGGACAATAGCTGGTTCCAGTTAGGAACTTTTATCAATTGCAAAAAGAATGGAAGGGAGTAGAATCTAGAATCTCTAGTGTCTTCATGTGTACCATTGGGCTACAAAGTCATGCTACCCAAAAATGGAATGCATCAAAAATGAAAACAAGCAAAGTAAAATAGAATTAAAATTATATAAATATACATATGTATCGATGAAATCATCTGATACTTCAAGAATTGAAGTATTTTAGATGCTACTTCTTGAGAGACAGTGAAAATAGTGCTTTATTCTGGTAAACCAATAGGAAACCATTTTGCCCCCAGAAACAGTGACGGGAAAATGGAGCTCTCCACCAGGAAACCAATTTTCTATGTCTTCCTCTTGGCCTTTTCTTCTTTTTGCTCCGTGGCAGGACGTAGTCTTCAAACTGAAAACCATAACTCCTTGCTCTCCCTGCAAAGGGTTCCTTTGCCTGATTTTGATTTGTAGCAGCATGGTCCATCATCATAACTTGCTGTTCTGTTGGTCCAATCAAACATATGCTTTGATTGTCAGCATCAAACCCTTGACAAACCATCAGCTTAGCATCTCCTTTATTGTGAAGGAGTTTGACGTCTTCACCCTAAGCAATCTTCAATCTGGGCAACAAAGATTCATATCTAGCTGTGTTGTTGGTGTTGCTGACTTGAAAATTGCATGAAGGAAGAATATCTCCTTGAGGAGATATCAACACAGACCCAACTCCACCTTTGGTGGAAAAATTGCTGCCATTAGATTTTAGGATCAAAACATCATCAGACGCTGATTTCCTATCAGATTTCTCTTCATTAGAGATGGAAGATCCTTCCTTACTTGTATGTGCCCTACCAATTCTCTTGAAGTCTTGTTTGGATCAATTCCTAGATTGTCAGCTACAAGACTTTCATCTATAGAAACATGAACATCCTCTCTGGTAAATAAATAATTACCTCTGCTTGAAGACTCAAATAGAATTTATGCTGCAGGGGCTGATGTTTGGGTGACCACATATTTTGCCTCCTTTTCAGGGAGCAATCTCTTAATTACGCCTTGGAGAGGAATCCTTACTTCAGACAGATCCATCCTTAGTTCTCCTCCCACGTCCTTGCAAAAATTTTGTCCAAGCAAAATGCCATAGGATGCTGGGACCTCAGCCACCAAGACAATCATCTTGATTCTCTTGTCTAGAAAGGCTACCAATGCAAATTAGGCATCTTTAATTTGCCTCAACAATGGTATTTGCTTGTTATCCATGGAAAAACATCTCCCAAAAGTTTTGGTCAATGTGAGACCCAGAGACTCAACTACTTTAGTAGGCATGACATTGTCAGATGCCCCAAAATCAATGATGCAATTGTTGAGCTGATAACCATTTATTAACAGGGAAACATAGAAAGGTTCTATTTTCCCAGGGGTAGCTAAAGGAGTAATGATAAGATTATTTATAATGGGCATGTTCTTTGGGGAATCAAGAATTATTTTCTTAACCTCTTGTCTTGTAGGGATGATTTGGTTCTTGACACATTAGACCAACCTATCCAATTGATCACGATTGGACTACAAATATTCAAATTCAGACATTTGAATTTTTGTCTTTTTGACATGATCGATTATGTCAAATGGCTGAATTGAGCTAGGTACAGAGAAAGGTACTTAAACTTTTTGAGTTTTAGGAGGGATGGGAGGAGGGCTGGTTTGTGAGATTGAAGTAGAAGGTGAAGGTGAAATTGATGTACTTACATTTTGGGTGATCACCAGATCCTTTGACTAAAAAGGCAGAGTGGTTCCATGCTTAGCAATTGTAATTGATGGTTGAGGTTGCTCTTCTGTCTTCCCTTTATCAGCTTACTGGACTGATTGGTTCTTGGACCTAGTAAACACTGCATATGATCCATCAATAGCTTCTTCTTTACTTTTAGGTTCATTCTGGTGTGCATATGATCCATCAATAGCTTCTCCTTTACTTTTGGGTTCATTCTGGTAGTTCAAGAAACCAATGTGGGAGTCGCTAGCTGATTCTTCTTGATCCTCCATGAAGAGATCAATGTCATTTTCTTGCTCAAACTCAGGTTGGAAAGAGAAAGCATGTTTTGTTTCCAAATATCCAACTGCTGAGTTGGTTGGAGGAGCTTCAAGGGCAAGTTTACCTTGTGGGGGAGGAAGGTGATTCTATTGCCCTTGATTCCTGGTAGCATTGCCTTTATATGAATGATTTGGAAATGTCCTTTTTGGCATATCTCTGTATGAAGGAGTAGAAGACATTCCTTGCACCATTTGCTTTTTCAAGGCTAGCACTTCATTTGCCAGCTTTTGCACCATTAGATCAGTGGTGCCTATAGATGCATATTCAGAAAATGTTGAGGATCTATTTCTGTTTGGATCTCTTCTTATCTTCCCTGCTAAGATGAGATCATCTTCTACCTCAGTGGCCAAAAGTTGAGCTACAACAAGATCTATTTGACTAGCACGTCTCAAAAGAAAACTAACTTCAGGGAACTAAGAATTAATGAAGAAGCATTTGAGATTCTTAGCTGTAGGTCAAGCTATTACAGGAATTCTATTCCTCAGTTTGTCAAATTTGGCTATGAAGTCTCTCATTGGTTCATGAGGCTCTTTCTTCATCTATGTAAGTTGAGCTAGAAGTGCATGTGCATCTTCTACAAGTTTGAATCTGGCTTCAAACTTATCTTTGAGAGTATTCTAATCAGTTACTGACCAAGCCTGTAGATGATAAAACCAATCTATAGTGGCACCTTGTAATGTTTCTACAAATAGCCTGACTGCTACATCTTTAAATTCTACTCCAATTACTCCAAAAGCTATGCTGAACGCTGCAATGTGTTCATCAAGATGAACTTTCTCATCACCATAGAATTTGGGGAAGTTCTTCCTTGAACTGCGTGGAAGCTCATGTAGAGGTGGAGTAAGATTGAGAGGACCAAAAGTATTACCCCAGGGGCCTTAAACTACCATTATAGGATTATGAAAAGGAGGGATAACAAATCTCAGAGGGGTAATTATTGGCAAAGCTTTATCAACAATAGAAGTAGATACTTTGTCTGGCAATGGAGATCTGACTTTAGTAGGAGGAAAGCTCTTGGTTCATTGGAGATGAGATGGTGAAGGAAACAGATCAAAATCACTTTGTTGTACCAACTAGAATACAAGGTCAATAATACCTTTAGCCCTTTGGCTTCGTGTATACCTTGAATCTGCCATATTGTGAAACAAAAATGGGAAAAGAATTGACCTTGCTTTAGTTTGCAACTTAAGGCTTTAAATTATGCATTCTTTCTCAGTTAGTGTGGAGGTGAATGGTAAGGCTATAAATGGATAATGGGTTATTATGATAATGGGTTTATCCCTAGCGGAGTCGCCAAAAACTATTGGTTGAATATTTTGTCAATCAACATATTGATAAACAAAATAGGTCTAATCAGCCAAAGTAGGAAGATTAGTTGTCCAAATATGTAGGTTTACCACATCAGAAGGGGACTGATCTCTCCTCTCATTAAGGGGAGGTTCCCTATAGGTATGATATATATATATATATTAATAAAAAATAATACTCAAGGGTAGGACAAACCATCCATCTCTCTTTCTTCAGAGATGATGCATGCAAATCAAAGGAAAAAACTCAAGGGAAATGACAGACAACACTCCTCTTCTTTCAGAAGTACTATTCAGCAAACCACAAGAATACTCCTGGTAGTAAATGCAAAATGTAACTAAGGATGTAGTAACCAACAAATTGAGATGCAGCACAAAGTCTCCACCTGAATTGCTCAAGAGTAAGACACGAAGGACAATGAGGGCACAAATTCATCCCAAGGTCCTTTACACAGAAATGAAAATAAAACACACTAAAGGCAATTATGGGGGCATAAAGTCTCTCCACAGTTGATTCTTCAGGACACCTTCCTGACTACTGTCACTAATTCTGCTTGTTGAATTAAAGGAACAAAAAATATATCAAGGAAAAAGACATAAGAATAGTTTCCCCAACAACAAAGATATCACAGTACAAAGTCTGAAAAGTCACTTGATTTCTTATTCCAATAACAAAATATGATCAAGAAACTGAGCTCAAAGTCTCAGAAATGCCTTTCAATTTGGGCAGAGTTTCGTTCTGATTTTCAAAAAGAGATGAATTTACAATAAAAGAGAGTCCCTTATATAGCCACTTCAAGAAGGACTCGAGAACAGTAACACATCATGTTGTATTGAAATCTATTAAGAAGATAGGCTGGAATTTAGGGGCATCTACCCATTTGTTTTTCTCAATGTAGAGAAACAAGTCACGCTATTGAAAGTTTGCAACTTCCAATGTCCACTTGGCGATCTGATCTTTCTCCATCATTCCTCCTTTTTTGGTTAATTGAATTGGGTCCTAGATTCAATTTTCTATTCTGTTCCTTCCTCACTTTCTACTGGTCTTGGCCTTAAAGCCTATGAATGCATTCAGGTCTGTAGATTACAAGGATCAATGACTATTTTATGAGCTTTGAAATTGACGTTTACTCGCCCGTCACCACATTTTCAATGGTTAGTTCGCTGTCTTGAATTTGACATCTTTGGGCACGTCATCCCTTGGTCCTTCTTTGGCTTTTCTCATTGGCACTTTATAGAAAGAACCTGCCCTTTTGGGACTTAAGAAATGATTCACTTTGGGTCAGGAAGAGCCCCCTGTAAGGGTATCTGACCTTCAAGCGGTCTTTGAATGGCCTTTGTGCTTCTTGTTTTACATCTTCCTGAATGGAAGGTGACCCTTCAGCTTTGGGGAAGTGTCCTTCTATTTTGCAGCTGAGAGTCCCCTGCAAGGGCACCTACCTTTCAGGGTCCTTCGGCAGCCTTTCACGGCTTTTTTGTGGACTATTTCTACGGGAATTTTCCCTGAGCTTTTCCCCACAAAAAAAAAGTCTGTGGAAATATCCCACGGACAAAAATTCCACAAAAAATGTTCCAATCACTTTGCCTCTTTGAAAATTTCTTTGAGCTTTCTACCCGCAGCTTCTTTCTTGAATTCTTTCAGACATATTGCCTGAAGGAATTCCTTCAGACAAAAGTTTGAAGGAATTATGCCTTAGACATTTTCAAATGCCTTAAACAAAAATTTGAAAGAATTTACCTTTGCAGCCTTCTTTGAAAATGACCCTTCCGAAGGGTACTTTTATCGACTAAGTGCCCTCCACAAGGGCACTTGTCCTTCGAGAGCTCTCTTGAACTTTTACATTTGAACCGCTCCTTTGAACCAAGGTGATGAACCAACTGTTGAACCATTTGATTGAACTGCTTGGTTGAACCAAACGTTGAACTGCTTGGTTGAACCAAAATGGTTCAAGCCAATGAACCCTTTGATTGAACCAAGTCTTTAAACCAAGTGAATGAAGCAAAGTGTTGAACCAAGCCAATGAACCACTCTATTGAACCATTTCATTGAACCAAACTGTTCAACCAAGCTTTGAACCAAAATGGTTTAAGCTGATGGTTCAATTGAATGAACCGATCCTTTGAACCAAGCAGATGAACTGAGCATTGAACCACTTGATTGAGCCCACCTTTGAACCAAAATATGTTGAACCAAGCTTTGGTTTAACGGTTCAAATGAAGCCTTGAACCAACTGATGAACCATTTGATTGAACCAAAGCATTGAAACAAATTGGATGAACCACCTAAGTGAAACAAAGTGTTGAACCGCTTGGTTGAACCAAGCCATTGAACCGTTCCTTTGATTGAACCCATCATTGAACCAAAAGCATTGAACCTATTGAAATTTAAACTCATTGAACCTTTGAACCAAAGTGGTTCAATGGTTCAACGGTTTAAGCCTTCTTTACTTAGATGCTTGCCGATGGAGATTTTTGATTAAACCAAGGCATTGAACCAATCTCGAAAATGACCAAGTGTTAGAAACTAATTCTTTTGGTTGAACCCACCTATAGAAGTCTTTGAGCCTGTAGAAATGAACCTACTTGGAGAGTTCGTAGAAATCAAGTCTGTAGAAATCAACCTATAAAGCCCATTGAACTTGGCCTGCAGAGTTCCTAGATTCTTGAGAAGTTTGAAAAATGAGGAATTTGAATGCCCAAGACAAATTTCAGAAAGGGAAGAGACAATTTTGGTCTGTAAGACCAAAATAGTTCAAATGTTGTCCTAAAAATGAGTGATATTTTTGGTGGACAACACCTTATTTGATAATCAATAGTGTAAGGGCCCATCCATAGGGAATCAAACTTACCATGTTTTCCTTTGTCCTCATACATGCTATCCCATAATAGAACTAAATCACCAACTTGAAAGGTTCTTGGGGTGACTTTCTTATCAAAGATATTTTTGAGGTGCTCTTTAAACATTACATGCCTTTCATGAGCTTGTCATCGATACTCATTGAGGTTAATGATTTTATCAATTCTATCTTCCTAGTGGTTCACTTCCCCCTCATTCTTAGCTATTTATTGCATGAATTGGTAGGTGGATAACTATATATTCAGGGGTGATATAATATTCAGGGGTAATATAGGAGTTCCATAAATAAGCTCAAAAGGGCTCTTCTTAGTAGATCTCTTTGGAGTTAGCCTGTCCACCCAGACAACAAACTTCAACTGCTCACTCCATTTTCTTTTGTTACCATCCAGGGTCCTTTTGATGAATTTTAACAAATTCTTATTGTTAGACTCGACCTACCCATTTCCTTGCAAATTATGACTGGAGGCATATGCTAGATCAATCCCATATTCCTCAGATAGTGCACTTAATTTTTTGGCTGTAAAGCACATAGCATTATCACATATAACCTTGATTGGCACTCCAAATTGACAAATTATGTTAAACAAAAAATCAATGACCACCTAGTGATTATATCTTTTAGTGGGGATTGCTTCAACCCATTTTGTGAAGTAGTCAATAGCCACTAAAATCCATTTGTGACTAGAAATTGAGGCATCTGATATTTTAGCTATGAAATCCATCCACCATTTGCTTAAAAGGTCCCTTAACAGATACCAATTGTAGGGGAAGTGATCCAAATGCCTTCATTTTTCCAAAAAATCAATGACATTCCTCACATCTTCTTACCTTGGCATTAACATCCTAGAAGAAGGTGGACCGCCAATACCCAACCCTCATAATCTTATGTACAGTGACTTTAGGAGTGAAGTGACCACCACACACACCATTATGGAACTCTGTAATCACTAAAGAAATCTCTTTTTCCACCAAACATCTCAAGAAGACACCATCTAGGTTTCTCCACGCTAGATCATCTTGTACTAGAAGATATTTTTGAGATACTAACTTCTGTGTCCTTTGATTTTTGTCTAAATAGGAGGGGAAATTTAGATTTTTTAGATAATAGATTATATATTTATACCATGGAGATTGGCTATATTTAGACTCGGGGTTTTCAACTACTCTTTCTACATTATTTACCTCCATAACCTGTAAATTTTCTTCAATCATCAGCTTAGCCAAGCCCATACCCCTAACCAACTTAGTAGTCTATATCTCTAGGTCATATTCTTGAAGCTTGTTGACCCATCAACATCTTTTGTCAGTAGCTTCATTTTGAGTCGATATGTCCTTTACCATAGTATGAGGAACATAGGCCACAATCTTTGAACTCAAAATGTAAGGTCTAAACTGCTTGATAGCCTTCAAAAGGGAAAAGGCTTGTTTTTTCATTATGGTATATCTCAACTTAGATCCTTGTAGTTCCTTGTTGAAAAAGGCAATTGGTTGCTCATGGCCTTCATCATTCTTTTGTAGTAGCACTGCGGCAATAATATGCATGGAGGTGAATGAAAAGATTTGGAAATATTTCCTATAATCCAGACTAGCAAGCATTAGGGTAGTTTTTAAGGCTACCTTGATATCTTGAAAAGACTGAGTAGCCTTCTCCTCCCACTTTATAATTTGATCCTTTTTAGCATATAAGTGATAGGTAGAGTAATCTCTAGAAATTTGGAAACAAATCTTCTAACAAAATTAATCTAGCCAAAGAACGATTGAATACCTTTCTTAGTATGTGGGATGGGTACTTTGTCGATGGCCTCCACCCTCTTAGGATCTATCATAACACCTTATTGGGAAATAATGTGTCCTAGAAACTTCACCTTTTGTACCCTAAAGTGGCATTTTTTAGGATTAAGGGAAATCTTGAACTCTCTGCACCTGACCAACATTTGTTCTAAATGCACTAAGTGGTCACTTCTTCTTCTAGAGTACACTATAACATCATCCTAGTACACATAAATGAATTGGTTGATTAATCTAGTGAAGGCTACATCCATAACTATCTGAAAATTGGTACCTACATTCATCAAACCAAATAACATTCAAATATACATGTAGGTGTCCCATGGGGTAGTGAAAGCAGTCTTGGACATTTTAGACTCCTTCACTACCACCTGGTTGTAACTGAAAAAGCCATCCAGAGTAGATGATAGCTTAGATCTGATGACATCTTGTAACATGTTATCCATGTTAGGCAATAGATAATTATCCTTTAGAGAATCCTTGTTTAAATGTTTAAACTCAGCACAAAGCCAGATGTCTCTATTTTTTTCCTAATAGGGAATAGGTTTGCCACCCAAGATGAATATATGATGGGTTGAATTATTCCACCATCTCTTAACTTCAACTCCTCCTGCATCTTAGTGGCCAATTTGGGGTTGATTAGCCATTACTTCTAGTGGAATGGTTTTATATCATGGTGAAGAGGAATAATATGTTGGAATAAATACTCTCAATAGGCTTTCAACTCTGAATATGAGCATGCTAAGAAATCTTGGTTCTTCTTTACTAACATAATAAATTATCTTTTTTTATTTTTCACTTAAATGAGTGCCTAGCCTAATTTTATTTGGCTTTTTTGTTGTCCTAATATTAGTCTCAGTTATGTCCTTTGATATGGAAATGTTCCTAGATTTGACTCTATCATCTCCATCAAAGGTTGCTTCAGGCTAACCAATCCTCTTGGGATAGTATTAGTCTTCATCTGGAATATTTATTTTCCATACAAAGTTTCTTTTCCATCACAAACTTGTACCATAGAGTCCTAATCTATGATATTTTAATTTCATTTATGCAACACAGAAACCTCTTTATTTGTTCATCATTGTCAAAGACTTGCTAATGATTGATGTTATCTGGGATATAAGACTTTACCAATATCTCAACCTCATATTCACAAAGAAGACCCTCATGTTTAGCATTAAATTCTACAACTCTCTTTACTAGCATATTTTCCAAGTGATTAAGCTCTCGAGCATGGTACTAACTATTAAAATCTTTAAACCATTCCAAGAAGTCCCATACACTATTCTAGTACTGCTTCAACCTCTTATGCTTTATGGTGTAAACACTTTAGACTTGTTTCACCACTACTTCCAAATCACCCTTGACCAAATTTTTTTTGAATCCACATTCTCTAGTGATCTAGAGACCAATCAAGAGTGCTTCATATTTTATAATATTGTTAGTGCACTCAAAAGCTATTTAAAAAGAGTACTTATAAACTTAACCATTAGGGGTATAAAAAATAACCCCAATCCCATTTTCAACATTTGAACATGCTCCATCAAAATGCATAATCTAGATGTATTCTTCATCAGTGATACCAGAGTCAGAAGGCATTTCTATGTATTTAACATTTCCCATAAAACTATCCATGTCTGTATCCAAATATAACACTTCATTCAATTGACACTTGGGATCCTATAAAACATGGATCATATGTGGCTCATGGTTTAAATAAACCATTTTCCCATCTAGTGAGATAGTTGTATATGAAAAATCCATTTGAACACTACCTCCAACACCAGCTACCCATTTTATAGATAGCAACATACCCCATTTTAGTGGACAATCCAAAATAACAATGTCCATGCCCAATTTTTTTTTGGGTACTATATGAGTTGCACCACCAATCCTTTAACTATGACAACAAAAATTACTTCTCTAGAATCCATATCAAGGCATAATCCATATGCTACATTTATCCTTATACAAAGCTCATTCAAGACCACCAACAACATGATATTACAAGATACACCAGAGTCAAACATGTAATTATGAACAACTAGCCCATTAATTAGCAAGGTGGTGTATAAAGGATCAACATCCATTTAACTTGCTACCAATGTTATTCCCAAGTATACCTCCAAGTGGTACTTAGGAGGTCTTGATTCGCTCTCTCCTCTTATAGAGATAATGAGAGGAAGCTCAGCTTAAACAACTGCATTAGCAATGATCTCCTCAGTGAATCCCAAATATTCAAAATCTCTCTTCCTATACTTAGGGATTGTAAGCAATTCCACAAATGGTATGGTGAACTTCAACTAACTCAATACTTGAGCTGTGTCACAAATAATGTACTTGGGCAATGGAGTATTAATAGGTAGGCTTGTAACTTTCTCATTTGGGATATATCCTTCAAGAGTCATGGGAACAGAAGCAAGGGGACCAACTCTCTTAACTTCAATCTTTAAGGGAGGCTTCTTCAGTTCATCTTTCCTTGGGATACTAGAAAATAAAGGAGTTCAACTTTTGGCTTAGGTATTTCTTGATTTGGTACTATAAGGTATAGAACTAGGCCTAGTGGAACTCTAGGTCTCTTTACTCCCTGTTGTCCCCTTTTCTTTAGTCTCTACTCTAGGGGGAGAAGAATCCTTTTCTTTTGGAGGATCACCTTAGTCCTTACTCCTTAAATTATATTCCTTGTTTACTTGGGTAATTATAACATTGATCATTAATTACCAATCCTCAATTGATGGAGGGGAGTCTCCATACTTCTCTTTCATCATCAAACTTAGAACTCAAAATCATGAGATAACAAATCATACTCATACATCATGTTTATTTCACAAATAAAATCTAGAAGAGGTATCTTTACCTTTTCACATGCTATCCAAAATGCATGAGCAATTCTGACACTCATCAACTCTATTGATGGAAAAGTTACCACTATGACTAGTTCATCAACTTGGATGTAAAATGTTCATATGCTAGAATATTTTCAGAACTAGAGATATTTGAGACATTCATGGCATCTTCCTTGAAAGTGTACCTTTCCATATCTTGGAAATCAACCATGTAAATGCCATCTTCATTAGATGTAGCTTCAAATTCATCTGCATCTTGACCACCAACATCAATTATGTCACAAGAGGGATGAGGAAGGAAGCACTTGTCACACCAGTCGATGTCACAATTGACTGTGTTGATTTTTATAGCTAAAGGATCTGGTACTTCCCTTCAACCTCCCCTATTATAATTTATTTCATGCCTATCATCCCTCACAAAGCCTTTTCTACTATCATTATTTATGGCTAGGAACTATGACCTACCTTGACCTTGATCACAAGGATGATTCCTTTCATCTCTCTTAATGTCCCTTTTGTCATCATGGTTACTAAGTCCCTGAGATAGTCCCTTTTTAGCTCTAGCCAATTTGTAAGAATTTTTTTTTACTGAAGTGGCCGGTGTCTTTACCATCTCCTCTAAGTTTACATTCTTTTGAGATGAATGAGGCTTCTCAAGATTCACCAATTTGACATCAGCCCTTTTATTCAAAGGCTTACCCATGGCTTTTATATTATTTTCTATCTGGATAGCTAGATTGAAAGCCATCCTTAAATTCATGGGAGCCTTGTCTTGGAGATAATAGGCTACCTTTTTTTTGAATGCATCACAATACTTAATCAAATAAGAAACACCACTAGGCCTAATATCCTCTGGCAGTCTCCTTAATACCTTATTGAATCTAGAATTAAAGTCCTTCACACACTCATTTGGATTCTTCTTTAGGTTCTCAAACTTGGAAAGAAAGAATCTAGGATCGATGCTATCACCATATTTCATATTAAAAGTGTCAATAATAGCTTTACATGTGTCTATGGATCCATTAAGGAGGGATTTGAACCATTCTTGAGACTCATCCTCAAGTGTGTTCACAAAGAGTTTAATACAAACATCTTTAAGATCTATCTCATAATCCTCAATGATATTTAAGAAGGCTTTCAAATGTTGTTCCCCAAATATTTCATTGTTCCCTTGGAACTTAGGTAGTATATTTATAACCTTTATAAGGACCTCATTTGGGGAATTAGGCATACCATTAAAGTTAATAGGTCTGTGTCTATTAGCCAAACCTTGATCATCCTCTCTGTCATTATCATTGTCAACATTGAACATTATTCTCCTCAAATCATTGTCCCCTATCTCTAAATATGAAGATGAAGTTGAGCTAGGGGAGGGTCGGGGATAAACACTGTGTGAAGGATTTGAAGGAGGGGAAATAAAGTGAATCTTTAATGGCCTAGCAGGAGGAGAAAAACTCCTTTATGGAGAAGGAGCTTGACTCATGGGGAATTTAGATTTGTTAGAGG
Organism: Torreya grandis; assembly: GCA_037957365.1. Lineage (NCBI taxonomy): Eukaryota > Viridiplantae > Streptophyta > Pinopsida > Cupressales > Taxaceae > Torreya > Torreya grandis. The sequence goes on along the minus strand of JARHVA010001530.1, from coordinate 661,903 downwards.
TCCTCTTGTATCCTACCACCAAAGGGATATTAGAGAAAAAGGAGGAATTATAATGGGGAACAAACTAATCAGGTCTTACTTGATTACCTAGGAGTTCTCCCATAATAGGCTTCCACACTTATCTTCTTTTGGATGAGATTTTTAATTTTGGGATAAGTTCTTTTGATGGATTCCTATGAAAGGAAGATATAATACCCTCCAACTTTATAGATCTAAAGAGAATTATTCAAAGCAAAGGAGGGAACATAAATTAGGCACTGATCTTCAAACCTTGATATAATGGAATCACCACTAGAAGCATGACTTTTAGACTAGAAAATAAAGCTACACAACAATTTGATGAAATATCACCTCCAATTATTAAAAACAATACCAAGAATATAAAATATTTCAATGAAATAGGGGTGAATCTCTTTAATGGATTCATCTAAAAAATTGTAAGGATGTTAATGAAACTAAAAAAAATTTCCCATTATAGTTATAACACAAAGCACTTTTAACTCTTTACAAGAGTCCTTGGTAGCATAGGTGATAAGAAGTGTCCCTGATAATGACACTATAAAAGTGTTGGTTCCTAATTGTACACCTCTCTAATATAGCCTTGCACATTTGAAGTAAATGACAAACAAAAATGAAGAACCCACTAAAATGTCATTGTAGTCAAGGAAGGGTTCAACATCAAGAATAGACCAGACTTGAGAAAATGACTGGGAGGCACCTAAAAGGGGTATGGTTATTTCCCTACTACTTCTAGCTCTGCCTAAACCAAGGTGAGAGTACCTATGGGGTAGCTCACTCATATGGATAAATTATATAGTTTACCCTCCATGGGAGTTATTAATGCAAAGCCACACAAATTTGACCAGGAACATAACAAATCTTGCTCAATCCCCTTGGGAAGGGTTGTCACATGGAATGAGCAAATATCCTAAACTAAAAACAAGCTACTAAAGATAGATAAATATGTGACTGCAACCTTTACTTTGACAATAAATTTAGACACCAACAAATAAGTGGGAGATTACAACACTGAGGTTTAAAGCACATAGATTAAACACATTTCAAATATACTTATGATATAAAAATGGTGTACTATCTACAAGGCAAGATAGGGTAAAACTAAGTTAATTTGAATTATGGAGAAGGGTGTGGATGGCTTAGCAAATGAGTATGGAGACATTCACATAACAACTATGTTACCTTCATTTAACAAATGATTTTAGTTAAAAATAGATAAGATAAAATCATGCACAAATGACCCTCAAAATTTTACCTAAAACACTTAAAATAACCATTCAAGAATTCTTACCAATTAAATTCATAAACCCCAGACTACCCTTAAGAATGCTGTCAATTCCTTGTTCTCACATATCAAAAATGGAAAGGATTTTATACTCTAGATTTGAACCCTAAATGACTACCATAAAGAAGCACACATCAGATAACTAATCCACTAAGCATGTAAAATAGAGCATTATATTTGAACAACAACAAGAAAAAATGAATCATGAACAGATTCCATATATTAGCTAAATCAAAGCTGAATATAATGTGTCTTGAAAATTACATATCAGAACACCATGCAAAATGTTTCTATAATAAGGGAGACATTTGGAATGCTCTCAAATCTTGCCAATGATTTTACAAGAAGAATCAATTTGGCATCAAAAAATTACATAGGTAGAATTCTCCTAAGATATAGCTTTGTACTCAAAAATTAACTGACCTCTGTAAAGGGAAAAACCTCTTTTACTTATATATTTTTAGTTAAACTTAGCACACTCTTAAAGATGCTCTAACTGGAAAATTCTTTCTCAGGCCTAGAGTTTGTTGTAACAAACTTGATTCCTCAAATTTGTGCTCATGTTTCCATGATGATAACAAACATGATACTCCATCATGGCAGAACATTTTCGGTTAGACATGTGGGGAATAATCCTATGAAGGACAAAAAAACCTTTGTCCCTTTGAAAAATAAATAAAATACATCCCTTTCTTATACACATGATTATTCAAACTAATTTTGAAAGGGACGTGCCACTAATGGGCAGAGTACAGTGGTTTCTGAGCGGGAAATAAGAATAAAGAATAAAAGAGAGAGAGATAAGAAGAGAAAAGAATATTGTTAACTAGGAAGAAACTAAAATGATTGGTTATGATCCAAAATCAATATTGATAATTAAATCCTTCACCAACTTGTTCTTGTAATTAGAATACCTATCAATCATTGAGGTGATATCCTTTTGATTTAGTCTAGCTTGGTATTTGAATTTGATAATAGATTCCTCCAGCCAAGTGGCGATCTTTTGAATTGTGGTCTATTTTTTTTCCAATGATCAATTTGAATAGGTCACAATACTTCTCAAGTGATACTAACTATCTTATTTTATGGGAATCAAAATATCCCTGAGGCACACCAATGAGGTTTTTTAGAGCACTATGTATTGCCCCTTTTGTCAAATCACCTACCCCATTAAGGTTCACCATTTTTCTAATGGTGACATTTATTTAATTTTTAGTGGTCTTGAGAGACTACTCTTCTCCTTTTAAATCAAATATTCCCTCATTGAGAATTGTCATCCGATGCTTTATTGTGAATTGATATTCTTTAGGCTTCTTGTGTTCATCTGATGAGACAATTTTCTCTGTCGTTAAAACATCAATGCCCATATTACACATTTCATCTACCTTAAGCTGGATCTTCTACCATTTTTTTGTATCTACATCATAAAGACATCTAGGTTTCTAAATCTTTCCGCTTAACTATTATGTCATCCAAGCATTCTAATGCTAAATGGATGATTTCTTTGGCCTGGGTGCTCAGATCTTCTTTCCATTCTTCTATAGCCCACCCTCTAGATTTTAGCTCATCACCTCAACCAAAATCTAGTGACCCCATGGGGAAAAGAGGAAGGTATAGAGTCTTAATGTTAGTTGGAGTCATTTCCTTTGGTGTACTCAATAACTTCTACAAGTATTGGATCATAGCCTAATTTTTGCTTTCAACTCTTCCATGGTGGCTTTATCTTTGTACATCTTTTGTGCCACCATGTTAGCTAGAACCTGTGAATTATGCTTCAACTCTTTCTATGATTGATTCCCGAGATTATAACTATAAATGGAGTAAATATCTATGGGATCATTTTTATTTAATGCGTGAGGAGGGGGAACAACTACCTCAACATTTATTTCCCCCTTGTCTGTGTAAGTGGTTTTAGAGTAAGTTTTAGCCTTCTCAGGGGGTTTAGCCTTATGCTTATGAATGATCTCTATTACATCAATGTATCTTATTTTTCTCATGACATCTTCCTTTGTTTTCACTTGCTCCATGACCTAGAGAAGGGGTTTATTTTGGAAACACATCGAGGTTACAGACATTGTGGAAAGCCTTGACTCAACACAGGCTGGTGCCAGTGAAGAGGTAATTACATGGGGTGTCATGGGCTTGGGAGGTGGGATCAACACAAATTTTTCATTATTATCATCATTATCATGCTCTTTTCCATCCCCTTATATTCCATGCTTTTCCTCCAATGCTGGCTCTACCTGCTTCAAAATTTCAAAATTTGACCCTGGCTGGTAGGACTCCTTGAGCAATTCCTTGATGGAGCTCCCTTGTGCTATGGTCTTGCTAGAAGGCTCAAAAACCACCTTGCCTTCCTTATTTGTTTAAACCCCTAGGTTAGAAAAGGATATGGTTACCTCCTTGCTACATTTAGGCAACTTTTCATCGATTATGACCTTGGGGTCTTTATTATGGACTAGATCATGAACTATGATGAGAAGAAGGAAACCTCAGGGTACTTCAATGGAAGTAGCACTTCTCAAGATATCCTACTCAACATCTTTATTTTCTATATCTAACTCTTTATTTGACTCTAAAAAGGTGGGGGTAATCCTTTATAGGTTTTCTCCCCCATCCCTCTACACTATCAGTGGGGACCTAGTCACCACGTTCTATCTCTTTCTCAACTCCCCCTTCAGGTCCTTGACTATCCTCGCCTTTGTGAACCCTATCCTAACTAGGTGATTGGGAGATGACATTTTTAACAAATGCCTCTATATCTGAGGAGGCTACCTCTTTCTCAAGAGGGACTTGGGCTTGGGTGGATACCTCTGCTCTAACCTATACAACTTCATCAAATGACAAAGGGTCATTTGAGGTTAAGGCACCCTCCTTGTCACCTTTGCTTTATGTCACCAATACATCTTATTTTGTGGAGCAATCCCATGCTGGGGCCTTTACTAGGGTTTTTGGCCTCTCATTATGAGTCCTTTGCCCAGTCTTTACTTAAGGAGGGGTGAAGGCATGCTATTTATTCATTACTTTAACTATTGGTCTAATTTCATCTGAATCTTCCTCCTCACTCATGTTCCTCACTCTCTAGGTGTATGAGGCCTGGTCCTCTCTTCTCTTCATAGGAATTTCCTTAGAGAGAGGGTATTTGAATGCAACCTCCCTTTTCTTCATAAGTGATTTACTTGGGGGTTATAGACTCTTCTTGACTCTTTTCAGCCTTGGTTGCTCCTCTTGGTCTTCCCTTCTTTTTCTTGTATATGTCACTAAGGGAGGATAGACTATTGTTTGTTTTGTGGGTGGAGCATGCAGGATCGTAGCCAGGGTAATTATAGGAGTAGCCATTGGAATAGTTAGAATTACTAGGGCTCCCTTTCCTAAAATGGATATGGGGGTAGTGTTAGCCATCATGACCTACCTTGTAATAATATTGTCCCAGTTGTCTACCAATCTTGTTATTTTTGAAAAGGATAACCTAGCCTTAGATTATGCTACTATTATCTTCTCCACATCCATTGATTGAGTGAACTTAGTATCCCCAAGATTATGTTTGCCCTTACTGGTTGTGGTTGAAGATGGAATCATAGAGTCACCACTGTATCCTAGGAGAAAGGCCTTTAACTCCTTAACCTACCTTAATTCTTGAAGAGTGGGAGTGTCATATGTGCTGAGGTCAACCCCATGCTTCTTAAGCCATCTGAAGGTTCTCTTCATAATTTGCACTGATCTTCCAGGGATGGAAACATCCTCTTGAGTAATAGATTATGGTTAAGCAATGGGCTAGGCTTCAATATTATTAGTGTTATACAATGAAGACAATGTTAATTTATCATCCATCATGTCTTTGGGGATGGGAGAAATGTTGTAGGCTATGACTTCCTACATAGTCAGCCTCATAAATTCCAATTTTTGGACATCTTCCTCCATGGTACAGTCTGACTAAATGTCCTCATAGTGATACTTATGCAACATTACATTAGTGGCCATGTTTATCAACCAATTGATTTCAAAATTAGGTCTGGGTGGCATTTTATCAAGTGCATATGAACTCATCTCCTATTCCAACCCCTTTGCTTTAGCCATAGAAGAACATGAATAAAACCCTATCACCATAGGAAATTTAAAAGGATTGTTTATCTTTTTTGCTATAATCATTTCATGTGGTGGCACCATTTGTCAACTTAGCTCCATCACTGCCAACTTGTCATCCAGGTGCTTGGGAAATTTGAGTGGGCATCCAGAATAGCCACTTACCTTGATGTATGTGAATGTTCTGAACTATATATAAGTGGCACCATATTTCTCAATTACTTGCTTGGTAGTTGTAGACATTCTATTCAGGCTTCTTAATAGGAAGAAGATGCTCATCATTTCATTGAAAAAATAGTTATAAAATTTACAAAAATTGTTCTTGAATCCTTCCAGGGTAACCTCTAGATATACCTCATATATTTTCATTCCTAAAAGATACCTAGTGAGCACTTAGAAAGTCCTATTATGCACAAGGCTATACATCAAATAAGAAGACATATAGAAGGTACCTATAAATGCTTCTTTAGAAAGAATTGTAGCTTGGAGCTACATCATTTGTAGATGCAGGTTGTCACTAAGTATGGAGGCTCAATCCATATTTTTATTTCTCTCCAACGTGTAGATCATAATTAAAAACATCCATGGCTCAAACTTTTCAATGGTAAGCATCCCATAAATCTTGACAGCCATGGCAATGATGCATTGGGGTAACTCATTAAAATTTATTATCTTTAGGCTCTTGGACATTTGGGAGACCTTTTGTATCTTCTTGGCCAACCAACAAGTATTGATAATATCCTAAATATCTTTGTCCTTCTTTTTTACATATTTTTGACATTCCTCCAAGGAGAGTGAAATGCCTTCTGGTTGGGGAGGAATTCCTAACATGGTACTGAGGGATGAAGGGGTGAAAGAGAATATAATAGAATGACCACGATCAACAATAGTCCTTGTGTCTATTTGGTATGCCTGAGCACACACAATAATGAGTTATAGGTACAGGACAACAAAAGGGAATGATGTTGTAGGTGCGATGTAATGAGTGCTGACATTGGAAATTACTTGGGGGGGTCTGTTAAGGTGTGGAGCCTAAAAGCTTCACATATGAGTGCATTTAACAGTTTCGAGTCTACACAGTCACCGGCATCGGTCAGGAACGACCGCCGTCGGTCAGGTTCAGTTGAAGAGACGCTGGCATCGATAGAGGATCGGTCGACATCGGTCACAGGCAAGCAGCAAGAATCGGCGTCAGTTACCTGTGCGTCCAGAATGCTATTTTCGAGGATAGAAGCGAGTGTTTACATGATGAGTTTAAGTCTTAGTCTTAAGTTCACATTTCTATTATTAGCAAGATTGTTTTTAGAGCCCTTGTTCAAGAGGCTTAACTGTTGGTTTTAAGTGCATGCTCAAGCTTCCTAATTCTATATGTAGAATTAGATCTTCTTAGCTTAGCGTGATTATTGTAGTAGTTCATTGTATGTGAATGTTGAAGAACAATATAGAGTTGTATCAATCCAGGTTGTTGGAATTGATTGTACTTGAGAGAGAGAGCTCTTAAGGGATAGAGATCTAGAGAGAGATCTTGTGCATCTGAGAGAGGTGTGGAAGAAAGAAGTTTCTTCAGTTGTATTCCTTTTGTAAAGAGTTTTAATACAAGTTTTCAGGGTGGTTTTTTGTATCTCTTGTTCTTTGCTATTATCTGATTCTAGTTACTTATCTATCTAATTTAATTCATCGATTTATTGCTTGCATAAGTGTAATCATATTGTTGGTTGATCCCCAACAAGTGGTATCAGAGCCTTGGTTGTAGGTTTAGAGTTTGATATCCAATAATTGGTATCAAATCTCAGGTTCACTAACAGGTGGTTCAGATCTGTGTAGTGTGTATTGATTATAGGTTGCTCACAGGAGTTTCTGTAGGGATTTCTTTTTGAGTGGGAGAAGCAATGGCAGATGAAAGTAAACTGAGAATAGAGAAATTCAATGGCAAAAATTATCAACATTGGAGAATGTAGATAGAGGACTATCTGTATCAAAAAGATCTATACTTATCGTTACGTGGGATTGCAAAGAAGCCCACAGACATGGAGGATGAAGAATGGGAAGTTCTTGACAGAAAGGCTCTGGGGTCTATAAGACTGAGTCTTGCATTTACTGTGATATCTAATTTATCATAGGCAAAAACAATGGTAGAGTTGATGACTACTCTAGCAAATTTGTACGAAAAACCCTCAGCTTCTAATACGGTATATCTTATGAAGCAACTATTTAATTTGCATATGCAGGAAGGTGGATCTGTATCTAATCACCTGAATGATTTCCATGGTATAGTAAATCAATTAAGTTCCATCAAAATTGTATTTGATGATGAAATAAAAGCTCTTTTAATATTATGTTCTTTACCTGAAAGCTGGCATAGCTTAGTAATGGCAGTTAGCAATACTGCATCTGCATCAAATATTTTAAAAGTAGAGGATGTTGTTAGTGTTATCTTGAATGAGGAAATTCACAGGAAAAGCACAGAAGAGACATCTGGGAACGCTTTAAGGTTTGAGAGCAGGGGAAGGCAAAAAGAAAAGAGCAAGAAAGGGAGATCAAGATCCAAGTCTAAGGGGAAAGGCAGATCTAAATCCAAAAATGGCAGAAGGCCACAATGCTGGAATTGTGGAAAGATGGGGCACATAAGCAGAGATTGCTGGTCAAAGCCTAAGGAGGACAATCAGCACGAAGGAAAAGAAGAAGCAAAGGTTGCAGGTATTGCATAAGATGCTTTAATATTCTCTTTGCATAATAACATAGAATCTTGGGTGTTAGATTCTGGTGCATCTTTTAATGCTACCCCTAATAGGGAATATTTTTGTGACTATATCCATGGAGATTTTGGAATAGTATATCTAGGGGATGATGAACCCTGTAAAATTATTGGTAAAGGTAAAGTGCAGCTGAAAATGCAGAATGGCAACACATGGGTGTTGAGAGAAGTTATGCATGTTCCAAGCTTGAAGAGAAATTTGATTTCTACAGAAAAGTTAGGGGATGAGGGTTGTATAGTAACTCTCACAGCATAATCTTGGAAGGTGACCAAGGGTGCACTTGTTATGGCCAGAGGTAAGAGAGTAGGTACTCTCTATTTGTGTAATTGTGTTACTAACAATTCTCCTTCTGTATTATCTACTTCAGAGGTGGATGCAAAATTGTGGCACTCAAGGCTTGGCCACATGAGTGAGAAGGGGATGTCAATTCTTAAGTCTAAAGGTAAGCTTTCAGATTTGAAAAGCATGGATCTAGAATTTTGTGAGCACTGTGTATTTGGAAAAAAGAAAAGGGTTAGTTTTCTCAAGACTGGGTCTACAAAGAAGAAGCATAAGTTGCAGCTTGTTCACACAGATGTGTGGGGACTGGCTTAGGTAGCTTCTATTGGAGGATCACAGTACTATGTTTCGTTCATAGATGATGCTACAAGAAAGGTATGGATCTATTGTATTAAGAAGAAATCTGATGTATTTGAGACTTTTAAGATTTGGAAAGCTATGGTTGAGAATGAAACAGGGAAAAGATTAAAGTGCATGAGATCAGACAATGGTGGAGAGTTCTGCAGTTATAAGTTCAACTGGTATTGCTACATGCATGGAATCTATAAGCAAAGGACGGTTCCAAGGACACCTCAATAGAATGGAATTGCTGAAAGGATGAACAGAACAATCATGGAGCGTGTAAGATGTATGAGATTGCATGCTAGTTTGCCTTTAGAATTTTGGGTAGAAGCTGTTGACACTGTAGTTTACCTGATTAACAGAGGACCCTCTATAGCTCTGGATGGTGGAATTCTAAAAGAGGCTTGGACAGGTAAAAATGTAGATCTCTCTTTTCTCAAAGTTTTCGGTTGTGAAGCCTTTGTGCACGTAGATAAGGAAAATAGAAAGAAGCTAGATACTAAGTCTATGAGGTGCACGTTTATTGGCTATGGCTCAGATGATTTTGGTTTCAAATTTTAAAATCTAGGAACTAACAAGATAATTAGGAGCCGTGATGTTGTTTTCAATGAAAAAGTGATGTATAGTGATCAGCTGAAGAAGCTGAATCAATTTGGGTAGAGCAATAGTGAATTGGACGAGGTGATGGTCCAATATGAGCTCGCAGGAAAAAGAAATAATAACTTGCAAGAAAACACAGAGACCGACATCGGCAGGATAAGAACTGGCATCGGTAGAACAGAAATTGAGGTCGGTCATACAGAGATCGATGTCGGCAGGACAGGCACCGGTGTCGATCAGGTAGAACCGGCGTCGGCCAGTAACAGGTCTAGAGGTGACCGAGGTCGATCACTGTCAGAGAAATTGGGTGGACAGTGTGTTGCAAATGAGTCTCAGACACCCATCAAGAGGTTTGAAAGGGTAAGTAAGCCTCCAATTAGATATTCTCCTTCATTATTCAATTTATTGCTAACTGATGGTAGAGAACTAGAGAGTTTTGAAGAAGCAATACAGGTGGAGTCCAAGAGTCAGTGGGAGCATGGCATGGTTGAGGAGATGGAGTCCTTAAGAGAGAACCAAACATGGGATTTGGTTGAATTGCCAGCTGGTAAGAGAACACTAAAGAACAGATGGACCTACAGGTTGAAAGAAGGTGAGAATGGATAGATGAGATATAAGGCCAGATTGGTAGTGAAAGGATTTGCACAAAATCCAGGTATTGATTTTGGTGAGATTTTTTCTCCTATTGTTAAAATGACTTCTATACGGATTATACTGTCTTTGGTTGCTGTTGAGGATTTGCATCTTGAGCAACTAGATGTTAAGACAACATTTATTCATGGAGATTTGGATGAGGAAATTTATATGGAACAGCCAGAAGGATTTGAGGTCAAGGGTAAGGAGAAGCTAGTGTGCAGATTGAAGAAAAGCTTGTATGGCCTCAAGCAAGCTCCTAGACAGTGGTATTTGAAATTTGACAGGTTTATGACTGAGCATGGCTACAGTAGGTGTCAATCTGACCACTGTGTATATTTTAAGAGATTGGATAATGGTAGATATATTATTCTATTGTTGTATGTAGATGATATGCTGGTTGCAGGATCACACATGTAGGATATCTCTGAGCTTAAGGTGAAATTAGCTCAAATGTTTGCTATGAAGGATTTGGGAGTAGCAAAGAAAATCCTTGGCATGAGCATTAAGAGAGACAGGAAAATTCACAGGTTGATATTGTCTCAAGAAGATTATGTGGACAAGGTGTTGAAACGGTTCAATATGCAGGATGCTAAACCGGTAAGCACACCTTTGGCTGGACATTTTAAGTTGAGTAAAGAACAATGTCCTAATTCACATGATGAGGTAGAGTACATGAGTAAGGTTCCATATTCTTCCATAGTAGGAAGTTTGATGTATGCAATGGTGTGTACTAGACCAGATATTGCCCAAGCAGTGGGAGTTGTAAGTAAGTATATGGCCAATCCAGGTAAGGAACATTGGAAAGCAGTTCAGTGGATCCTTAGATATCTGAAAGGAACCAGTAGTAGGCACTTTTGCTATGGAGGTTCAGATACTTCTCTACATGGTTATGTAGATTCAGATATGGCAGGTGATTTGGATGGCAAGAGGAACACTATAAGTTATGTTTTCACTGTAGGTGGAACGGCAGTTAGCTAGATATCTAAGTTGCAGAAGGTTGTTGCCTTGTCAACTACAGAATCGGAGTACATTGCAGCCACAGAAGCTAGCAAAGAGATGATATGGATGACACGATTCATGGAAGAGCTTAGAAGGGAGCATGGGAGTTGCAGATTGTATAGTGACAGTCAGAGTGCAATCCATTTGGCTAAGAACTCAGCTTTTCACTCAAGAACAAAGCACATACAGCTAAGGTACCACTTCATACGGTAGGTATTGGAAGATGGTGATTTGAAGCTGGAGAAGATCCATACAGATAGGAATCATGCTGATATGTTAACCAAGCTGGTTACAAAGGAGAATTTGAATCTTCATTCAACTTCTATTGGTCTTCATGATTGAGTTGAAGATGGAAGAGCTAGAAGATGTTGCTGTACAGGTACTAGTGCAGCTGTTTATCTCCAAGTGGGAGATTGTTAAGGTGTGGAGCCTAAAAGCTTCACATATGAGTGCATTTAACAGTTTTGGGTCTACATAGTCACCGAGATTGGTCAGGAGCGACCGCCGTCAGTCAGGTTCAGTTGAAGAGATGTCGGCGTCAGCAGAGGATCGACCGATGTCAGTCATAGGCAAGCAGTAGGAACTGGCGTCGGTTACGTGTGCGTCCAAAATGCTATTTCTAAGGACAAAAGTGAGTGTTTGCATGATGAGTTTAAGTCTTAGTCTTAAGTTCGCATTTTTATTATTAGCAAGATTTTTTTTAGAGCCCTTGTTCAAGAGGCTTAACTATTGGTTGTAAGTGCATGCTCAAGCTTCCTAATTCTATATGTAGAATTAGATCTTCTTAGCTTAGCGTGATTATTGTAGTAGTTCATTGTATGTAAATGTTGAAGAACAGTACAGAGTTGTATCAATCCAGGTTGTTGGAATTGATTGTACTTGAGAGAGAGAGCTCTTAAGGGATAGAGATCTAGAGAGAGATCTTGTGCATTTGAGAGAGGTGTGGAAGAAAGAAGTTTCTTCAGTTGTATTCCTTTTGTAAAGAGTTTTAATACAAGTTTTCAGGGTGGTTTCTTGTATCTCTTGTTCTTTGCTATTATCTGATTCTAGTTACTTATCTATCTAATTTAATTCTGTGGTTTATTGCTTGCATAAGTGTAATCATATTGTTGGTTGATCCCCAACAGGGTCAGGGTTTTGTAAAACATTCAATAGATCCCTAAAATCCAACCCCATAACATCAATATCCTTAATTGAATCTAAAATTGAAATAACATTTCCTTTCATTATGGTAGAAGATGCTACCATTTTTTGAATTCTTAAATGCAACATTTCTATACCAGATAAAATCTTCACTCAAATAACCCTCAACTACCTCTTAAATCTCTTCAAAAAAATAACATGAGGAACAAATGGGAAACTTACTATTTAATCTAAATTACTACACACACTAGAGTTTCAAAGTCTATGAAGAATTCACTGCAATCATGTTCTTGCACTATACTTAGCTCAAGCACATATAACTCAAAAGCACGAATGCAAGCTTTGGATGCAAAGGGTAATTTTAGAATGAAGACAAATACCTAAGTTATAGTCCCTTACATATCAAGATTAGGGATACCATTTATGCACGAAATCCCAATGGCTAATCACCACCTACTTCTCATTAATTTCTCAAACCTTATTTAAAAAAGAGAGGGAAAACACAAACACTCCCCTATTGCACCAAATAGTCCTCCTTATAGGGCACAGAGTGACATGAGTGGGACATGCATTTATGACATCTTTTAAAGCCTCTAGGGATGTTTACACCTTTTCACTTGTTATTTTTTGGAGGTGTAGAAGTGCAATAAGCTCTGAATCCTCTCTAGGACCAAGAACAACACGTGTCATATTTTTATCTCACAAGTCTGGGCATTTAGGCCTTTGAGTTTTTTTTGGATTATTACCACCAAAAAGTAAGTGGGGTAATATTCAAAAAGTGGTCTAAACTAATTTTTTTTGAGGAGGTACAATGAGGCATCACTTTTTCTTACAAGTTTAGATATTTGGGCCTTAGAGACTTTAAACACCTTGCCTCAAACACAATAAGAGGGGCAACTTTTAAAACAAGCCTAAAACATTTGAAGCCCCAAGAATCTACCACATGTCCAATTTAGACGTGTTTAGACTTCTTGGCCACTTTTACCATTTTGCACTAGTTCACCTTATTCAGGGAAAGCTGCATGATTTCCTTGACCCCCGATAACACTTATGAAAAGTCTCTTAAGATAAATACATGCCTCTTATTAAATTTATTGAGCTATTTCACACGTTAATCATCAAAATACATCAAGTGTAAATCAACAATTTCATCCGAAGTCCCATAAACCTCTCTCTTGAGCATAAAGCATCCAATCCAAGCACAAAGAAAAGCTTGGTCATACCCTTGTCTTCTCACCATGAGTTCTCCCACCATGGGAATTTAAATCAATATTTCATGATTCTTTTGAAGCTATCAAGAGTAAATTCCATCTTTAGAAAGTACCCCTCAGGAATTTGGCAAGGGGTGAGAGAACACTTATCATTTGGTGAAAGCAAATACATGTACATGACTAATCATGAATATGTATTTTGATCTTTTGATGGGCTGAGGTAAGTGATTAAAACATTGACACTAATCTAAATTGGACATGGGAATTTTACTAACAGGGGCCCAATTTCTTTAGCGTAAATTTGGGCACCAACACCACCTACCTCCTCATCATTGTATGTAAACAATGTTGATAATCATAAACCTCTTTCCCTAGTATAAATTCAAAAATTTATTCTTAAACCTTCAACAAGATAACTTGACCCTATTCACCCTACCAAACACTAGTATGATCCACAAAATATTTGTTGATATCATGCAAGTTAGGGATATTCTCATGAAACATGTAGACAACTTAGGAAAATTTCTAACAAAGTGTTTCATGTTACAGTTTTGAACGGCCTACTGCACACTAGAAATTTTGAACGGCCTACTGCACGCGCTGGAAAAGTTGAACGTTAATGGGCGCACTGGGCGCGCCCCCAGTGGGCGTGCTGGGCATGCCCCCAGTGGGTGCGCTAGGCGCGTCCCCAAAGTTTGATTGTGCAGGTATGTGGGCTGCTATTCCAGACTTGGAAATAGTTGTTCTAGTGGTGGAAAAGCAGATAGGAGGGACAGACCCCGGAGGGAATGGAGGAGGGGTTGAGAAGAATATTGGATCAAAATTTGTGGTTGATGCAAAAAATGGAAATTCTTTTTACGGAAATGACCCTTTTTGTGGATCTCGTGGATCCCAATTGGGGCAGGAGATTGAGAAAGAGAAAAACAAAGGCGACTTTAAAAAGGAAAAATCCTTAGAAGGGTTGAAGGCAGGGTATTCTAAACAAAGGACGTGGTCATCTTTGTTTGGCAAGAAACCCACTGGAAAATCCCCTTTCCCGCCGGTGACTGCAAAAACTTGCTGGGAGAAAGGTGAGTATGAAGTTTTTATTCCAGATCCTTTAATAGATTTTTCTGTGTCCTCCATGGATTTCACCTTAGTAGGTAAATTTTTAGGAGCAAGACCAGATCTAGAATCTCTTACAAAAATGGTTAAAAGGAAATGGGTCATTCGAGGAGAGATAGTTATTTCACCTATGCTAAATGGTTTCTATTCCTTTACCTTCAACTGTAAAGAAGACATGAATATGGTTTTGTGTGGAGGACCATGGACGTTTGGAAAATGCTCTCTTACTATCAAAAAATGGGAGTTGAATATGGATTTCTCAGACTCTTTTTTCTTAACAACTCCCATCTGGGTTAGACTCCCTGGACTCCCTTTAGAGTTCTGGCATGAGGACATTTTCAAAGGAATAGCCAGTTCTTTTGGGGAACTTGTGGCTTTGGGCAAGGAAACGACAACCAGAACCAAACTTCAAGCTGCCAGGATGTATGTTAAAGTGGCAGATTTAAATAAGCTCCCAGAAAAAGTGGATCTAATCTCCAAGTTTGGTAAAAAATCTCAAGGAATTTTTTATGAAGATCTACCCAACTCTTGCTATGCCTGTAAGAAACAGGGGCATTGGGTTAAAAATTGTCCATCCAAAAGCAAAACTCATCTTAATGGTGTTTTGGATGGGAAAAAGCCCACGGTCCAGCTAAAGAAAGTTTGGAAACCCAAAGAGGATTAGGGACAAGAACAAATGGATAATGAAGAAACTAAAGATTTAAATGCTGAGGAGGGTAAAGAGTTATCTTTTGAAGATCCTAAAGGCCCACTTCCTGAGGTAGATACAAAGATATCTCTTGAGAAAGAAAATTCTGAGACAGAAGGAAATGGATGGCAAGCAGAAACCATATTACCCACACAAAGCAAAGAAGATTTGACAGATTTATCAAAGCAAATTGTCCTATACCAAAGGGTAGAGGATCGATGGAGAGAGGAAGAAGGCAAAGTAGTGCTAGAGGAAGGAGAAATCTTGGCTGAAACTAGAAATAAATTAGAGGAGAGAGATCCTCTTCTTTCTCAGCCAATGGAGATTTAGGCTGATAATGAATCACCTTTGGAAGAGCTTCTTGTGAATGTTAATGGAGAAAATTTAAAACATCTTCCAAACCAAAGGAAAAGGGCTGAAAAGAAGACAAACACTAAGGGAATAGAAACCAGAAGCAACAAAAAAGATCAGCAAATGAAGGCGAAACACCTTGTTTCTATTCTGGATAAACCTGGAAAAAGAGATGAGCAGATTTCAAAAGTGTAACTGGATGTTGGCTGTCTGGATAAGCCTGGAAGAAGACCCATAAGGAAAATCAGAGAGCTAGAAAGCAAGCAGAATATAGCTGATGGAAGGCAGGCAACAATTCTAGATTTTACCCCTAAAAAATAGTTATCAATCATTATTTGGAAATTAAGGGGTTGAATGTATAATGAATATAGAGGTAATCTCTGAATAACCTTAGGATGTTGCTACTTTTAGTAGGTTTCAGGAATGTCTTTCCTGGTGCTTGTTAACGCTTTATCTTTCTTATTTCTGTATTAGGATTTTGGGGCCCCTTCAAAACCTATTTTTACCTTAATCTAAAACTTAGGAAAATTTCTCTTGAGTTTCTCCTTGATCCCAATTTTGATCATGAAAACATGATCCATGAACATCATTGACCCTATGAAAAGGTGGATAAATTCCATGATTCTAAATTTAAGCATGATGTTCTCAAAGAGGCTAATGCTCACCATCTTAAATATAAATCTCCACTTCCAAATCATCAATCAACTAAATCTCCTTCCTCTAATGTTGTGGAAGCATTGATTAATCCTCATTATTTAACCAATGATGAAAATGTGGTCAGCATGAACAATATGAGGTGTGTAGTATTTACATTAAACCTTGTCTATATTCCACTTATATCAATTTTCCCACTTACAGAACTATGTAGGATACATATTCATCTCATTTTATGGATGTTGAGTATACAAAATTCAATACTATATCAAAATATATAACTGCATCGATCAAATTAATAAGGTCACTAATACTTACAATAGTTTAAATTATATTGACCACTTTAATTTAGTAGGGTAATATTTATTCAACTATATCAGCCAACTTGATACGGTCTTCTATATTTCATCCTTTTATTATTGATGCATCGACCAACTTGATACTATCAATTAAATCAGAATAAACTACATCAACCAATTCAATATAGTCTATTTTTCCAATATTTGAACAAACTATCTTGACCAGTCTGATACACTAGTACAAACATTACAATATATGATTTAAAAAACTACTAAAAACTACATATAAATGACCAAACATGATCACGTGACCATTAGTAGTTTATTTCTAGTCATTTTTAACATGACCAAATTGATGACTAAACCATTTTTAGTCATTTATTGGTTATTTTGATTGATCGATTTGGTAGTATATTTAGTCATTGATTGCTATATTTTGGTCACTTAGTCATTTTTATTCACTGATTTCTATCCATTGGTAGTGTATTTAGTCATTAATTTTAACAATCATTTTGATCAATTTGGTAGTACATTTAATCATTTTTATTCACTAATTTCACTGGTCATCATTGTGTCATAATCACATTTTTTATGAGTATTTCAAAACAATAATATAATTAGATCACATGAGTCATCATTATGTCATGATCACATTTGTTATGAGTATTTTTAATCAACAATATAATGACATCACACGAGGCAATATATGATTAAAAAAACTACTAAAAACTATAATATAATAATATATCAAAGAAAATCAATATCACATGAGGCAACCTCAATCCTTTAAGGCATGTTCTCACAAGATAAATCCTAGAAAGCTCTTTCACATGTGCAATCATTATAAGATCAGCCTACATTTTACTAAAGACTGGGTGTGGGCTTCAAAAGATTCCAATTTTTTTGATTCATTTTATGTTAAATATCCTTGGTGGTGGTTAACTTTAGTTTGGGTCCTTTTTCAGCCATGCAATAATTCGATGAAGCTTTCAATCATGGAAGGAAAAAGAGTTAGAATTGAGCTATTATCATGTGATAAAACCAAAATAGATGCTATGCTCTAGATTATACATTATGAAGGTGAAATTTCTCATTTTATTGAATGTGTGAATGGATATGATGAGAACATATCCATTCAGTTTGCTTCGAGCTAGGATGGTGATCATAAATTTCAAGTTGGAGGTATAGAGTTTGTTGTTAGTGAGGAGTCGATTGCTAAGGCCATGGGTTTATGCTATGAGGGCAAAAGAATGAAAAGACTCACAAAAGTTCAAGACTTGGAGGGGTTGAAAAAATTCTTCATTAAAGGAGAAGTACCCATGAAGTTGCATGGAAGCTTTGATAGAGAGAGCTTGCTTAACCCTTGGGATAAGGTATGCTTCACCATCATGAAATATTTTAACCTAAAAGGTCATTTCAAGTGATTTTATCATTACCATTTACTCTTTTGAATCACTTTCATCACAAGGTGTTGTTTAATTTCCCCTTCTTCCTCCTATCATCCCTAGAGATGTCTATTAAGTCTATCAAAAATTCTCTAGAAAAAACTCAATTGCCTCCACCATTATGCTCAACCAAGGTCTTATCTTTAGGATTTATCACTTTCACCTTATGTTGTGTCCCTCTAAGCCTTTAAAAGCATAGGTGTTAGATAGTTCCCATGATAATGACCCTGATGAATATCACATTCCCTTAAGAGTGGGTCCCCATGGTTCCGTACCCTTTTCCAAGAACCTTACTACCCCTCTTCAAACCTATCCCCTAAGTTTGAAAGATTTTCCCCTCTCTAGCTGGGCTCTAGTTGCCCCTCCCTGATAGCTGTAACTTCCATATCCCCTAACCCTTCTAACTCTCTTACTGTGTAAGGGCTATGGGAGCTAAAAAATAACCCTTCCTTTTTTGGCAATGAAAAGAGAAAATTGACTATTCAGATCAATTCTAAGAAGATAACTTAGGTAAAGAGTAAGAATAAGAAAGTTGTGGGGGTCGAGCCTCAGAATTTAACCAATGACAAAGAACACTTGGAGGCCTAGGCATAAGGTGAGGAGGCTATAGAGGAAGAGTCTGGTTTTAAATTTTAGAGCTATAAAAAAATAAAGATGAATATTAGGGGATCCAAAAGACTAGCAAGGGGAAAAATTTCATTAGTAAAGACTATGGATGAACCCTCTACCTCATATCTAGGGGAGGAAGCAAGTAAATTAAAAGATAAACCTAATCTTGATCAATAATTAGAGGAGGGAACTAATTATTTTGAGGAGCTGAATGACTCCACTTATGATTTTGACAAGGAGGATTTCATGGATACCAGTGAAGAGGAGACCCAGCTTGAAAGAGAGTTGGAGGAAGTGAAGAAGGGTTTGTGTCCCCTTTAGAATAAAATGAAGGTGCTAAACACTATTTGCTTGAAAGTTTTCCACCATGCAACTTCTTCCCTATTAATTCTACAAGACCTCTCGAAAGAAGATAAAGATATAGAAGGAAAAATTGCTAGCATGGAGGACCCTATCTATCAAGCTCATCAAAGAAGATTGGAAAGATTTGGTCAATTAAAACTAGTGTTTTTGTTATGGTTAATCCCTAGTCTATTTGTTGTTTCCTATTTTGCTTTTGTCTATCTATTTTTTTCAATTTTTAGTGGCCTTTGGCCTATTTTACTACCCTTTGGGATTTTTTTACTTGGGATCTACACCCTATTTGCAGGCTTCTAATATCAAAAACATATAATTGATGTAATTATAAATACTCACTTCTTGAAAGAAAAACTTAGAAAACCTTCAATATGGATTGCAAATGATGATTACAAACACCCATTACATATATTTTACTTGTTACATTCTACAGCTGAGGGTATCTTTTCAGCTTCCATTAGATGCATAAGTAGTAGTAGTACAAATATTTTAAATATATCTATCTAAAAAATGTGAAGAGAAGTCAAATTTTAGACTCCTATTTTAGATTTGTCACATACCATACTAACTAAGACTCCATTAACTTCTTCATTAATTTATAGCTAATAAGAGTATGAAAAAATTTAAGTTGTAATATTAAGTACAAGAAAGGTAATTCCAATTAGGCTGCAGATTGCTTAAGTCATCTCTAATTAAGTAATAAGAGCACCTTTATATTAGGCACAATAAAAGTATCTCCAATTACATTGGAAACTAATTATGTCACCTCCAATTACAACACTAATAATAGTCCTAGATTCATGTGGCCATTAGCCTTTTAAATGGCCTATGCTGTATGGCAGTGATCCTTAATTTTATTCATAAACCACATAAAATGCATACATATTATTCTACTTGATATGTAAAGTATGAATATGATAAATCCATGAATATTTATCATGAATCAACATTGACAACATTATGGAATATAACTTACTCTAATTTTAAACTTAGGATGAATTAATAAATGTTTGGGTATTAGATACATGTGCCACCAAACATATGACATAATGATGAGACTTCAAAACATATGACATAAAACATAATCAATCATTCATTTGCACATAATAAAATATCTATTAAGAAGGCAAAATACTGAAATTTCATTGAGAAAAGGTGTTCTTACAACATATATAAGATAGAAATATGTGTCTTTGCTTTGAAAAATGTGTTAATACAATGTGTGTTTCTCAGTGCTGTGACTGAGAAAACTGAGTTACAATGCCTTTTTTTGCTTATACAGCTCCAAAATAGATAAAAACACTGATAATATCCCTGAACAACACATTCAAACTATTGCATAAAGTAGTGGGCCAAGCTGTCTAACAACTAGTACATGATAAACATCAACTGTGTCATTTTTTTCAAATATTTTAGTGGCCACCGTGTGAAAGTTCCTTCTTTCTCTTTCAAATGGATAGATCCATCTATTTGTTCTTCATAAGTAAGGGGTATGTTTTAATTATGAATTTTAAAATATTTACATTTTCATCTCCTGTTTCTTTTAATTTGACTCCATGTATAATAAATAGCGAGTGAATCTACCCAATGCCCACAGCAGCACCATCAAACGAATCCAACACCTGGACTTTATCCCTTTCTTAGAGTTTATCAATAAATGTCTACAAAAATTAAAAAAATAAAAATTATATTGAGATATAATAACACACATTATATTATAAAAATGGAGCGGGGTAATGGTCACATACAGAGTTGCAAAGGAAATTCAAACTGATCTGGGTTCTTCGGGAAGAAAATGATGACATAAGGAAAGGGGATTCACAAGGTGTTGATGGAAATTTAGGATTTGGTAGAGTTTAAGCAAGTCAAAGGGAGAATATTTTGGCTATCAATTCTCTTTTGAATGCTATAGGTGGTTATGCATGAAGCTAGGATGGAAGAGTGCCCTTCCCAATGATATAATGACTATTTCAATACTGGCCCAATACCAAAAGACATTCTACTTATCATTTTTTATGGTTGATAAGTCCCATAATTCTAATATGGGAACTCTATTTAAAATATATTAAGTTAAAAGAACATTTTAAGCATGAAGAATGACAAAACATTGGGACAAATAACTGACAACTATTATATTACCTCAACTAATTCAACACAGCTATGATGATTGTGATGCACATTATTGTCCAATTCATTATGATCACTATCAATATCGATAGCTCTGTTGACATCATGAAGGTGTTATTTTCTTGTTGCTTTGATAAAATTGATATGCATATGGTTTAACCATCATGCAAAAAAATATACAAATCATTCAATATTCAAGTAAAGAATGCAAGCTATAAATTTGTCCAAAAGAACAATTTCTAGGTCACTCCAATAATAAAAAAACTAGGTTGGATTCTCCTATGCTCAAATTTCAATAATCTACATATTAAGAGGCATTTGTATATATAATTAACAAACAATAAGAAATGAGATCAATAGAGCCTCTTACCTCAGCTGAATCCATGGATTTATGCTCATTCCATGTAGAAATTATAGGGTTAACAGAGCCAATCAACTATGAAATTTGCTGAGTGAGACCAAATATGTAACTCATTACCTATTGGTACCCTTAATTTGAGTTGACATGATCTAGAGAGGATCCTACTAGGCATTTAATATATGGCTATGAAAACTCTGTTGATGAACTAGATTTCCACTTCATCCCACTCTTAGATTTACTAGGTCAATCTAGTGCTGTCATATAATTAGCAATATCTTCTGCACCTGTTTCTCTATTACTATTGTCCACCTAAAATATAATGTCAATTTCAACATATATTTAGTTCAATAAAAAATCAAAATAAATAACACAATGTAAATTGAACCAAAAAGCCATACACTTACTGTAAATTTGTCCATTTTGGCCTGTAACCTACCTTGGTCAAATGCATATCTAGCCCTCACATTATCTCTTGCTCACTTGCCTCTATTAATCTTTGCCAAATATTCTTTAGAATGCATGCTTTCTTTCAATGCCTCCCATTATTTGGGAGATAGAGTGCTTTCTATCTTCTCTTTTCCCTCCATGATTATTTTTCTGTAATTGTATCTAAAATTGTTCATCCAAATTCTCATCTTTTGCTTGTAATATTTTCTAGAGATTTGTCCACCAGTAGTCTCAAAAGCATTTTCCATTTTTTGCATAACATTTTCCATAGTTTGTGGATCTTTCTCTACAAAATTTGATTTGCAAATATCCAATCGGGCCCTACATCTTACACCCAACTTAGAGGTCCAGTTTGTAGCATTTGGCTTAATGGGCTCACCATCTCTGATACCTCAACTAAGAATGGATTTTTGCCTTCTAATTTTATTTATTTTGCATTCCTCTCTCTATATATGTACAAATCCTGACTCAATATTTATCTTTTGATAAAATTAGACACATCTTCTATTAAACCAGTACCAGTATTTCTGGTTGATCCACTAGTTCCATTAAAATTTCTAGATGCAATGGGTGCACTTTGAGGCACAACAGATGCAAGCAGTCTCTCTTCATGACTTTCATTAACCAAAAATTCATGCTCCTTGGCCACATAAAGTGTGGCATGAGTAGGTAGATCAGTACTAGTCTCCATAGATTTCACTTCAAACACATGCTTTAATGTTGAATAAATCATTTGTAGACCTGTTGTTCCTTTGCTCTGATTTTTTCAATAATCTCTCTTAGACTTTGTGCTAAGAGATCATCATGACATTGCACATCACCATGTGCTATATCAATTTGCACATCACCATATGCTATATTAGGCTACACATCACCATATGCTATATCAGGCTACACATCATCAAAACTATTGTTTTCACCAACTACATTTGTTGAATCACAAATGCATTATATTCTATGAGATGGTGGCACTATATCTTTTCTTTCCTTTTTTTTTCTCTGAATTTTATTTCACTCTTTTTATTTCCTATAAAACAAAAAAATATATCATATTATGTCTTATATACATAAAGCCCTTACCTATAAAATTTCATTAAACACTATTAAACAAATAATATACTACTTAGTGGATTTATAACTTGCCTATTTGTCAAACCAAGACATGATAAATATTCATTATTCTTGGACACTTTTTCTCTACAAAATCACTCATATCTATCAATGAAATTTTAACATTATGATTACTATCATTGACTAATTTGCACCTTACAGTCCTTTTCCTCATTTCTTGAAGTCCAAACAAATAATAATGCATAAATCAACAATTTGAATCAGTAAAAATTTATTGAGTTCATAAGTTAAAATGGAAACTTAAAATAGAATTTAGTTTATAGATTAAAAATAATTTGCAGTAAAAAACCAAGAAGATGTTTACAATTACAAGTATCAGACTATCAATACGACTATCCCTTGTTTCAACTAGATATTGACACTTATGAATCCTTATCACTCCTATATGCATCTACTTGATTTTCTTCCTCATCCTCATCTGTGACATGTAATACATTATCTATCCCAATCTCTTCATTGGTAATCAAAATATCTTCTTAAAACACTCCATCATCATCTTCATCCACTTCTTTGAATGTTTCTTGTAAATTAACATATTTCCCATCAGGCATTATATCAACAACTTCCATGAATTTTCATTTGGAAAAGACTATTTTAATGACATATGATCATCCTGGGATTATTACATCATCAATTATAAATGATTGGTTCATTTGAAGAGGGAAAACATACAACTCATATGTCTCTGATAAAAATTATCCTATATTTGTGTGTACAAATCCATACTCATCAATTATACTATGGACAGTTAGATCCACTTAAATTTTAATAATATATGACTATTTTCACCAAAATCCATTTGAATAATTTTTTGGATGAATCCAACATTAATTTCTTCTCATTTTCATGAAGAAATTCAGCACTAACAACACAATCATAATTTGTCTTTCCTTTGTCTTTTTCTTCCACTCTTAAATGACCATCATAGGCCCACATTTCATTGAAATACATAGCCCATATATGTGGCTATTGTGACAGCTCACTTTCATCCATTGTTATATCTTGACCTTCTTATTTTCCATCACTGACTCCATTAACAATCCATTCTTCAAATTTTGGAAAAGAATCACCTTCAATCAAATTATGACATCTACACTTTTGAGGTCGATGTTGCATCCATGATTGATTCTCTTATTCATATTTTATACATAGAATATTAACGTAAAAATAGTAAGATTAATAATATAAATGTGTAAATACAATTGAGTAAATAAATTATTGTGTAATTTTTTTAACCTATGCCACTTATCGAATGAACATGTGTTTTTAAGAATATAGGCATGTATCACACTTTTTTCTTGATGTGATAGCTTGAAGTGACATCCATTGCCTTCTAATACTTCACTACATCTCTCTCATCTTCCTCATAAGCCCATACAAATTGATTAGCATTTTAAAAATCCTTCATATATTTTGTGCAAAATCCTATGGCCTCTTTCCTTGAATATCCCTCAGACATGCTGCCTTCTGGTTTTGCCCTAGTATAAATAATTTTTTTCAAAACCTTCATATATAATTATATAGGATACATCCATCTCATTCGTATTGGGCCATAATGCTCTAGTTTGTATTCTAGATGTATCAAAAGATGCATAGAAATGTTAAAGATTATTAGTATAAATTCCTATTCTAATAGACAAAGGACTTCAATAACCTCCTCCTTCAAACTATCAAAGTTTGAAGGATATAATACATGTAAACTCATTCTATTTAATATTAGGCCCAACCTTATAATTTCCAATCTTGGTCCCTTTGCCAAAATTGATATATTTACCATACTAGGTAAAATATTCTTGATTATGACATGATAGTCATGGGTCCTGAGGCCTCTTAAGCCATTAATGTCAATTTGGATTCTAATACTACTACTTACATATCTAGTGGGAAAGTGAGTTTGAAACATCAACTGCAATAATTGTGCACATTGTTCCTTTGTCCAGACATAAGGAGCACTAGGTTTTCTATATTTTTCATCATCACATTTTTCAACCCAAAGATTTTGATAATTCTTTAGTTGTACAAAGTCTTCACATGATGAAATAGTATCAGAAACACCAAAAAGAGTTTTTATAATAGCACAGGCTATATTTTTCACAATATGCATAAAGTCAACAATATGCCTAATGGCTACATCCTTAAAGTATGACAACTTATAGAATATGCACAACTATTTTACACTACTTTCATTACATGGATCATATTAACTACCAAAAATCCCATCATTTTCAATAAATGACATTCTTTTTTATCCATTCTCAATAATGTAATCACCTGTTATTAACAATGGTGTTTTACAATTCTCTTCTTGACCATTGAAGCATGTTTTTTGTCGATGATATGGATGATCCATTTTAAGGTAAGCATGATGTCCACAATAAATACACTTATACAAACTTATTGTGTGCCTCACAAGATCCTTAAAGTTACAAGCAGGACATTCATGGTATCCATGAACACTGAGACCAGACAATGTGTCATATGTAGGAAGATCATGAATCATAACTAATAAGGAACCTCTTAAAGTGAATTTGATTGAATGACCATCCATTAAAGATTGAATTCTTGAATTCCTTTCCACAATTCTATTAGCTCATAATATAATGGCTCTAGATAAGCATCAATTGTATCTAAAGTCACACTTTTCTTTCCTAGTATAATCAATGATATCTTTAATAAAAATGGTTTAGTTGCTAACCATGAAATCAAGTTATAATTTATTAAAAACACTACCCAAGTTGACCATTTAGTACTTATCTAGAGCCATACCCAACCTTATATTATGAGGATCTTTAGAAAAATTAGACCATCTATTATCAAATTCCATCCACATCTTAGAATCAGGCACATGTCATTATTTTCCATTAGTGCTCTTATTTTAGGCATGCCATTTCATAAGTTCAAAAATGTCTCTGCACCTATACATTCAGAGTAATTATGGGATTATCAGAAAGTGGAAAAGAACCTTTATAAGAACCAAAGCTAATTTCAACCCTTATCTATACCTCACTTCATGACATTTCAAACATTCATTCTCACTTACAATATCATTGTGAAATAATACACAACCATTCACACGTGTGTGGATGTTTTCATACCCTAAGGCTAGCTTGGTGATTTTATTTTTACATTGACTTCATCTTTTTGGCAATGTGGAGTCAGGTGGTAACAATGAACTTAATAATGCCAATAACTGATCTATACTCTCATTTATCTAACCAAACACCACTTATAAGGTAAGAATTTGAAGGATTGTTATCAAATGACTTAACTTACAATTAGCATACATAGGCTTTAAGCATCCTCCATCAAATTGTGCCAATCATCATTTGGACCCTCATTCAACATTTTATCAGCTTCAAACCATTCATCTAACATTGCTACCTCTTCATCCATGTTTGGTGCCACTTCATCTATGTTTTTGCACCTCTTCATCTCTTATACTCTACAATTCTATCATATCTTCATAATAATTGTAATCCTAAGGGATTATACCAATATGCCCATATCTTATCATATGTTGATAAAATAGATTTCTTTTTCTCACCCTTTCACCAAGACAGTCATTACATGGACATGGATATTTATCCATGTCCCTCTCATCAGCTACTCTCTCATAAAATTCATGGTATTGATCTATAGTCAACCTTCAACATTGATCCATCTATAATATTCTCCACATAGAAACAAAAATCTTTTGGGGAAAAATTTGGAAAACTAAAAGTTGAAGATTTTTTGAAAATATAAGGGAAAAATCAGATTTTTAAAAAAATATAAAAAATTTTAGACTAAGAGATAAAACCTATTTTTTAATTGAAAGGCATTTCCATAACAATAGAGTTATAGAGAGAAAATAAAATAGAGAGTTTAACTAATAAATAATAAAAAATAGATTTTTGTAGTTTATATTCAAATTACTGATTACATTACATTACATATGTTTCAAACTCAAAGCATTACTTCACATTGAATAACTAATAACTAGATGCTGATAGATGATAAAATTTCAATTACAATATAGTTTTTACAAAGTCAACCTAAGCAGTTATGCAATTACTTCACATTGCATAACTAAGAACTAGAAGTAGTTACCAATTATATTTGCTTGTCATGGCATTTCATGAGACCAAATTTATTTGAGGCATTTTTTCAAATAGTTCACTAGCTTGTCTATGCTACCACATTTTTCATACATGTCTACCAAAAAAATTTATCAAACAGTTCACTGCCTTGTTTCTATGGTTAAAAGCCTAAAACAAGTGCTTTCGAATAAGTTATAAATGCTTGGAAAAAATCTATCAAAGCATAATAGTAAGCAATAGCATAAACAAGGCAGTAAATTGGTTGAAAAAATGCCTCAAAGAAATTAGGTCTCATGGTAATGGAATGCCATGACAATCCATAACAATTCACTTGTCATGGCATTCATCATGGCATTCCATCACTATGAGACCACATTTATTTGAGGGATTTTTTTCTAAAATTCATAAAATTCATCCTAGGAGTCCATATTCTAGGAGTCATTCATAAGCATCCCATATCATGTCCATGTGAAATACATTTTTATTTTGATCAATGATGTGTTTTTAATCTCTTATCATAGCCCCATAGTACATTCAAATAGCTTTGGTGGGTGTGTGGGAACCAAAAGAAGTGAAAATACAGTTACCGCTTCCTTGTAGCATGCAAACACTTTACTTGTAGTGTTATAGTATATAGAGACTAGTTACCATGGCCCCACAAAGGTCTCCAAAGCAATTGGTGAGCTGGAAACAAGAGTTTGAATAACATATAATATTTTATTGCAACCCCATGACAAACAAAATGTTGACCCACGGTGATGTGGTAAGAGCAAACAATACTAAATACATCCCCTTTATGGTGCTATGTTATGTCTACCTAATTAATTTCATCATTCCCAATATCCAATGAGCATACAAGATAAGGTTGACCTTGGTGGTCCCTCAATATTCCTCCACCACCTACTATTATTAGATTTACCTTATTTGATACAATTATATTTTTTGGATTTTTCAGTTGATACATGATCTTTTTTTTTCCTTAGGAAAAAATAATAATTTCATATTTAAAAATAGGAAATTGGATAATATTAGATGCATCTAAAAGCATACCATAGGAATGAAATACATAGATATAACTGTCCAAAAAACCCAAACATGGAAAGAGTTAAAGTGTAAGGCACTCAAAGAAAAGCAAACCAATGTAAAAAAATGTTTGTCAAGTAGACAAGAAAGATATTAAAGGTAAAGAAGTAGCCTTACCACATTAGTCTCATCTAACTAAGTGTTAGAGTGAGTATTCACATTCATTCATAGAGTTAAGTTTGATTTGGAGTGTTTTGTTATAATTGTTAGATTGTTTTCTTTGTGTATATGAATAATATTTTTCTGTTTATTTATTTAGACAATCCACCTATAATTTGATTGATCACAACAAACAAATGGTTGTTGTGAAACCAAATCATTATCCTATTTAGCATTCCATATCATGTCCATGTGAAAGACATTTGTATTTTGATCATTGATGTGTTTTTTGTCTCTTACTGCAGCCCCACAGTATATTCAAATAGCTTTTGTGGGTGTGCAGGAACCAAAGGAAGTGAAAAGATAGTTATCACTTCCCCACAGGATATATGAACTTCACTTGTGATGTTGTGATATATAGAGACTAGTTATCACAACCTCATGGAGGTCTCAAAAGTAATTAGTGGGTTGGTGACAAGAGTTTGAGTAGCATATAATATTTCACTGTGACCCCATGACAAATAAAATGTTGACCTGTAGTGATGTGGTAAGAGCAAACAATACTAAATACATCCCATTTAGGTGTGTCATGTTATGTCCACCCAATTATTTTCATCATTCCCAATATCTAATGAGTATACAAGACAAGGCTGACCTTGGTGGTCCCTCAATATTCCTCCACCACCTACTATTATTAGATTTACCTTATTTGATACAATTCTATTTTTTGGATTTTTTATTTGATACATGATATTTTTTTCTTAAGAAAAAATCATAATTTCATAGTTTAAAATAGGACATTGGATAATATCAGATGCATCTAAAAGCATACCATAGGGATGAAATACATGGATATAACCATTCAAAAAACCCAAACATAGAAAGAGTTAAAGTATAAGGCACTCAAAGAAAAACAAACCAATACAAAAGAATGTTTGTCAAGTAGACAAGAAAGATGTTAAAGATAAATAAGTAGCCTTACCACATTAGTCCCATCTAACTAAGTGTTAGAGTGAGCATTCACATTCATTTATAGAGTTAAGTTTGATTTGGAGTGTTTTGTTATAATCATTAGATTGTTTTCTTTGTGTACATGAACAATATTTTGTTGTGTATTTATTTAGACAATCCACTTATAATTTGATTGATACAACAATCAAATGGTTGTTGTGAAACCAACTCATTAGCCTATTTATTAGTCTTTCCTTATTTTTTAACATGTCAAATCCAATGCTTGTAGTGATATGGTAAATAGTGAAGGGATGCCAAAGGATCTCGTGGTCCCACGATAGTTAGATCAAAGGTTGGTGGTAACATGGTATGAGGTATAAGGGGTAACATGTATCCTACCATCTTGTAATGATGTGTATCAAAGCTGGCGGAGTGGTGATAAGTAGTGAAAGATGTGGTATAATAGTCTAGAAGCTCCCACGTTCTTGTGATAGATCTAAATAGGTCTTTTAGTGATGCGGTAAAGTATTAAGTGCTAAAATAATAATATCACCACCTCGCAGTGGTTATTATTGATACCTATGATTGAAGTGCCCACCTAGCCATTGGATTGGACCAAATCAATGGTTTGTGTTTGAAAGACTTAAATGTTTAGATTTATCAATTTTGTGGCATGAACCAGAGTAATGATGAAATGACCAGCTTCATAGTAGAATAAAATTTGGAATTTCTTTGTATTTCATCATTCAAGCAAATTCAGTCATGATTTTAGATGGTGAATTCAAGCTCTATGTGCACACTTCGGCCATCTTCCAATTGGGTAAGTCTGCCTCATCACTCTCTTCATAAAATTTAGTATTTAGTTTGTGCTTTGTTTTCAACTAGTTTGGTAGAGCAAGTGACTATCAAAACCCTATTTCATAAAAGCATCAAACTATGACACCTAAGAAATCCGAGTCTACAAGTAAGAGTGCTGAACCCCCTATTCCCAAGAAGTGGTTCCTTTAACAGTCACTATTGGAATTTTTTCCAAATTTAGTTGATAAAGGGTATAAAAAACTATTCAAGGATGTAGCAAAGGGGTGTCGGGATGCTAGAGTCCCTATCTCAGGATGGGACCTTTTTTGTTATTTTTGTGAAAAGCAAGATGGGTAGGGAATGATTGTAAACCCATGAAATTTGAATTTGGATAAGCTTATGGTGCCAAATGTATTCATTAATATGGATTTGATCAGGATATTGGCACAACACTATCATCTAACCACCAAAAATGTTAGGTTGCCAAATCAATTATCATTAGTGGCTATTGACAGAAATGTAATCATTGATTACTTCATGCTCAACAAGCAAGCCCTCACAAAATTTGACTTGAAGAAGAGTGAACAAGAATATACTAGTATGAGAAATACACATAGGAGTGATGAGTTTCCCATGTACATGAGGAAAGGGGCCAAAAATAGAAGGATTTCAATCCTAATCATTGCAGTTGAGCCTTTTCCAGTTAATGACTTTGCTGTGTATTTCAAAAGGACATATTTTGCTTTATGTCAAGTGTTAGGAATTGATGCCCAAGATAGAATGCCAGTTAGCATGATGATGATGATGATGATGATGATGATGATGATGGCCATGAGAATATAAAACCCAAAGGTTAATGTTGAGTATGATTTTACATCATTTATTGAGAATAAATTGCATTACATATTTTTGTAAATAAGGGAAAACAAGACACCTATGGAGTTCAAATATTATTCTTTATTGTGTCATTTAAATTTGTATCAGAATAAAAGGAATTGGCCTAAAAAGATAGAAATGAGCATGATTGATAAAAATAGATAGAGGTTGCCTACACAATTCTTGTGTTATAAATGGGACACTCATTATCAGAACTCTAACTATGTTGTGTTCCATGATAATTTCTCAGTCATAATAATGAATTCCCTTGGTAGCCTTTTTCCTAGATTGACCAAAGAGGTTAGAGAAACGTTGATGCCTCTTGCTCATAGCCTAGAATAGGGTCACAAACATAACTTTGATGATTGGTATTTATTTCCTAACCATACTATAATAAGAGTATATGGGTGTACTCAACCACCCCATGTGTTGCCAAAATTTGTGCCAAATAGAATTGCTTTTCTTGAATTCATGTGGCAGATGCTTTGGATAGAGAAAGATGTGATGAGAAAACAAAAGAAGGGCACATTTCTTCCAAATTCCAATGTGTTTGGTGAATGGTACATTGGTGCAGATACCTTGGAGGAGTTACAAGCCTATTTGAATGCTAAATATTCTTAGAAATCAGGGATAGAAAGGGTTTGTGATCTAGAGGGTCACATGAACTTTGTTAGACAAGTCATCCTTACTAGGATGGGGATATCCCATCAAATCAAATTTGATGAGGATTTGATCAAAAATTGTGTCACTTTCAAGAGGTATATAATAGGAAAATAAAATGGGAAATTTTGAAGAATATTGAGGATGACAAAAGAAAACAAAACCCTAATTTTTTAGGATTTTTTGTTGAAGAGAAGGACTCTTTAAAAAGAATAGACTTGATAATTGATAATTTTGAAAAAAATATGGAATGTTTGAGAAGTAGCCTACAAAGGCTACCAACCTCCTTGTAAAAAATCCAACAGGAGTTATTATTCAAGAACCTGGTCCAGATGCAATGTCAGTGTAAGATCCAACTATTCTTGATTCACCACGTACCAAAAGGCAAAAGACTAATGATGTTTCTCCACTAGTTCCATCTGAGATCACTGAAAGAGTTGGTGACTCTGAGGAGGTGGCTAATATTTTGACGCAAATGGGAGAGGAAGAGGAATTTAATCAACCCATTATTGGTCAAAAAACATAAGCACACAAACTAGAAGCAATAATGGATGAACAGGCACAAGGTGAGCCTAAACTACAAGAATATGAAAGGGTTGTGGCTTCTATGAGGTTCATTGAGGATGATGATTTCATCAATACCCCAAAATTCAAAGATTTTTGGCTCAAAATGAAGATGAAAAAAATTAAAGAAAAGGTGGAAATAAATAAAATTTGTGATGATGAATCTCAACATGATCAAATTGTTACACAAACTTTCAAGGATTTAAAAATTGATGAAATAAATGTCATCCCTGATGAGGCTAGACAAATGGTTTTGAAGAGTAACATGCTAATCATCCCTAGCCTTGAATTGAAGAATTTTTGGTTGTTGGACCAAGTGAGAAATCAAGATGAAGCCATCATGGTTTCTGAGTTTGATCATGAGGATGGTGTTAGTGGTTATGGGTTTAACCCAAAGATAGAGACTTTAGAAATATGGGCCACATAGAAGAACACCAAAAAGCCAAGATTACATGATTTAGTCCAAGAGTTGAGGGGAAAAACTATGGTGAAAACATTTCAGGATACATCAATGCTTGAAGCTGCCACCCTTATTGTGCACTATATAATGTTCACACAAGCTTTTGTCAAGAAAATGGAGCAAAGATTGCTTGACTATGAAAAAACTCAAATTGAGATGAATGATGAAGTGAATAGGCTGTATTTGGAAAATGTCAAACTAAAATAGTAGTTGAAGGGTGTTTATTCTCAAATCCAAGCAATTGTGCCATACCAAACCCCTGTGCCATAAATAACCAGTGATAATATAGTCCCAGTTGATCAGTTGAATGCATTGAAGTTAAAGTTGGAGAAAGAAATTAAAGATTTGAAAAATCAAAATGAGAAGATAAAGGATAAGGACAAATTGAAAATCATTGAGGTGTTTGAGAAGATTTTGGAATATAGAGTAAAATTGGTTATTGACAAGTTGGGAGATGTGAATGAATGCTATTCTTCCTTGTCTCAGGCCATTGATCAGTTGAAGGTCAATCTTTCTATTTTAGATCCAATATTCAAGAAATGGAAACTTATACACATTTATAACCTTGTGTAATGTTCTATAAATATATCCAAGTGCTCTAGCCTCACTTAAGCCAACAAAGAAGATAGTGAAAATGATCTTGAATGAATTTCAATATGTGAATGGTGAGAGCCAAAAAATGCAAGCAAAGATTGATTCTTTTGCTACCTTCAAACACTAGTTTATTCCTTCTATTTTGATAGAGGATAAAAATATCAAAGGTTTTGATGCATGGAAAAGTGAATATGGTCAAACAGTTTCTCAAGTCATTGATTTCTTGAAAAAATATCAAAACATAAATATTCTTAGTTTCGATGTCATTATGGATAGAGTAATTGCTCTGGATGTTGGATATGCAAAGTTCATCATTCATTTCAAAGTGATACTAGACAAAAGATGGAAATATCACCAGGCCAACCTACTCCAGATCCAAGAATTTAAGTGGCCTAATGATTTCATAGTGTACCAATGGGAGAATTAGTATTTGAAAATTGAAGAATAAGTAGGCCATGTATATAGAGGAGAAATGAGCATCAAGATGGTGTCAACATGACACCAAAAAATCTTAGACATCCTCCTATTTTGTCTTTTTCTTATTTTTATGCTTTCCAATATGTATTCAAAATATATTTGGTGGTCTTTTTAAGACTTGTAAATTTTTTTATGTTGTAATAGGTCATATTAAGGGGTGGGTATATGAAAAGTCATTTTATATAATGTGAAAGGTATGAAGCTTGTATCTTTATTCACCCCTATAAGAAGGAAACCAAGACCTTGAGAAAGCTCTCTGGGAATTTGATTTTGGAAAAAGACATTATAAGCCCTGATCTTTAAAGATATATCAATAAAAGCAAACCATATTTCTCTGGTGTCATATATCTAGTTCTCAATTACTTGTTGAATATTCATGTTATACTTTATCTGGTTGTCTCCATTTTTGTTTCTCCTTGTTATTTGAATTAAGATATCAAGTATATGTTTAGTTATTTAAAACACATTTGCTATTTTTGGGTGGTTTATCTAATTGGGTTTCCTCAAGTAGGATTAAATTCCATTGAATAGATCATTGCAACTTGGAGGATTCAATTTAGATAATTAAGAAAAGCTAGGTAATAATAATCTTGCATGTTTATGATAGCTATAGATAATCCCATGCCAAGTAATTTGAGTTATGGCTAGATAGAAAGCACAAATCTAACTGTGAACAGACTCTACTACCCAATTATTGAGAAAGGTACCAATCAATTCTTTTCTAAAATCATTTACTTGTATCATATTAAAAAATTCCAATTTTAATTCTCTATTATGTAGGAGTAATAATAGAATATAAAATTAAAAAAAATATAATTCAAATCATATGCTAGTTTGGATTAGGGTGAATTAGATGATTCAATTGAAAAAATTACATAAATCCCTTAATCTGCTTCGAAGTCACCAATAAATTTGAGGAGTAATTAATCATTGGTGAATATAAGGTAACACCCACCTGGGCAAAGTAGAGCCTAAAGTGTAGAGAATCCTAACCATTTGGGTTGATTCTATTAGTTGGACAAATTGGTTGCATAACCTAATCATAAAGCTTGCAATCCTTTTAAGGTTTTGCATACTACAAATTTGAGAACCAACATAAGGTTTTGGAAATTTAAGAAAGGCAACTCACATAGATCCATGTGATGCCCATGCATTTATCAATATGGGTGAGTTATTAATATCATCAAACCTTAGTGCAGCCTTAGATTCTCTTAAGACAACAAAGTCTCTTCTGAAGAAGAGTAGAGAAGAAGTACCCATTGAATTTTTTAAACAACATTGGGGTTATTCATGTTGAGCATGATGCACTAGAGTTGGATCAACAAACTTTTATGGAGGCATTAATAAATGTAATTTGGGTTGAATTCATAAATAAAAGCCCTAGTGCTAATTCTATAGTTTTTTCTGTGTGTTTTAAGGATATGGAAGGACTAGAAGATGGTGGTGTTTCAATTGAGTTACAAGTTCAATTCCCATATGTTCCAAAATGCATAGAGGAAACTAATGAAAAAATAGTCCCCTAAACCCTAAATTGCCTATTTGGTTCTATTACTCAGTTACCTATGTAACTACTATAAGTTGTCAATCAAAAAGCTATAGATTTTGTGTTTAATGTAATGAGGTTTCAAATTACCTTTGAATTCACTATAGAGGGCATCCCCAAATCTGAATTCATTGCAGAGGTCCTGAAATACTTCAAATTCTTCATAGTAAACTCTGAATTCCTTGCCCACCTTTTCAAAAGTCTCCAGGTCCTCTCCAAACAAGCTTTATTGCCCATGCAAGTAGCTATTATGACCCAAAACACCTTAGTCCTAGGCTAATTACCAACTAATAAAATGAGGAAATATTCAATGAATAATGAATCACACGCAATACACTCCTGCCAGAATTTTTTTTTAAAATTTTGTCTAATTTGTATTTGCATGAGTTACTATTTAGTCCTTTTTATTTGTATGACTAAATAATTTTTTAGTGACCAAATTAGTCATTTATTTACTCATTTATAATTGAGTTGCAAAAAATTAGTAGAATTAAGACATTTTTAGTTGTTGTGACTAAAATTTTTAGTCATTTAGTCATTTATTTACCAAATTCTACTAGTGATACCATTAGCTAAATCATAGTAGACTACATTGACTAGTTTGATATAGTTTGTTTTTCCAAGATCCAAATAAACTACCTTGACTAGTTTGATATAGTGTATTTTTCCAAGATCTAAACAAACTATCTTGACCAAATTGATACTATCTATTTATATTCCTTCTCTTATTGTGACTACATTGACCAACTTGATATAGGTATTTCTTAATCCTCCTCTCCAATAAATTATACTTGAATAAATTGATGCCATTTGATCCACCTAGTTAAACTACATCGGCCAAATTGAAAAAACACAATTCATCTTTGCTTAGCTTTACTTCAACTACTCCATCATATGAATTACTATAGTATTATGCACCTTTATCATAGTTTAGTTCAATAAACTTAGGATATCATTGGTGGGATCTGTTAGGATTTAATATTTACTTTGGATAATATTGTAAAGTGAATAATTATGTGAGTAATAATTCAATAATAGATTATAGTTGGTAAATTAGTTGTTATTGTTAGTTCAATAGATATATTTTTATTATAAAAATATATCTCATATTGTTAGTAGCTAGTTGGTTTGTTAGTAGGTGAGATATTGTAGGGATCTCACTATCATGTGTATAGGAAACATTTTTCCTATATAACTATGTAATGGAGTATGAATTAATATAGAATGAAATATATTATTATTCTCTATGTGCATTAATTTAAACTGAGTTTGGTTGTTCCACTTTCTATCAATGGTATTAGAGCAGGTTTTTTTTAAAGAACAAGGTTATGATTCCATGATATATGGAAGCCTAAATTGATTTTCAAAAGGTATTCATTGTCATTCACCCCTATGGATGAGTAACATTGGTTATGTGAAGAATTAATAAAGTAGCTTTTGAATTGGGTTGTTTATGGATTCATTGAGCTCATATTTACTTGTCTATTCCTTAGTGCATTATCTTGGCATTAGCCTGCATCCCTATGCATTATAGGCTAATTTGATATAGAATTAGAACTTGAGTCAAGAATTGAATGATTGGCCTAAATTCACATTACATCAAAATTGTTTGATCCTATATCAAACTACACTTTGTTGTGTTTGCTATAGACACATATTTGACTTGCATTAGAGGTTTTATGATTTAACATTCATGGTGTTGGTAAAATACATATCAAGGTTTGTATCTTGGCCGATATCATCCAGATAACCATGCACTTACCTGTGTATAGATTTTGTGTGAATGATCAATATGTATCATGGTTAGATCTAACATCAGGTTTTGACTTTCAAGTTTTGTATTAGATTAGCTCCATGCATATTAACCTTTCTCTGCTAAAATTCATGTATAGTCTATGTGAATCTTAGTTTTGGATTTTTTCCCCTAAAGAACTTTTTCAACTATGAAGTCTCTCAACATAATAACTTCCACCATTAATTTTTTCTCAGTTGGCTTCATCCATATTCTCCATGATGATGGGCTTCCTATCTTCTTTATTTGTTCTCACTAGGTCAACAAGTCCTCCCTCACCTCTCAACTTGTCTGCATAACTATTTAAGGTCAAAGATCATTGGGAGGCCATTCATGGTATTAGTCATAAAGAGTTTAATATTATATTATTGTGTCTTTTTATGTATTCATGTCTTGTCACTTCTAAATTTTAAAATTGATAATTCAAGTGGTATTAAGTTATTGCCATTAGTTTAGTTTTGTGTCAATTAAAAGTATATACTTTGTTTAGGTTTGATAGATTAAGAGTATAAAGGTTAGTTCATATTTTAAGTCATTATCCAAGACTTTGTCTAGAACAATATGTACTTTTTGTTTAAGTCATAGTTCTTAGTTTATTTTACTTGGTTTATGTTTATAGGTTTCTTTAAGCCATTGTATTAGCTATGGTTCAATTCAAATAAAGTTTGTTATCAACATTCATTGAGTCTTTAGTATTTTAATGTTATTTAGTTATATTAGTGTATTCAACTTTATATTAATCAATCAATTGATCAAATATGAGCCTTTTAATTAGTCATAGTTTTAAATTGTCAAAAATTCAAAAGTGGTCTTTTTTATTTGAGTCTTGGGTCATGAAGAGTATTCTTATAAATGTGTCAAGAGTAATTTTTATGTCAAAAGAGTTAAAAATATCTCTTTTAAGGATGCATTTTCAGGTGACCTTGACATCCTATGTGTTGTTTCACATTGAGGGTAGAAGTAAAGCCCATGTGGAAATAATTGTGCTTCACATATTCATCTACCGAGTAAGTAGCTTCATAATCTATAAAATGGAGGAAAATATAGGTTGGAGGATATTTAACATCCTCTCATAAGCCGCTATCGATGGGGCTATATAACAGATTAGTGGTACTTGCATTTTAGCCAAACCAATTAAAGCCAAGGATATTTTTTCAATTGTAGTGAAGATTGTCTATGCTATTTTTGTTTGGGTAGAAAAAAACATGGATAGAAGATACAAAAGAAGATAATGAGGATTTAGTCCTCATAATATTTTTAGTTTTCAGTTGTTTGTATGGTGTGTGAGAAAATAAAAGTTTGTAATCATTCCCCTTTTGAAATCATGAGGACTTGTCAAAACTTTCTCACCTTGCCTCTCAAATATATTTTCTTGAAATCATGAGGACTTTTCCTCCTCATAATAATAATTTAATTAAAATTTTATTTGAAATGAACATCACCCAACCTCCACCTATAGGGAAATAATCCACCTTGTCTACGTCTAAGGATAGTATCCTCCAATAGTGTGAAGCAATGTCCAAACAAGTTAATGAAACCTTAGTTGCTTATCTTTCACTTAATTTCCTATAGCCTCT
The DNA here is from genome assembly GCA_037957365.1 of Torreya grandis. Classification (NCBI taxonomy): domain Eukaryota; kingdom Viridiplantae; phylum Streptophyta; class Pinopsida; order Cupressales; family Taxaceae; genus Torreya; species Torreya grandis. Next base: position 623,425 of record JARHVA010001530.1, on the reverse strand, counting down.
ATGATTCTTGACTAAATATTACTTCATGTGAATGATAATAATTTATTAATTAGTTTCCTAATGGGTGATATTTAATTCAAACATGCCTTTATTTATGAAGGATCAGACACTTGTGTTGCTTCCCTTGATTTCATTAAAACTCTTAGATACTTTGAATGTAATCTTAAATCTACTCACATGCCAAGGTTATGATCAAAGATAAATGCCTCCCATTGGTTGTGTTTTTATTCTAATCATAGTTCCCCTATCATGGTTATATTTAAGGCCATGCATTTTAATTTCTTTCTATCCTATAACATTTTACATGGATGACCCTAAACACATCACATGAGAACTATTGCATCTTTTACATGTAAGTGTGTCAAATATCCACATGACGGTGTTATATATAATATTAATGGTGATATTAATCCTTGAAATTTTGAAAAATTCTAATATCATGGTGTTTTTTTAAATACCTACCCTTGAAACTTTGCCTAATATCCCATTTTTTGAATATCAATGATTTAACTATCCTATCATCTCTAATAACGGTTACAATCGACACCCCAAACTTATGGGAAACATACCTCCTAATTTTATTAGATAATGATGATGATGAGCTCGATTTGATCAATTTTAATATAAAAACCTTATAATTCCATCCTATAATTATCTCTTAGTTACCCCTTCTTTGCGACCTCATTATTGTTAGTACTCAACTGAAAAAATTCATGCCTCAATATTCAGGCCTAAATAATCAATTCCTTATTATTATTCAACTGATAGAATAATTTATGACCTACATATGTATCTTCATACACTTAATTACAATGATGGATATTCCCTAAATGACCCATTCTTAGCTGGATATGCTCAAACCAAGGATGCAAAAATTATTCATTAATGATCTTTTTTACAACCTTATTATGAGTCTACTTTACATGTACATGGCATTAAATTAGTAGATATAGTCCCTTCTCCTTCTACTGCACCTAAAATTATTCCTTCTTCCATTGATGTTCACAGGTATGAGATGGAGAAGGTACCAATTTATACCCATTATACTTAGTCACAGTTGAACCTTATAGGAGTACACTTCCAGATTATGCCATGATGGGACCTTATCATTTTTATGTATTTTTTAATCTTTCAAAAAATATTCCCCTAGAGATACTGGCTACATTACTTCAATGTGCATTGAGTCTATCTCTTATATCTACAAAGCATACTCATAGATGCATGAATCATGATTATTTACTTGATGAGGTTTTACCCATGCCAAAACTTGATTCTCCACTTAGATGATGGGCAAATGGGCCATATTATGAGTTTCATAAGATGGTTGGTCATTGGGCCAATGATCATTGAACATACCAAATATTATTATTACAACAACATCATAGAGCTTTTTTATTATCACAAATAGTAGACCTCCTCACTTAGCTAATCCTAAGTGCACTTATTATTTTCATGGCATGACTACACATCCTTTGACACACTGCTGACAATTTTGAAAATACATTGATGTGTTTTGTCCTATAAAAAAATAAACCTCTAATGATAAGAGCTTAACACCTCCTAAGATATCTCTAGAATATATTCCCAAACCTGGGGAATTGTATTTCCTCTAGCTTTAGTGTACTACATATCATACAAATAGATGTTGATTATTCCAACAACATTTTTGTGATTATCCATGGCCTACACTGTCACCTTCACATCAACATAACTAGGATCATTCTCAGACAAAGGCTCAAACTTATTCTAGACCCATGCATTCTCATAGATTGGAGGATATAAACCATATCCTAGTGTAGGTTGCTCTTATTAATTATCCCTTACAGGATTTACCACATTCACCTCCTTATTATTCTCATTTTTCTACTTTATCCATAGAAATTATGTGTTAGGAATTCCTAACATGACTCTTTGTGAAGATATATGAGATAATGATGAGAGATAGATGTCATTTGTAGAAAGACTATTAGATGTTATTGATGATGCATGTTAGGATATATATCGACATTTATGAGCACATATTTGTGTGATATATCATATTATTATAAACATTATCATATGATTAGATTTGATATTTGTAGGGTGAATATTTTGTCAATAAACGTACTGATAAACAAAATAGGTCTGATCAACCATAGTAGGAAGATTGGTCAACCAGTTGTGTAGGTTTACCACATCAAAAGGGGACTAATCTCTCCTCTCATCAAGGGGAGGTTCCCTATAACTATGTAGGAGCTATATACAATATAAATAAGTAGAAAATAACACATGGGGGTAGAATAAACCATCCATCTCTCTTCTTTCAGAGATGATGCTCACAGACAAAGGAGAAAATCCTAGTGGAAACACTGAAGGCACTTCTCTTCTTTCAGAAGTGTTCTTGTAGGAAACAACAGGAGTTTCTTTCAAATAGTAAAAGTAACTGGTGACAAAGGGCACAATAACCAATAGGATGAAATAGAACACAAAGTTTCCACCTCAACAGCCCAAAGAGTATATCACAAAGGATAATGGGGGCACAAATTCATCCCAAAATCCTCAACACAGAAAGACAAGAAAAACACAGACTGAAAGCAAATGTGAAAGTGCAAAGTCTTCTCACAGTTGGCTTCAGGACACCTTCCTTTTTACCTTCACTAATTCTACTTGTCAAATTAAATAAATAAGAATGATTCTAGGAAACATACATAAGAATAATTTCCTAAAGAGCACAAGCCAAAATAGCACAAAGTCTACAAACAACTTTCTCATTCAGATAAAATGAAATGAAATTACAATCTGAGCTCAAAGTCTCAGTCTTCTTCTTCCAAATGGGCAGAGTTTCACTCTTATAAAAATGAAAAGTCTCCTTTAAAAATGAGAGATATTACAATCTTATAGAAACTACACAAGGATTGGTGCTTTTTTCCATGGGATGGCCCATGCTGTAGTCAACATCTTCAATGTGCCTTCAGTCATGTCTAGAGAGACCATGCTGAGAATAGTGCGCTACCATAACTATGGCGTGTCTCTTCATCTAATATGTTTCTTCCTTGGTATGGACTATTTGGGCCTTTTCTTGATGTCTGTGCAGCTGTTCAATTTGTCTTTACTTAATGGAAGAAAAATAGGCCGTGTCCTTGGTTTGGTGTGCTCAGAAGTCTACTCAATCCACTATTTCACCTACTGGAAATAACTCTTTTGAAGATATTTCTGATCCTTTACATTGATCTTCTCTTCCATGTAGCAATTTGAGTCTTCAGGCTCTCTTTTTAGTCAGTCACTTGATTCTTTCTTTAAATTCCATGCTTTATTTGAATTTCCATGGATATCCTTTTAAATTTGACATCCATGGGACTGTCAATGTTTGCCAGTTGCTTGAACCATGTTGAACCTTGAACCTGTTGAACCATTGAAAATTCATCGGTTCATTGGTTCATTCTATCTCTTTTGTTCTATTGCTTCTTGGTTCAATCACTTCTTTGCTCCTTGGTTGAACCATCCATTGAACCACTTGTTTGTTGCTTTTTCCTTGACTGAGGCCGCCTTTGAACCTATGAACCATTAAACTTTGAACTCTTTCAATTTAAGGTTCAATCAGATCATTGGTTCATTCTGTGTCTCACTCAATCACTGCTTCCTTTATCTTTCTAAGCTCTAGTTGAACATTTAAACTTGTGAACTCATTGAACCCTTTGGTTCAAGGTTCAATGGTTCAATTGGTTCATTCTTTTCATCCTTTTAAGCCCCTTTTGTCTAAGTCTGTGAAGGTTCCTTTCTGCGTCTTTGTTCCACCTTTGGGACGTCCTGAAGAGAAGGTGTCCCTTCGTGGTTTTGAAACGGTCCTTTCTCTCTCATCAAGTGCCCCTTGCAAGGGTACTTATCCTTCAGGATGTTCGGGTGGACTTCAAGTTTTGACTTCCCCAATGGGCTCTCACTTCTTTGTTAGGCTTTTAACTTTCAAGCTTTTTTCGTTGGGTAAAAAGCCTGAAAGAATTCCTTCAGACAAAATGTCTGGAGGAAAGTTTCTGTTACTTAGCCATTTGTTCTTTTCCATTTCTTTAGACTTTCTCTCCGAGTGAATTCCTTTGCACAAAAAGTCCAAAGGAATTTTGCCTTAAACATTTTTCTGAGAAAAATCTTCCCAAAAGAATTCTTTCGGTCTCTTTTACTTAGCCATTTTCCTAAGGGATTTCCAACTTTTGTCTGCTTTTGCTCACTGCCCTCTGCAAGGGCACTTGTCCTTCGAGCTCTTGGAAGACCCCTTTGAACTTCTCAAATGAAAAAAATGGCTAAGTGTTGAACCCATTTCTTTCTTACAGAGTCTGTAGAAACCAACCTTGAGAGTCTATAGATTTGAGCCTGCCTGCAGAGTCCGTAGAAGCCAAGTTCATAGTTTTCTCTAACTTTGAAAGAGTCCATAGACATCTATTTGTGGAGTTCATAGAAACTATCTGTGAAGTTTGTAGTTCCAAGCCTACAGAGTCCATAGATTCAAGCCTACAGAGTCTATAGATTTCTGAAAAAGCTTTGAAAAATGAAGAACTTGAATGCTCAGAACAATTTTTGAAAAGGGGGGAGAGGATTTTGGTTGGTGTAGGGCCAAAATAGTCTGTAGGTTGTCCCAAAAATAAAAGGAATTCTTTCAGGGACAATAGCTGGCTCTAATTGGGGAACTACCTTCAGTTGGAAACCCAAGAAGAAAGGCTCTAAAAAATGAAAACAAAAGAACAAAATAGAAACAAAAGACTATACAAATATACATATGTACAGGGGAACTCATCTGATACTTTAAGAGTTGAAGTGCTTCAGATGTTGCCCATTGTGATGCAGAGAAAAGAGAGTGCCATCTTGATACTTCAACAGGAAACTATTTTTACCATTGAGTTGATGAATAGTAAAAGGGCCCCTCCATAGGGAATCAAATTTTTTGTGCATCCCCTTTGGTTCTCTTCTCTTGTCCCACAACAAGACTTGATCTCCAATCTAGAAATCATGATTTTTTGCTTTTAGATCAAAGAGATTCTTCACTAGACTTTGATGGGTGGAAATTTGGTCCACCACTACAGTTCTCTACTCATTCAGCTTAGCAAGGCACATGATCCTCTTCTCAAGTGAGCTCTCATACGTTTGATCCTCAATCGCCTTAGCCAATTTCAATGCTGGCAATTCTAAGGTGATTGGTATCTTAACATTAACACCATAAAGAAGTTGGAAGGGAGACATACCAATTGCCCTCTTGGGTGTAATTCTATCTACCCATAGAGCATCAACCAATGCCTTATGCCAAGTCTTTTGGTTGTCATCCACCAGCTTCTTGATGATAGTCACCAAGTTCTTATTGCTTGATTCACCCTATCCATTTCCTTGTGGAAAGTAATCAGAAGAGTGGGAGAGTGTAATTCCATAGTGGAAATATAATTGAGTAATCTCTTGGGAAGTGAAATAGGTGGCATTGTCAGTGATAATTTTGATTGGGACCCCAAACCTAGACATGATGTTTTCTTTGAGGAAATTGCATACTACTTCTAAATCAGCATGTTTGGTTGGAATTGCTTCCACCCATTTGGTGAAGTAGTTTGTTGCTGTGAGGACATAGTTATGTCCAGCACTTGATGATGGGTTTATAGCTCCAATAAAATCAATTCCCCATTTCTAGAATGACTCCTCTATTATCACTAGTTCAAGGGGCAGGGCAACTAGCTTGGGCCTTCCAATAAACTGCTGGCATAGTTCACATCCCCTGACCCACTTGTATACATCTTAAAAGAGAGTTGGCCAATAGTACTTGGCTCATAGGATCTTATGGGCAGTCACAGGGGTAAAAAAATGTCCTCCATAGGCTGAATTGTGGAAGGACTTCAGAATTCGGCTTTGTTGCTCCTTGTCCACACAACGAAGGAACACTCCATCAAGGCTCTTCTTGTATAGGCCATTGTCTTAGAGGACAAAATTAGCATCTTTTCACTTGATGGTTCTCCTTTCTTTATAAGATAGGTGAGTAAGACATTCACCATAAGTAAGGAAATGATCAATACTTGAATACCACTCATTTGTGGTGGAGATAAAGAGGACTGTTGGTGTGTCATCCACTTCTGATTTTTCATGCTCTATTCCTCTTGGCTTGTTATCAGCAATTTGTTGGCATAACCCTTTTTTATGTACCAGCTTTGTTGGCTTGATGATCAGATCAAACTCCTAGATCTTTGTAACCCAATTGCCTCTTTTCATCTCAAACTCCTACTGATTTAGTATAGATTTCATTGTGGTGTTAGGGACTAAGGCAGTAACTCAAGAATTGAGGATGTAGAAATGAAAATATTTTATAGCCTTCACCACTGCATAAGCATGCTTCTCCATATTTGAGTACTTTAGCTCATGATATTTGAGAGGACAACTCATGAAGGAAATGGGAGATTCCATACTTTCTTTATTCTATTGAACCAGAATTGTTGAAAGTGTATGTTTTGAAGCATAGTTGTAAATGGTGAACTCTTTGCTATAGTCTGGACAAGCCAGAATTGGAGCATGGGCAATGGCAGTCTTGATATCCTCAAAATCTAACTTGCCTTCTTCAGTCTAGCTAAAGGTGGCCTTTCTCTTCATCATGTTTACAATGTGCCTAGTCTTCTTGGCAAACTCAGGGATGAACCTCCATAAGAAATTCAACTTTCCAAAGAAAGAGTGAACAACAGTCTTTCTTGTGGGCAAGGAAAGTTATTGGATAGACTTGAATCTATCTAAGTCAATATTTATGCCTCCTTTAGACATAATGTGTCTGAGAAGTTTCCCCTCCATTACTCCAAAAATTGACTTCTTGGGGTTTAAGGAAATGCCATTATGGCGGTAGCGTTCCAACACTTGTTGCAAATGGCTCACATGATCTGGGTGATGCTTAGAGAAGACAGTCAAGTCATCAAGATAAAATATGATGAACTTACCAATCTCATCCTTGAAGGCAAGGTCCATTTCTCTTTGGAAGGTAATGCCAACATTTATCAAGCCAAAATGCATTCTTCTATATGCAAACGTGCCCCAGGGTGTGGTGAAAGTGGTCTTATGCTAGTCTGCTTCACCAACTTCAACCTGATTATATCCTAAGAAGCCATCTAGCATTGATAACATCTCTGAGCCTATCACTATTTGCAACACTTGATCTATGATTCGCAAAGGATTATTATCCTTTAAGGATGCCTGATTCAAATTTCTAAAATCCACACAAAGGTGAATTTCAACATTCTTCTTTCTTATAGGCACTATATTGGCAATCCATGTGGAATGATGGATTGGGAAGATTATCCTGGCATTTAGCATTTTTTGTATTTCAAATAGAATTGTCCTTGATATTTTTAGATTATAATGCCTAGAATTTTGCCTATAAGGTGTTGAATCAGCCTTGAGAGGAATGTCATGTCAAATTTTATCAGGCTAGAGTGACTTCAGGTCATCATAGGAATATTCTAAGACATCTATGTACTGGTTGAGTAACTTGGTGAACTTCAGGAGTACAACATTTCCCAATGTTCACCATCTTGGGGTCTTCCCTGGTTCCTAGATTTACTTGATCAAACTCTTGAGATGAGCTTGAATCCATTGGCTGTTGTTTGATATATCTATCATGCTTATCACATAGCTTCTCAAGGGAAACCAGGCCTTTGGGAATCTTATTCCCTTTGATTTTCAAGAACTCTTCACCTGTGTCTGCATTTGATTCAGGAGCTGGTTGACACTTATGAAATTCACTACCTTCAAAATGCAATTGTTCAAATCTATCTTTTTGTTCCAAGAGGGCAATACTTTGATTGTCATTATTGAATACCTACCAATGACTGGCATTATTAGGTACTTGGCTAAAATACCAGCTCAATGGTGTACCTATGTCCTTTGAAGTCTAGGTGGGGGATCAAGAGAGTAGCTAAAATAACTAGTGCATTAGCCCGATCATTGAATTCTCTAGGAACTACAGAGATGCTAAAAGCATCAAAGTCTTCAAGCTAGTCCCAAACTAGATTGCGGTAATGACACAATCTTTCATTCTTGGTTTGATACAAGTTCCTCACCTAACAAACCACTAGTTCAGCATCTCCTTTAGCATGAAGGAGCTTGATTCCTTTATCTCGAGTAGCTCTGAATCCAAGCAATAGAAACTCATATTCAACTGTGTTATTCATGTTGCTGAATTGCAATTTATAAGATGAGGGAAAAATATCTCCTTGAGGAGATATTAACACAACTCTGGCTCCTAAACTAGTGGAGGAACAACTACCATCAAATTCAAGAATTCATACCTCATTTGTTACTAATTTTCTTTTGGATTCTTCTTCATTCAGAGGTGGAGATACTTTCATGCTTACCATGTGCTTAGCCAATTCCTCTACTGTTCCAGCTGAATACAGTTCTAGACTGTCATTTGTAGGAGCTTCATTAGATGTCTCATGAACTCCATCCATGGATAGAAAGTAGTTACCATGCCTGAAGACTCAAACAAAATTTGAGCTTCAGGTGCTGAGGTCCGAGTAACTACGTATTTTTCTTCCTTTTCAGGGAGTAGCCTCTTCATAACACCTTTGACTGGAATCCTCACCTCTGATAAATCCATGCTCAATTCACCACCATCTCTGCAGAAATTCTGCCTGAGAAGGATGCCATATGATGTTGGGACATCTGCTACCAAGACAGTCATCTTGATTCTTTTGTCTAGAAAGGTAACAAATGCAAATTGGCATCTTTAATTTGTCCCAGCAAAGGCACTTGCTTGTTTTCCATGGAGAAGCATCTATCAGAAGTTTTGGTCAATGTGGGGTCAAGGGATTTAGTCACTTTAGCAGGCATGATATTGTTTGAAGCTCTAGAATCAATGATGCAATTATTCAGCTGATGTCCATTTATCAGCAATGAGACATAAAAAGGTTTAGTCCTACCAAGAGTAGCAAGGGGAGTAATGACAAGGTTGTTCTTGGTGGGTGTATTCTTGGCAAGATCATGTGTCTCTTTGGGAATTGCTTGTTTAATAGGGATGTTCTAGTTTTTAACACATTGAACTAGTCTATTTAATTGCTTAGGATGGGACTGTAGAAATTCAAATTTATACATTTGAATTTTGGTTTTCTTTATATGGTCAATGATATCAAATGTCTGGAATGAGCTAGGAGTAGAGGATGGGAATTCATCCTTTTGATTTTTGAAAGGGGGAGGATTGGACTATTAATTTGAAGTAGAAGGCATAGGGGCATTTGGGGTACTTACCTTTCTCGAAATCACTGGGTCCTTTGGCTGGAAAGGAAGAGTGGATCCATGCTTAGCAATTGAAACTACTGGTTGAGGTCACTCCTCAGCTTTCTCCTTATTAGCTTGTTGAGCTAATTGATTCTTGGACCATGTGAATACAACATATGACCCCTCAGCTACACTGCCTTCACTTCTAGGTTCATCTTGATAGTTTAGGAAACCAATATGAGAGTCACCAGCTAATTCTTCTTTTTTCTCAGTGAAGAGATTAGCGTCATCTTTAGGATTCAACTTAGGCTAGAATGAGAAATTTGATTCAGCTTCAAGATATCCAACTGCTAAGTTGTTTGGAGGTGCTTCAAGGGTGAGGTTCCTCTATGGAGGAGGAAGGTGATTTTACTGTCCTTGATTCTTGGCAGCATTACCTTGGTACACCTAATTTTGAAATGTCCTCTTGGGCATATCTCTATATGTAGGAGCAGATGACATCCCTTGCACTATTTGCTTTCTGAGAGCTAGCATTTCATTTGCTAGCTTTTGTACCATCAGGTTAGTGGTGACTGTAGGTGAATACTCAAAAGATGAAGAGGATTTAACTTTATTAGGGTCTCTCCTTATCTTTCTTACCAAGATAAGGTCATCTTCTACCTCAGTAGCCAAGTCCTAAGCAACAACAAGGTCTATGTGTCTAGCTTATCTTAGCAAGAAACTCACTTCAAGCAGCTGTGAGTTGATGAAGAAACACTTGAGATTCTAAGGTGTTGGCTGGGCGACCATGGGAATCCTGTGCCTCCGCTTATTGAACTTGGTAATGAAATCCCTCATAGGTTCATGGGGCTCCTTCTTCATCTGTGTGAGCTAGGCCAGCAAGGCATGTGCATCTTTTGCAAGCTTGAACTTGGCTTCAAATTTGTCTTTCAGAGTGTTCCAATCAGTCATTGATCCAACTTACATGTGGTAGAACTAGTCTACAATAGCACCTTGTAGTGTCTCCACGAATAGCCTGATCGCTATGTCTTCAAATTCCATCCTTATTACACTGTAAGCTATGCTAAAAGCTGTAATGTGTTCATGAAGATGAACCTTCCCATCACCAAAGAATTTAGGGAAATTCTTCCTTGAACTACATGGAAGCTCATGCAGAGGTGGGGTCAAATTTAGTGGACTGAAAGAGTTACCCTAGAGCCTTGATCCATGATTTGATTATGTAAAAGTGGGATCACTAATCTAGGTGGAGTGTGGATAGACAAAGCTCAACTAGCAGTAGAAAAAGAAGTTCTGCCTTGTGTTGGTGGCCTGGTAGGGCTAGGAGGAAGACTCCTAGTTTGTCTAAGGTGAGGTTGTGGAGGAAACAACTCAAAATTACTCTACTGCACCAACTCAAAAGTAGGGTCAACAACACCTTGGGATTTCTAGCCTCTGGTATTACGTGGAGTTGCCAGATTGTAGAACAAAAAAATGGAACAGAGCATGATCTGCTTTAGCTTGAAGTTTGAGACTTCAAACTGCATGCTCATCCCATCAGAGTCACCAAAAATTATTGGGTGAATATTTTGTCAATCAACGTACTGATAAATAAAATAAGTTTGATCAACCACAATAGGAAGATTGGTCAGCCAGTTGTGTAAGTTTACCACATCAAAAGGGGACTAATCTCTCCTCTCATCAAGGGGAGGTTTCCTATAAATACATAGGAGCTATATACAATATAAATAAGCAAAAAATAACACATGGGGGTAGAATAAACCATCCATCTCTCTTCTTTTAGAGATGATGCTCACAGACAAAGGAGAAAATCCTGTTGGAAACACTGATGACACTTCTCTTCTTTTAGAAATGTTCTTGCAGGAAACAATATGAGTTTCTTTTAGGTAGTAAAAGTAATTGGTGACAAAGGGTGCAGTAACTAATAGGATGAAATAGAACACAAATTATCCATTTCAACTGCCCAAAGAGTATATCGCAAAGGATAATGGGAGCAAAAAGTCATCCCAAAATCCTCGACACAAAAAGGAAAGAAAAACATAGACTGAAAGTAAATGTGAAAGCACAAAGTCTTCTCACAGTTGGCTTTAGGACACCTCCCTTTTTACCTTGACTAATTCTACTTGTCAAATTAAATAAATAAGAATGCTTCTAGGAAACAAACATAAGAACAATTTCCTAAATTAGCACAAACCAAAACAACACAAAGTCTACAAACAACTTGCTTTCTCAATTAGATAAAATGAAATGAAATTACAATCTGAGCTCAAAGTCTCAGTCTTCTTCTTCCAAATGGGTATAGTTTTTCTCCTATAAAAATGAAAAGTCTCCTTTACAAATGAGAGATATTACAATCTTATAGCAACTACAGAAGGATTGTTGTTTTTTTCCATGGGACAGCCCATGCTGCAATCAACATCTTCAATGCACCTTCAGTCCTGTCTAGAGAGACCATGCTGAGAATAGTGCACTACCATAACTATGGTGTGTCCCTTGATCTAATATGTTTCTTCCTTGGTATGGACTGTCTAGTCCTTTTCTTGATGTCTGCATAGCTGTCCAATTTGTCTTTACTTCATGGAAAAAAAATAGGCTGCGTCCTTGGTTTGGTGCACTTAGAATTCTACTCAATCCACTATTTCACCTACTGGAAATAACTCTTTTGAAGATATTTTTGGTCCTTTGCATTGATCTTCTCTTCCCTATAGCAATTTGAGTCTTCGAGCTCTCTTTTCAGTCAGTCACTTGATTCTTTCTTTAAATTTCATGCTTTATTTAAATTTCCATGAATAGCCTTTTAAATTTGACATCCACAAGACCGTCAATGGTCGCCAGCTGCTTGAACCATGTTGAACCTTGAAATCGTTGAACCATTAAAAGTTCATCGGTTCATTGGTTCATTCTATCTCTTTTGTTCTATCACTTCTTAGTTCAATCGCTTCTTCACTTCTTAGTTGAACCATCCGTTGAACCACTTGTTTGTTGCTTTTTCCTTGACTAAGGCTGCCTTTGAACCTTTTGAACCTATGAACCATTAAACTTTGAACTCTTTCAGTTTAAGGTTTAATCGGTTCATTGGTTCATTCTGTGTCTCGCTCAATCACTACTTCCTTTATCTTTCTAAGCTCTAGTTGAACCTTTGAACTTGTGAACTCGTTGAACCCTTTGGTTTAAGGTTTAACAGTTCAATCAGTTCATTCTTTTCATCCTTTGAAGCCCCTTTTGTCTACGTCTGTGAAGGTTCCTTTCTACATCTTTGTTCCACCTTTGGGACATCCCAAAGGGAAGGTGTCCCTTTGAGCTTTTGAAATGGTCCTTTCTCTATTGTCAAGTGCCCCCCACAAGGGTACTTATCCTTTGGGATGTTCAGGCAGACTTCAAGGTTTGACTTTCCCAGTGGGATCTCAATTCTTTGGCGGGATTTTGGCTTTTAGGCTTTTTTGTCAGGCAAAAAGCCCGAAAGAATTCCCTTCAGACAAAATGTCTGAAAGAAAGTTTTTGTTACTTAGCCATTTATTCTTTTCCATTTCTTCAGACTTTCTCTCCAAGTGAATTCCTTTAGACAAAAAGTCTGAAGGAATTTTGCCTTAACATTTTTCTAAGAAAAATCTTCTCGAAAGAATTCTTTCGGTCTCTTTTACTTAGCCATTTTCCTGAGGGATTTCCAACTTTTGTCCGCTTTTGCTCACTACCCTCCGCAAGGGCACTTGTCCTTCAGGCTCTTGGAAGACCCCTTTGAACTTCCTGATTGAAAAAAATGGCTAAGTGTTGAACCCATTTCTTTCTTCCAGAGTCTGTAGAAACCAACCTTGAGAGTCCGTAGATTTGAGCCTACCTGTAGAGTCTATAGAAGCCAAGTTCATATTTTTCTCTAACTTTGAAAGAGTTCATAAACATATATTTATGGAGTCCATAGAAACCATCTATGAAGTTTGTAGTTCCAAGCTTGTAGAGTCCGTAGATTCAAGCTTACAGAGTCCATAGATTTCTGAAAAAGCTTTGAAAAATGAAGAACATGAACGCTCTGAACAATTTTTGAAAAGGGGAGAGAGGATTTTGGTCGGTGTACGGCCAAAATAGTCTGTAGGTTATCCCAAAAATGAAAGGAATTCTTTCAAGGACAACAATATTTACATTTGATTATGAGCATTGATGATACCTTTTTGTTTATATCTCACTTATATCATGTTTTTATTTCATTTTCTACATTTTGCTTTTTTCACATTTACTTTACATCTATGAAATCATGTTTATATTATGGTTTCTTTCATTATACTTACTATCTTTGTTTTAAACATTAGAACTTGGATAACACCCTCATGTATTATTTATCGTGCTTCACTTTCATTTCCTTATTTTCCCTCTTTTTGAGATGATCACTACTTTCATAGGTACTTGAGCTAGCTCTTTGGTAAGATAGTATATCCTCCAGATGACAGATATATTCAATATAGCCCACGCTATTTTCCATTACACTAACTTACATATTTATGATTAGAAACAAGTATACTCATCATTTTATCATTCATTACATGAAAAAATATTATATGATCTTAATTTTTTCCTTTAAACTTCCCTTCATTAGAAGCATACATAGGTCAATTTTGAGATTGCACACTTGTGTATAAGTCTATGAAATTTTTGATACCATGGTCTTCATTAATCTTCTCTAGTAACCTAGTGTAATCTCTCTTATGTTTTTAAATTATTTAAACCCAAATTTGTTATCCAAATCCATATGGAGGAGGAACAAAAAATCCATAAAAATTTAAAATCCATATCATAACATAAATAAAATGTAGTGATCAAAAGGCAATAACAACATTAAAAGTCAGATCGCACTAAAAAACATGATATTTTGGCACATATCCTATTGTAATTTAAAGATCAAACTCTTTATTTGGCCTCATAATAAATTTTAGGTTCATTTGGGTGTGGTAGGATTGTAGACTAGGATGGGATGTCTCATTTTATCATATATTACCACTTACTTTCTTACACAAGTACCCAATATTTACGGTAAACCAAAAGATCAGTAAGGGGTACTAAGAAATGAGGAAAACATTATAGGAAGGTAGGGTTCATTTTAATTTTCTTGAATATATCCTTCATGGGATGATCTATGTACTTCATTTGTTAGAGCAAGCTTTGCATTCACTAGTTAGAGTGTCCTAGGTCCTTGATGTCAATAATTGTTAGCACTAGCATACTTGTTTAATGTGTCTCATCATTGGTAAAGGTTTATATATCACATATGTATCATTTAAATCTCCTTTTTCACTTCCTAATTCTACTTAATATTCTTCTTTATGGATATCATTTCATTTGATCACACTTTTTACCTACACCCTTTGGTTTTCTTTTTGAGAGTTGTAGTGTAAGACCTTGGATTGGACCAAAGTTACTTGATAAATACACACCTTTTCATTCACATCTTGGATTAATTTTTGAGTTATATTACAAGACCTTGGATAGGACTAATATTTCTTCATAAACATATTTGCATACTTTCATTTGATGGTCATACTTTTTTACATCACACGCTAACACAAAAACTAAATCTATTTTTTTCACTCTTATTGAGCTTCTCCCTATTCTCATTGATTATTTATTATTATTATTATTATTTTATGTTATTCATAATTTAATTATTTTATCATATTTTATTAACATTTATCATTTTTATTTCATTTACATACAATGTTTTACATATGTTTGTTATGATCCTAATGGGTCAATTTCACTAACACCTCAAGGTTTTGGTGTAACAGTTCACTACATTAGGTACCAAAGCCTCTACTAGGGTTAAATTCATGGAGTGGGTGGCTATTCCATCATGTAAGTGTTCATCTAGGACTCATAAATGTATGGGATCCTTGTGTACAGGATCAAATCTAACCCAGAGTTTGGGCTTCAGAGGTATGGTGGGATGTTATGATCTTGATGGGCAGATTTCACTTACACCTCAAGGTTTTGGTGTAATGGTTCATTACAATATAAACCTTTTTGATGTGTTTTACATTTATTTTTATCACTCATCGATTATTTTTTAAACTTTATTTCTAATTTAAAATATTGTCATTCTTTTTAACCATGCATTTTCTCATATTTGATAGAAAAGAATAAAACATACATTATACATTTTGCCATATCATAAAAAATCATAATCACGTATGCTAGAAATATAATACATAAATAAATAACATCCATGAGTCATACTAAGTACACGCACATGCACACACACACACATGACTCAATAGTTTTATATACATCATGATACATAATGATACATAGTAAAAAACATCTCTAAGGCTAAGATCCATCATGAGGATGTGCTACACCACCCATAGAGGCTTAGGATTATCCTATCTATACAATCAACTATATTGACTACATCTGTGATTATAGATCATCTATATACCCTATAGTTTGGCCACTTGAGCCTATAACCTTGATACTTGGATAGTTTTAGTTAGATGAGTAGATATCTTTTGAGCCAATGCCCACCATACTTATATGTGCCACTAACTAAATCCTAGTGGTGTTGTAGTTTGAGATCCATATTATAATGTATGCATCTCTCAAATAACCTCATTACCTAACCTAAACCACTCAACATAACCCTAGGCTGAAAATACCAATGAATCAATCAACTATGTAGTATTGTGCTATTGTAAAATGTCATCCAAAATGTCATGGTGGGCCATCTCCACTAAGGTCCTCCATTGGGCCTCCTCCACCATAGAATCTAAAACATGAGAACCAAAATAGCATCAAATCTCATATGTAATTAAAAACCTCATATATCTCTCTCTATCTAAGTAAGAAATCAATATAAACATATTTTAGTCACCCATAATAGCACCATCAAATCGACCACCTAACACCCCTTGGGTATCCTATCTCTGAATAGGCCCAAATCCTTTATAATGTGCTGAATGGATGACATGTGTGTGTCATGATATCCTAGGTACATGTTGCACTATCATCTATCTCAGAGTTGAATATATTATAAGATATTCATGCTACAACTATGGTTGTGGCATTCACTAAGCTAGCCTATATCGATGCCTCCATAACTATATCAATGGTGGTGCCTATGCTAATATCTACTACTATTGATGAGAAACTATCACTACTCTTCTTACCTCCTATTACATATTCTCCTTGCTACCACCTCTATTATTATCTTACCACCCTAGAATTATGAGGATGTATTATAGGTACCTCAACATGTACCCCTCCACCTATCACACCATGCCACTCCTTCACATGATGATCCCAATAGGTTAGAACCACAAGATGATCTTATAAATGTGGTAGTCTAGACTGACCTAGCACAAAATAATATGGTTGAGGCTCTACCCACATTGATAGTTCCCAATGTTCCTAACTCATTCCTGTGCCTACATAGTGGATGTAAATGATGGTCAGGCATCCATAGTGCCCACATATAGATACCAAATGATTTACTCCCATTGCACTATTTGCAATGCTAGCACATGGACAATAGGTCACATAATGTGATCTTATGCCCATATCTACACTCATGGAAGGGCATTATCCATGACATGGTGCAACCATGTTGGTTTATACATATGGAAGCACTCATAAATATAACCCATTAAAAGAATTATGCACTAGCTACACCCAAGTAACTGAATTTAAATCATATAATGTATAATGATCTAACATTGATCAACACAAGTATATAATATACAATGAAACTCTACCATATGACTTATGATATATCACTCGAGCTATCATAAGTATAATAATCACCTTATGGATATTCAAAATGATTGATATATACATTGAACAAACTAACATGTAACTCATGCTCATCATACCTCTTAGAACCTATGGCCCACATATATGATTCCTACCTCTCATTAAAGGATTGGGGTGTTGCTCACCATAGGTGTGCCCATAATAGGTAAACCTAAATACTAATGCACATCCTCTAAAGTGATACCCACCTTGATGGCATCCCCATCCACCACCCACTAAAAGTTATTAGTTAGTCTCTCCTATGTTCCTAAGATACTGGGTGACTAACTCTACACTAAGTAGGATCTATGGTATCTTCATAATATTACCAAATCTAAGCATCATGAAATGTTCTTGATATACTACATGCAATTACTCTAATAAATTTGGTAACCATATAGCATTTAATAGTCTACACTATCTTTAATGCCTCTATAAAATATCAAACAACAAAAAAATCATGGATCTATAAAAAAACTAAAATAAAATAGACATAAGAATGATAAAATCATTTTTTTATTTCAAATTAACTACTATATCGGCCATGTAACTAACTATATTGACCACTTATCTTCTAGACTATATCGACCATGTATATTATGAGATCGATCATTTACAAATTTAGACTATATTAGCCATGACCTACTATATCAAATTTTTCCTATACTATATTGGCTTACATACACACCATCGACCATCTATTCTAATTTTCTTACACCATCAATCATATGTTTAACTACATCAACTAGGTTAATTTCTAATGCCATCAACCAAAACATACATCATCAACGATTTTCCTCTTTTTCAACTATTTTGAAAATGTTACATGGCATTGGCTAGAACATGTTCAACTACATCAACTAGTTTAAATGACATCGACTAGTTTTACTTAACTCAATTTCAAACTACACTAGCCTAACCAATTACATTCAAACTACGTGGTAATTTTTCAGTAGGCTATAATAAATGCCCTTTACTTATATTTTGACTTCTTATCTTCTACCCATTTCATGTCCTATTTTTAATTCCAAACCTATTCTTGTTGGGTAAAATTATGTTACATGAGTTTGCCTCAACCTCTACTCTTTTTAATTTAGTCCATTTTTATTTAAAATACTAAAATTCACAATTAAATGCACCCCTTACTTGTACCACACTAGTTGCAACTATGATACATCTACCGGCTCATCCACATCTTTATGTGTGGGCCATATTCTCTAAACTCACTAGATTAGGATAAATAGAGTTATGGTTTCCAAAAATAGCAAATGAGCAAATGAATAGTAATTTACCTTTTCATAGTAAAATTTTCAAATTTCCTAGCCTTTAATTATTTAGCATGAAATTCAATTTTTTTCTCATATATTTGTTTTTGTAGGTAATTTTAACAAATTAAAATAATACTTACAATCCTAGTAAGATAGATAACTCTTTAGTGCTAATAAAATATTTTTGAAAAAAAAATGATTTTTTATCTTATTTTTAGGTCCTTCTGCTCTACACGTCGGGTACCTATCATCATCTGATACACACACAACTTATTTTAAAAAGCAACAAGTTAAGTAAATGTAAGTATTTAAAAGTTATTTACTTTCACTTTGTTAGCAGAGGTTCTTGGAAATACCCAAAACATGCTAATTATAAAGATAACTTATGTAGTGGGGAGCAAATAGAAACCATAATCGAGCAAACGGACTTATAATTCATCACTTACATAAAAATTACACATACATGTTAGGAATAACGAAACTATAAAAAAAATTATAGCATAAATGGCATAACATAATATTTTATAAGATTATAGCAAAATAGACTATTTACTGCACACTAAACATACATAAATGATGATAAGGAAAATCATGTCTGAATAATTCTATTAATCTTTATCAACACATTAGAACCATATTATATTATATCAAATAACTACATATATCATTTTAAAATCATCTATCTCTTTGCATTCCATCCTTTCAAGATACAAAAGGAAAGATGCTTTGCATTCTTCTATTACCCAATTAGGCTTACAGGATCAATACATACAAAAGTTCATACAAAATACAGAACTATATACTTTGCTCATGTGTCCTTCTATTATAATTTATGATTTTAACATTATATATTCCACACTCAACACACTTACTTTTTGATTTCTAGTACTTTTTTAATAATAATTATTGCATTGTTATATTCTTTCCCAAAGTACCATCCCATGTTGCACTCTGGTGACACGTGTGAGCTTTGGGTGGGGCATATGTGTACACAAAATATTTTAAAACTTTATAATTTACTGAGGATTTATATCTTACAACCACATGTCATGTTTAAATATATTTGAGTGAATGTGTTAAAGGGTGCACCCAAAATTGGGTGGGGAAATCGATGGTGCTTTTTGAGAGACATTGTTATTTATCTATCATTCCCATATCCATTCCAGCTTCCCTAGATTTGATCCCCTAAGCTACATCCTTCCATTTGGTATCATATAAATATGTTAAGAACTATATTTTCATGTTATTTCAGTACATATCGATGTATTTATAACTTTTATCAATCCCATCCCAACTACATCAATCAGATCAATACAATTCCAAACTTTCTAGCACATGCTTCATAATTAGGTTAGCCATGAGGTTAATCAACTTATTGGACTAAATAAAGTTGGCCAATATTATCAAATCAATCTTTAGGATGGATTAGGGTCATCCATCACTATATATACAAGCCACCACTTCAATCTAATAAAGAGGAACATTCATTTTCAATTGATATTTCTCACACTTCTACCATGTCTACATTTGGAGGAGTTATTGCTTAGATAATATCTTGGAGGGAAATTTTTGTCTTGTGGAGTATTAGATGTGATAGGAGCCATTTTATCCTATAGATTTATTCAACCATTGATATCCCTAAAACCACAAAAATATCTTGTAAAACATAACTGGCCAAGTGAGAGATTGAGGTTCGATAAGTCTTGTTCAAGGAAGTATATTCTAACCCTATCTCTTTCATTTTGATGGATAGAAGTTACAAAATTGTTTGGTTGATGAATGCATGTATCCTTATTGTAATTATCTCTATAATTAAACTTAATGTGGCTATATTATTATTAAAACTTACCATTTATACACCTTAGGTAGCTTGGGCCCCCATTTCCCTACCATGGCTCCTCGCCCAATTTAATATGTTTCTAACCCATCCCCTTACATACATTGTTTAATTGTAATATTTTATTACTTTATAATTAGATATATAATTAGGGATATTACATTATGTTGATTTTTTAGAGGCTTGAAACCCTTTTTCTTGACATTGTGTTGTAGGTGCTCCCTTTGCTAAGTTTAGTAAATCCATTGGTCATATCCTGATATCATTAAGTATCAATGGGATCTACTTGATTTACCTTATATGAGTCTAGATATTTTAAATAATATAGTTGTAGGTAAATCATAGCTCATTTGCATACAAGAGTGGGTGGATTAATGGAGTTGTAGACCTTTAAGTCCAATCAACATATATCAAGTTCCACCAACATTACAACTTATAAATAGGACATCATCACATGAATTTAACTCTGTATCTAATCTAGTGCAATGAATTTACAATGAGGTAAAAGATTAATAATTATGTACTAAATTATAATTATCTATCAATAAGATTATTAGTTTTATTAAAAATTTGTGATACAAGGCATGTTTTTATATTATGGATGAGGATAATGAAGAGGGACCATATTACTAATTATGTCAGTGTGTAGAGGAAAAAAATAAATTAATTTCCCCAGTCACAAATAGAGAAAATGTTGACTATCCCACTAGGTCTATGGTAGTTACTATAACTTCAATGATATCCAATCAAAAATTTATATGTATGGTTGTTTGAAGAATGTGAAATACATAGGAAGATACTTCACTATTCAAATTTGATTCTTGAAACAAATTTTCAATTGCTGAAATATAAATGAATGCCATTAAACATGAATCTATGAAAGATTCATGAGTTTTACCATGAAGTAATAATTAATACTATCAAGAGTAGAGAAGGCATTAATGGTTTTTTTGGATTGAAACTCTAAGATATGTTGAGCTCTCAAATGCAAATGTGTTTAATTTTATCAAATTATATTGATTTTTTAGATAGTATATATAAATTTAAATTTAATTTCTTACTAACATGTTGATTTTAGGTTAGTGGTGTCAAATAAGCTTCCACCTTCACATGGTTGGCATCATTAGTATATAATTCCATATTCTTGAAGCTAAGAGATGCTTAAGAGAAGGTTGGTACCATTAGTAAAAAATTAAATATTCTTTAGAGGTTGGAACAGGTACTCCATCTCCTAACTAGGAATAATACAATGCCATAAACATGGAAATTTTTATTATATTACATTCCCAATGTGGTGGTGATACCAAATTTTAACTTCTAAGCATCAGAGATGGAGATCTGTAATAGCTTAAACATTGAAAACTTTTGTTATCAATGTTTTTGTGTGTCAAAGTAGCTAAAAAATGTGTATCCAAATGGATTTATAGGTCATGGTCCTAGGAACATCATTATTTTATTATATTTATGTGTTATAAGTGAAGTATTTAGAAGGGGAGGTCTTGTAATTGGAAATGTCACTTGGAGGACATGAACTTGTCTCTTGACTACATTGAAATAACATTTCAACACTAATCAATATATCATACACCATGGATTTGTATCTTATGTTTGATCAACATGATTTGATATGAAAGAGGGATTTTAAATGCATGTGATGGTTCTTTTAGTTCATGTAAACTAATTATGGTTTTCATTATATGTGTGTCTAAAGTTCACCTAAAAAATTACAATTTTTTTCATACAAGGATGTTCTTGAGGCCTAAATAGGTATTATGTCTCATGAATAGTCATAATCAGAGGAAAATAATATGGTCCTAAAAATTATTCACCACCCAGGATGTGGTGTTGATTCCATTTTTTTAGCCATAAAAAACCAGAGGTGTAGCTCTTCAACTACAACTTAAGCATTGCCAACATTTGTTGTCAATGTTTTTGTATGCTAAAACAATTGAAAAAATGTGTATTCAAGTGGATTAAAAGGTCATGATATTGAGAAAATACATAATTTTAATATGTGTTGTATTAGTGATGGATTTTTAAGTAGTGGTCCTAGAAATGAAAATGTCAGTTAAAGGACACAAACTTGTCACTTGATTGCATAAAAATAACATTTAATACTGATGAGTATATCGTTTACCAAAAATAATTATCTTATGTTTAATTTATGTGATAAAAAGTACAATTAGATTTATTTTAAATGCATGTGATGGTTCTTTTGTTTGATGTAAACAACTTATGGTTTTTTTTGCCTATCTAAAGTTCACATAAAAAATTGTAATTTTTTCATAAAAGGAAAATCATTCTTGAGGCTGATATGTCAGGAAATAAACCAGAAGCACACAATTTGATTACCAAATACCAAGCAACTATAATATGCAAAAATAACCAGATTCACCAAGTAACTAGAATTCAGAATAACACAGCATATGAGAGACAATACACCAATTGTATTAATACTTTATACAGAAAAGAATACAATAAATAAGATGCCACTTCTTCTCCACCACCTCTTCAGAGGCTCGCCACACCTCAAGTGAATAGTAATTCTTCTCCCCAAAGTTCTCCCTCTCAGGTCCCAACACCCAACTCAAATATAGAGTTGGTGTTCACCTCCCGTGCTCCACGCACAACACAAGTGCTCCACGCACTCCACAAGTACTCCACGTACTCAACAAGTACTCAAGGTACTTCAAGTAGATCTCCCATGAATCTGCAACAACCTACAATTCAAGAGACCATACTTATGGAAGGAACTCCCTTGCCTTCCTCTTAGCTCTATCCGAGTACACACCTGTACTCCAAGTAGATCCTGCCTGATACTGCTCCCTGATGTGTTGCTGTCTATATGATCTTGCACACCTGCAAATCAAACAACGGTTCTGCTCACCTGTGAACCTTGAACTTTCACACACATACACCTGCAGATCAATGATCTTACTTACCATGTAGATCTCCTATATAGGCCATGCAACTGTGACCAAGATCCTACACTCCTGAAGAATCCAGCTGACTCTCCAAAACCAGCACCTACACCTGGTACTATGGAACTAGGAGGAACACCCTTGCTCACCTCACACACAGAAGGAACAAACTTTGCTCAACTCAAACTAGAACACTTTTCCAATACAACCATGAGTCTATTATATAGATCTCATCCAAACAATAATTAGACATCTAATTACAATAATTAGATCCGCAGCTATGAGTCTAAAATTAGCACTCATCATGCAAACACTTGGTTCATCAACCAACTGCCCATAATTAACTCACAGTCAAACCACACAGGTGACCGACGCCGGTCCTTGTCCACCTGGAAGTCACCGACGCCGGCCGATCTCTGACCGACGTCGGTTGCCTT